>JBBBDQ010000413.1:0-117500 GCA_037127315.1 Ascarosepion bandense
TTTGTCATTCGTAAAGTTTAAGGTGCAAAAGATAATATTGCACTGAAGAAAGTTCAAAAAATTTGATAATGAACAAAATTTACAGGTGGCGGTAATGTCGTACCGGCGACTTTTTCCAAATGGGGGCTCGATTTACTATAACGTTGTATGAGAAACTGATCATCCCAGAAAATGTTTAAATATTTAAATATCAAACCGCTCTTTCGATATATGTCTGGAAATTATAAGACAGAAATTTCTCCTCCACAGACTGAATGGAAGATTATAGGTAAGTCTAAAACACCCAATAGCTTCACAAATAGATGTAATGTATGGCAAAACGAAAAAAATTAGAATTATCGAATTCAGAAAAACTAGCTAATTATTAAACCAGAGAAATGTAATCATTTTTAAATGCTACCATAGAATTAGATTTAAATTAACTATTAAATAGAATATTAAATTTACTCCATTCCGTCATGTTTGCGGGTCCATTCCCATTTTGCGTTGATCATTCGTTATAAGTTTTTGCGTATTGAAGAAATTAAAGTGGGAAATCTGCTATGTAATGGGTATATATATATATATATATATATATATATATATATATATATATACCCATTACATAGCAGATTTCCACTTTAATTTCTTCAATACGCAAAAACTTATATATATATATATATATATATATATATATATGCCAGTATATGTGCCCAACTACTTTGTCCTATGTATGGAACTGAATGTATGTGTTTTTTGTGGATTTGTATATTCATATATACACGACAACAACGAACCAATTAAAAACAGAATGATTCCAAACCTTTATTTTCCCTGAGGAAGTGTTTAAATCCAAACACTGAAACAAACATATGATTGTAGGGAAGAGGACATATATAGAAGAAATTATGTACATTTTCTAAAACATAATTTATAATAAATATTCACTGCTCTATACATCATATATCGAGCACTGTTTTAAATTAATGTTTTGGCCGGAAAAAAATTTTTCTTTTTTCTCTCCTCATTCTATACTCACTCGGATATATATGTGTGTGCGTGTGCGTGTGTGTGTGTGTGTGTGTGTGTGTGTGTGTGTGTGTGTGTGTGTGTTGGTACTGGAATCCAAATAATCCCACTATATCACAAATGTGGATCCACTTCCCTATTTGTGTAAATTATCCTTTAATAGTTTTTGCGTATTGAAGAAACTGTGGTCAAGTTTTCTTATGTATTTTATATATATATGCATATAAATATGTATAACTACTTTGTATTCTGTATGTATTTTAATGTAGATTCTTTTGTGTGCATATATGTACATTTATGTATAAATGAGTTAGCATTCATTTTGTGTATACGCGTATATATCTGGTTTTCATTGGTGAATATGTGTGAATGTATACATAAGATAATTGTATGTTATGTAGACAGACAGGTGCATATGGGTATATATGTGTATGTGTATATATATGCATATATATGTATATATATGTGTGTGTATGTGTATGTATGCGTATATCAGTATGTACTTAAGTGTATAAATATCCGTTTGCACGTAGGTGAGTGTGTACCCCACTTTATCATACTTGTAAATTCCTTTTCTTTTTTCTGTAACTACTGTTTGAAAGTTTTTGCGTATTGAAAATATTCTGGTTAAAACCTACGATGTAGTTGACATATATACCTGTATATGCATACAGCTACTTTATTTTATATATGTAATTGAATGTAGGTTCTTTTGTGTGTGTGTATGCGAAGATTGTTGGTGTCCTTGTGTATATATGTATTAGTATTAATTATACGCGTATATATCTGGTCTTCATAGGTGGGATGTGGGTGTATGAATACAAGAGTGTATATATCTATAAGATGTTTGAATCTATCTAAACTTATTTA
This sequence comes from Ascarosepion bandense, assembly GCA_037127315.1. Taxonomy (NCBI): domain Eukaryota; kingdom Metazoa; phylum Mollusca; class Cephalopoda; order Sepiida; family Sepiidae; genus Ascarosepion; species Ascarosepion bandense. The sequence goes on from JBBBDQ010000413.1 coordinate 1,879, forward strand.
TAAATGGAACTTTGTCTGTGTGTGTATGTGTCTGTGTGTGTGTCCGTTACCTATAGACTCCGAAACGGCTGAACCGATTTTCTTGAAAATTTACACGGTTGTCCTATAAGCGTCTGCGAGCGTTCTTAGCTAGGTTTTGTGTCGAGGTACCCCTGATAAATATCGAAAATCGATAATCGAAAAAATCGGGTTATAGCAGGAGTGGTCCGATTGTAATCAAAATTGATACACTCATAGACAATGACATAAGAAACGATATTCAGAAGTTTCAACGTTGCAGTTCGTACAATAGTGCAGAAAATCAATAATATATATATAAAAGGCAAGATTGTGTGTGTGTCTGTTTATCTGTCTTTATGTCCTTCATACAAATTCACAATTTTTATCCGATTCTCACCAAACTTCACACAAATATTCTTTAGGCTGAGTCTGAGCTCCAAGACCATGGATTAGTTTTAAAGCTTTCATTACACCGAGCAACACCGGGTTATACTGCTAGTATGTATATAGATGAATGTGTGTATATGTGTGTATATATATGTATGCATACGCATATGTGTATGTATATATATGTATGTGTGTATATATGTATGTATGTGTGTATATGCGTGTATTCATATATATATATATATATGTGTGTGTGTGTGTGTGTGTGTGTGTGTACGTATTCGTGTGCATGTGAGTTGGTGTGTATATGTTTATAGTCACTCATTCTTCCCAATGAAAGTTTGATATGTTAAAGATGAAGTCTGTCTGTTAAGTGCCATACGTGATACGCACTTGGGCGATCATGACTCGAAAGAGACATGACTGACTGGGCATAATTTTCCTGCCGCAGGTTGATATTACTTTCTGCTGTAAACTGGTTGCCAATCAAGGTTATAGAACCCAATCAGTCCTGATATTTAACCCATAGCGGAAAAGAAATGTTTCTGTTCCTAATTCTTTCACACCAGCGACTTTACTGCTTTGCTTTGCGGATTATACCTGGAGAGATAAAAGTACACATTACCATTTCTAGAATAACATAATCGAAATGGAATACAGAAACTAAATTTGATGCGTATATTGACCAGGCACATAAATCAAGTTGGTATAAATTTCAACACAATGTGGGTTTCTTTGCTTAGCAATGAGTGTGTTGTTGAGTTCGTCATCTGTACCTATAATTTGCAATCATCTAGGTACTTGGTGTACTCAGTACTGTGGAAATATATGTCTTGTGTGTATATTAACGAATAATTTACTTAGTTTGATTTCCATTTTTTTATTTCTGCCGAATCGATGGAATGTGGTTTCTGAACGTTTTTCGGACGTAGAATATCCTTTTCGCGAAAAATGGACGGACTCTTTTCTCGTAGTTTAGCTATTTTTCTATATTCTCAGTTCAGCTAAGTTAACTTCCTGCTTATGTCAGGGCACCCACTGACATTATTTGAAGCCTGACTAGGGTTTTACTGTTCTAAGTTTACGCAGCGTGCAAAGCGTAATTTGGCATCTTGGGGTGGACTGAATCTATATTAGAGTCACCACAGATCAACTCTTCTTTGATCAAAGTTTCCTGATGGAAATTAAATTCGATTTAGACCTCTGGTACTTCCTGGCGTGAATTACATACGAAAGGTTTCCTTTTTTTCATCTTTGGTTATACCTGTTGAGAGCTGAAGAATAGTTCAGCTGAAAACTTAACAACTGCAAATATACAAAGAGGTGGGAGTATTTATACAATGTTAGTTATGAAATAATTAAAGAAGAATGTTATATGAAAGTGAGAACGTGATTAGTGCTCCCGAGGATGTATTTCCCTTTCTCATAATGAAGGCAAATCAGCTTCTATTGGATGCATCTACTGCAGTGGTTCCCAACCTTTTGGGACTCGTGAACACTTACTTAAAAGTTTGAAACCCATGCGGCCCCTACATAGGGCTTACTATCAGTAGCTTAATTTTCTTTTTATTTTCTGTGAAGGACATGGAAAGAAACATTTTAATTCAATTAAATAATTACAAAAATGAACACCATAAAATTCAAAGATATAAATATTTGGAACGCATTCATTTGTGAGTTCTATAAAATTGAAGAAATTTTAAGACGTTTTCAAAGAGATTTGGCAAGGGATCGGTTCAGTTCTCGCTTGTCGAAGTTGGATAGTGCTGAAAAGAAGAGGTATATAGAAGAGTGAGACACACAAGACAGACATAAGGATAATATATGCATTAATTTTTTTTTAGGGCTTAGAAATAACAACCTTCACAACGTTTGTCATAACTATCACTTTGCACCTAAACAAAAAAAATGTAAGAGCTTGAAAAATGTAATTGATGAAATACAATTAATGTTATCCCAAGCTACTTCTAACAAGGATACACGCTCCCCTGCTAAGGCGTCGCGACCCTCCTGCCAAGGCTACGTGACCCCTGAGGGTCGCGACCCAATGGTTGGAAACCTCTGATATATTGTTAGGAAGGTTGGGTCACTTTTTCGCTGCAGAAAGGTCAGTTTTTCTCATCAGAGTTCAACTTGCATATTTATAAATCTCCCAGAAAGCAATACTCTGTACTTCCTCAGCCTCAGCCGACCTCAAGTGGAATAACGTCATCGAATCAATAGCTACATGTATTACTGGGAAAGTTGGGTCACAATGTTGGGCCATTTTGGACATCATCATCATCATCATCATCATTTATCCATCACACCCAGATGGTGCATAGGGCAGCAACTTTTTGTTGCTGTTTCTGTAAAAAACTGTTTTTTACGAGGCAGGGTTGTTAGCCCTGCACCCAACCCCCAAACCTGGAGGACCGGTGGACCATTCTTGGTCCTTATGTTTATAGCACCTGGTATTCCCAACTTTAAATAAGTATTGACCAGGCTCGATGTTGCTTAACTTCGGTGATCGGACGGGAATCGATGTATTCAACACGATATAGCTGTAGACATCTTAGACATATACAAATCTACTATTTGCCCGTGCATTTAATATTCTTTCCATATCTGGTAGGATGCTCCTGTTATTTACTTCGAGGTTCTCCAGAAAATCCAAAGAAGGATATGCAACGCAATCGGTTTCTAACTTGGAATCAAGACTTCCGGTCACTTTTTGTGGCTTCCCCTGTCTTTTCTACAAATATTTTCATGGCAACTGCTCCGACGAGCTTTTATCCCTGGTGCTCCGACCACATGAATTTATGCATTGTACTAGATTGGCATCCAAGCACCTCTCTTTTACCGTTGAAATATTGAATATAACCATCTCTTCTACTCCTCAGTTTCTTTTCTCGCACTTTCTGTCTCTGGAACTCCCTTCCGTATACTTGTTTCCTGATAGCTACAATCTCCAAAAGTGTCAATGCCATGTCAATTGACATCTTCTATCTCTTTGAATACCATCCATCTTTTATCCATTATTCGAAACCCACTGTACCCTGTTTTTTTCCCCTCACTGTAACCACCCTGCTTACTACTGGCGGTCCCGCTTTGCTTTGGGTGAAATGATTAAAAAAAAATATTCTTCAATTAAATGTTATTGATTTTCTATCCTTCACACCATCGAATAACTTTTGAATATTATATCATTATTTCCTTGCAGGTGGCACTGGGGGCCGTGGGACTATCTCCGACGGAGCTGATGGCCAATGGAAAAGAGACGCATGTACACTGGGTGGCGCTGCAGGTGGCGGTGATAACTGGGAAAATGACGGCTCAACTATATATCCGTTTTGTGGTGTTGGCGGGCAGTCTGAGTGCCCACGAGGTACGCCACCGAAAGCGGGTCAGCCAGGCCCCGGTGGTAAGGCTAACAACGGTACATCGGCAGGACTTTATGGTGGTGGTGGCGGTGCCGCGTTTAAAATGGGATCTGGTGGAGGCGGCGGATTTTCCCGTGAGAGCTTTAAGGTGAATTCATGGGAAGTAATTCAAGTAACTGTTGGAGCGGCAGGGACACCATCGCACGGGCCAGCAGCGAAAGGGGTGGTTATAATATCTTGGGGTTGGCCTGATTTCCATTGAAACGCCAAATGAATAGTAGAATTATAGTCGGTAATTGTATGGGTGCGACAGTATAAGGATAAACTGATTGGTCTGTTTTCACTTTTTATTATATTGGTGCGGAAAAAAAAAACCAAAGAAAATATTTTCAGTCCACATCATGTAATTAGTGGGACAGCATTTAGCCACAAATAATAGAAAACCCCCAAAAATTTGTAATTCGATTAATTCTTATCAGTTTTTCTTTGTCATCTTTTTATTACTTTGGTAACAATATAATTATATGACCATTTGTCTGTATTTCTGAGATGAGATAGTATTTACAGTATTTACATTATTCGGACTATTGTCCTCATCTTTGTTGCCATTTGTACGGCGTTTAATAACAGATCATTCTATTTGTTTATATTTCTGAGATGAGGTAGTATTTACAGTATTTACATTATTCGGACTATTGTCCTCATCTTTATCATTTGTACAACGTTTCGGTCGTTGTTCGTTCCGGCCTTCTTCAGGTGCTAGGAATTTCGAAACGAGCCATTTATTACAATCACTGGGGTATATCATCTTCATTCCTTGCGTAAAGGCTCGATTGGAAGTCATGAGCTATCTTCCTCTAACCCTGCAAGTTACTTGTTCTCACTGCTATAGCCTGGTATTGAACTCATAACTCGAAGAGTCAAGTCAAGAACTAACCAACGTCTATATCCACTGGGTCATGTGTCCCTAAGGCTACAGCAATGGTGAACAAGTAACTTACAGGATTAAGTCCGAATAGTGTAAATACTGTAATTATATGGCCAATATAGTACTGTTTTTCTTAGTCATGACTGCTGATATTGTAGCTATAGGGAGATGGTTATTGTTTATTTGATTCGGGCTTGTGTCATACATAACCGAACTCCCCACAGCTTACAGGTTTATCAGAAGGTTATTATCGTTATCATCAGGTTTTCATCAGAAGGTTGGTTGGCAGCAGAAGGTTGGAATGTGTGAATTTCTGTGGAATAATATGGAATAGTGGAAGAATAAAAATATACATTTTTCATGTTAAAATAGAAATTTATCAAAAGAATAGAATAACAAGAATTCGTAGAAAATGTTCAGTGAGAAAGTTAAGGGTATCAAGAGTTGAAGAAATGTTCGAGCAGTAATTTGTTGAAAAGAGTTTATGCGTACGTATGTATGTATGTATTAGTGTTTGTTAGGTAGGAATGTCTTTAACTGGAGAAGAAGACGTAAAATGAATCAGCACACGAGAAAGAAGGAGAAAGAGGACGCTGTGCGACGCGACCTTATGTCCGGGTCGACTTAAAGCTTCTGCCTTGTTACATTATAGCTTGTCGTCTATCCTGCTTTCATGTGTCTGTCTGACTAAAGCTGACCGTGCCTTTTATAGTAATTAGATTTTTCGCACTAGATCGTGAAAGTCTTTATGGTCTTGCAAATCGCTCTCATTGGTCAAAAATTAATCTACCATCTACTTGCAAAATCCGGTTTCGACTTTTTCTTTAAGCACATGGTCAATCCCTTTTCTATTTGGGAAAAAACCAGGATTTCACACGTCACTGTGAATTTTTGTAAAAATTGAGAAGAAAATTGATTTGAATTCTTAATTTCCTATCTGCCACAATATAAATTAAAACTGACAAAAGAAAGATAAAAGAACTCTATTTATTTGAGTATCTAAATTCTGTTTCTTTATGTGTGTGAACATAAGGGAAAGAAAGTGAGTTTGAGTTCTCACAGACAGGGAAAGAACCACGCCTACCAGAAGGTAAGATTTAAATTATCCGCATCCTGTATATACCTGTATATTTTATCCATAATCCCATACTTTTTTTACGTCTACTATGCTACTAATAACAATAAAACTAATAGCGACAACAATAATAATGACTCTCATGTTTTTTATCTGAATTAATTGGATTATACATGTTTTGCCTGGGTGAATTAAAATGGGTTACCGTAAATATCCTGTTCAGTATTCCTTAAACATTTTGAGCATGTCACTTGAGGGTTTGCAGAATTGAGTGCAGGTAATGGACGAGCAGAAACCTTTTTGAAATTTGAAGGATGAGGAAGTCAAGGTGAATTGAGATATACAGAATATATAGATTCCCAAAAATGTGCGTTGTGGTTTAAAGGATATCGGTTCGGAACGAGAAACTGGAGAGCCGGGTTCAAATTCAAGCTGAATTCGTTGCATTGATTTACGTGCAAATATCCTTGGGAAAGGTAGTAATCCGTCGTTTCTCCTTCCAGCTATGGGCTAAATAGCAGGACAGATTGGGTTCTGTAGCCTTGGTTAGCAACCAGGCTACCGCAGAAAGTAATGGCAACTTACTGCGGGAAAGCTTCTGTCCAGTCAATCATGTCTCTTTCGACACATGATCGCCCAAGCGTGTATCTCGTATGGCACTAAACTGTCTTATATAGATGCCAAGAAACACCCTTAATCTAAAACCGGATTAGAGTACCTAGCTTGAAGATAATTTCAACTGGTTCATACTGGCAAGTTAATGTACTGCTTTTATCAAAACTTTTCACCATATTATGTACATTTGGCTGTGATGCATGTACCTGGTATACACTTATCAGGCTGGTTATCATGATGGGTATATTGCGTTTCGTATATTTATACCTCAGCATCACATTTTTTTGTGTGCTGCTCTCTCACTCCATAATAAATGCCGTCGTCGTTTACCTCATATCCAAAAATTTAATTTTTTTTTGTTGTTGATCGCTACCTTTGTGATGATGGCGTTGATGACTAAATTCTGAACCAACGTGCAGGTTCATGACTACAAGCTTCCAGTTTCACCAAAACCTGCTTCCGTCATCTATTCCCTATCACCATTTGACTTTGCAAGATTTAGTTGGTGATGTAATAAAATCAGACTAGAAGAAAGTACCAATTGTGTGAATTTGTTTCCGGTGGAATTAAATTTTTCATGAAGTGGTTCATACACTTGATTTCATGACCTTCCTCTGTGGCACATATGGAATTAGATATGCAAAATCAAGTTATGAAACTGTAAATGACTGCCGCTAACTTTGTAGCATGTCCGCAATGCGTAGCCTTCTTTATCCGCTGGTTTACCCGTTGAGATCTATTGTTGGGATCTTTGGGGTTGTAATAATAATAATAATAGTATACTGACTTTCAATTGCTAGAATGTGGGACGTTCAGGCAGCTGTTTCCCTGGTTATCATTGGAGCGATGGGGTCAATACCGCGAGAAAGAACATAACAACAACAACACTGGTAAAAAAAAAAAAAAGAAAAAAAAAGAAAACACTGAAATGGTGTTGAGACACCAAACATCGTTTTAGCTAATTTGAAGGCACTGAATCTGAATATGGCCTTACTTTTTCTTGGTTAGCTGCCGTTTCTGCTGTACAGAAATAACTGATATTTGAAAAAAAAGAATTTTTTAATTTTTTTTCTGTATATAGGATACTGTTCGATGGCAATATTTCTCAAAGTTAAATCGTACAAACCTCTCAGATCGTATTTAAACCAACAAATATTGGTCTCTTTCTTGATAAATGGTATTTCTTCAATAACAATCAAATTTAATAATAAATAATGCTATATAATATTCGCTGTTGATTGTTCTTCCTTTCTCAAAGTAATCAATGAACAAAATTTCATCCGAAAATACGGAGGCCAAAACCTTGCCTGCGTCGCTTTGGACGGCTTTTACCTGCTGCTGTCCACACAGCTGACTGCTGATTTGACTCCAGATTAAATGGTAGATCCATGTTTCATCCATTATCACATATTTACACACAGACTTCTTATTGCGTTGAAACAGTTGAAAACAATGTTCTGAATCGTCGATCAACTGTGAGCAGCACCCACTTTGAAAAAAGTGGGTGCTGCTCACATGTAAATGAGCTTTCTCATTTACAAATGTTCATGCAAAATGGTGAATACACTACCTTCTGATATATTCAACTCCTTTGCTATCTCCACAACTTCAATTTACGATCGGCCAAAACGAGTTTGCGGATGTTTTTCCGGTACAACTGCCTCCAGGGCGACCTGAGCGCTCAGTATCATTTGTGTCTGTACGACCGCGCTTTAAGTCAGCATACCGCCTCTTAACCGTTGTTTCTGACAGAGCAGAGGCCGAATAACACCTACAAAGCTATTGCTTTGCTTGAACAGTGTTTTCCCCCCATCAGAAAGCAATGCTTTATCGACACACGAAATTCAGATTTTTCCATTTGCAACAGTAGCTTCACTTAAATAACTGTAATTTGTATACTTATAATCCGACTGGGCCCAAACTTTGTCACCTGCCCTTTGGACGTTAGTACTTCATAAAAATCATATGAATTTTTTTTATTAGTGGCACCATCTATGTCAGGCTCGGGACTTATTGAGTGATCCACAAATTTCCTTTTCCTTCGGGTGAATCTTGAGGTGCTTTGAGATCAAAACTCTCGAAGATGGTGCCTATCGGCTCTTCATTGGTCGGTGGTGATTCATTAATGTCGGTTGCCCGACATTTCCTCAATTGGTTCTGATGGCGCGTGTGTGTATTCTTGGGGCCTTGAATAATATATACGAGATCTTCCACTTTTTGCTTTACTGTAACTACTTCCTAAAACGTCATGTTGTTCTTATAGGCTTTGAACAATACTTTCTCACCGCAGGAGTAACATTTTCTGGAAAGGGTAGCCGTTTATTAAATTTTGCCTGCTTTGGAATGAGCTTATCAAATATTGATCTCATTCTTGTCACCAGTTAATGTAGACCGGTGATGGGATCACGAAATGATAACTCGAAACGCTGTGGTAAGGTTAACAACATATATTAAGTCAAAAATAGATACAAGAGAAAAGAGTGAATATAAGCTTAGGTTACTAGAACTGACAGACAGACAGACAGACTGTGCTGAGCTGAACTGAAGCCATGAGAGTGATTAACTCTTCGTTAATATACTGATAGGAAGAGTCCATAGTTAAGTGGGTAACGCCCCCACAACAATTTTTTTTTATATCAACTGTCGTTCATTTACAAAAGTTTATTGAGTTTTTCAAAGGCTGATTTCCGTTATCTCACATGCTTACAAAGTGTTTTATGTGTTTAAAATTCAACAGATATTCTTTCCTGTCGTTCATTTACAAAAGTTTATTGAGTTTTTCAAAGGCTGATTTCCTGGTTATCTCACATGTTGTCATGTTTTATGTGTTTAAAATTTGTTGATATTTTTCCTGTCGTCTTCATTTACAAAAGTTTATTGAGTTTAGTTGGGTTGATTTCCGTTATCTCACATGCTTACAAAGTGTTTTATGTGTTTAAAATTCCCAACAGATATTCTTTCCTGTCGTTCATTTACAAAGTTTATTGAGTTTTTCAAAGGCTGATTTCCGTTATCTCACATGTTTACAAAGTGTTTTATGTGTTTAAAATTCAACAGATATTCTTTCCTGTCGTTCATTTACAAAAGTTTATTGAGTTTTTCAAAGGCTGATTTCCGTTATTCACATGCTTACAAAAGTGTTTTATGTTAAAATTCCAAATGATATTCTTTCCTGTCGTTCATTTACAAAGTTTATTGAGTTTTTCAAAGGCTGATTTCCGTTATTCACAGCATAAAGCTTACAAAGTGTTTTATGTGTTTAAAATTCAATACATATTTTTCCGCCGTTCATTTTTACGGTGTGCAGTTTATTGAGTTTTTCAAAGGCTGATTTCCGTTATCTCACATGCTTACAAAGTGTTTTATGTGTTTAAAATTCAACAGATATTCTTTCCTGTCGTTCATTTACAAAAAGTTTATTGAGTTTTTCAAAGGCTGATTTCCGTTATCTCACATGCTTACAAAGTGTTTTATGTGTTTAAAATTCAACAGATATTCTTTCCTGTCGCTCATTTACAAAAGCCGCATGCTGAGTTTTTCAAAGGCTGATTTCCGTTATCTCACATGCTTATAAAGTGTTTATGTGTTTAAATTCAACAGATATTCTTTCCTGTCGTTCATTTACAAAAGTTTATTGAGTTTTTCAAAGGATTTCCGTTATCTCACATGCTTACAAAGTGTTTTATGTGTTTAAAATTCAACAGATATTCTTTCCTGTCGTTCATTTACAGTGTTTATTGAGTTTTTCAAAGGCTGATTTCCGTTATCTCAATATGCTTACAAAGTGCTTTTATGTGTTTAAAATTCAACAGAGATATTCTTTCCTGTCGTTCATTTACAAAAGTTTATTGAGTTTTTCAAAAGGCTGATTTCCGTTATCTCACATGTTTGCAAAGTTTTTATAAGCTTAAAATTCAATGATATTCTTTCCTGTCGTCTATTTACAAAAGTTTATTGAGTTTTTCTGTAAAAGGCTGATTTCCGTTATCTCACATGCTTACAAAGTGTTTTATGTGTTTAAAATTCAACAGATATTCTTTTCCCGTCGTTCATTTACAAAAGTTTATTGAGTTTTTCAAAGGCTGATTTCCGTTATCTCACATGCTTACAAAGTGTTTTATGTGTTTAAAATTCAACAGATATTCTTTCCTGTCGTTCATTTACAAAAGTTTATTGAGTTTTTCAAAGGCTGATTTCCGTTATCTCACATGCTTACAAAGTGTTTTATGTGTTTAAAATTCAACAGATATTCTTCCTGTCGTTCATTTACAAAAGTTTATTGCGTTTTTCAAAGGCTGATTTCCGTTATCTCGTTACGTTGCCATGTTTTATGTATTAAAATTCAACAGATATTCTTTCCTGTCGTTCATTTACAAAAGTTTATTGAGTTTTTCAAAGGCTGATTTCCGTTATCTCACATGCTTACAAAGTGTTTTGCGTTTAAAATTCAAGATATTCTTTCCTGTCGTTCATTTACAAAAGTTTATTGAGTTTTTCAAAGGTCATTTCCGTTATCTCACATGCTTACAAAGTGTTTTATGTTTAAAATTCAACAGATATTCTTTCCTGTCGTTCATTTACGAAAGTTTATTGAGTTTTTCAAAGGCTGATTTCCGTTATCCACATGCTTATACAAAAGCGCCCATGTGTTTAAATTCAAATGATATTCTTTCCCGTCGTTCATTTACAAAAGTTGTCGAGTTTTTTCAAAGGCTGATTTCCGTTATCTCACATGCTTACAAAGTGTTTTATGTGTTTAAAATTCAACAGGATATTCTTTCCCGTCGTTCATTTACAAAAGTTTATTGAGTTTTTCAAAGGCTGATTTCCGTTATCTTGCCGCTGTCACAAAGTGTTTTATGTGTTTAAAATTCAACAGATATTCTTTCCTGTCGTTCATTTACAGTTTATTGAGTTTTTCAAAAGGCCGATTTCCGCGACGTCCCACATGCTTGCTGTGCGTTTATGTGTTTTTAAAATTCAATGATATTCTTCCTCTTGTCGTTCATTTACAAAGTTTTATTGAGCTTTCAAAGGCTGATTTCCGTTATCTCACATGTCACAAAGCGTTTTATGTGTTTAAAACCAACAGATATTCTTTCCCGTCGTTCATTTACAAAAGTTTATTGAGTTTTTCAAAGGTCACTTCCGTTATCTCACATTATTACAGCGTTTTATGTGTTTAAAATTCAACAGATATTCTTTCCTGTCGTTCATTTACAAAAGTTTATTGAGTTTTTCAAAGGCTGATTTCCGTTATCTCACATGCTTACAAAGTGTTTTATGTGTTTAAAATTCAACAGATATTCTTTCCTGTCGTTCATTTCTACAAAAGTTTATTGAGTTTTTCAAAGGCTGATTTCCGTTATCTCACATGCTTACAAAGTGTTTTATGTGTTTAAAATTCAACAGATATTCTTTCCCGTCGTTCATTTACAAAAGTTTGTTGAGTTTTTCAAAGGCTGACTTCGTCATCTCACATGCTCGGCAAAGTGCTCTTATGTGTTTAAAATTCAACAGATATTCTTTCCTTCCTGTCGTTCATTTACAAAAGCCATTGAGTTTTTCAAAGGCTGATTTCCGTTATCTCACATGCTTACAAAGTGTTTTATGTGTTTAAAATTCATTGATATTCTTTCCGTCGTTCATTTACAAAAGTTTATTGAGTTTTTCAAAAACAGATTTCCGCTATCTCACGTTTACAAAGCAGCTATGTTTAAAATTCAACAGATATTCTTTCCTGTCGTTCATTTACAAAAGTTTATTGAGTTTTTCAAAGGTTGATTTCCGTTATCTCACATGCTTACAAAGTGTTTTATGTGTTTAAAATTCAACAGATATTCTTTCCGTCGTTCATTTACAAAAAAGTTTATTGAGTTTTTCAAAGGTTACCTCCGTTATCTCACATGCTTACAAAGCGTTTTATGGGTTGCATCCAACAGATATTCTTCCTGTCGTTCATTTACAAAAAGTTTATTGAGTTTTTCAAAGGCTTGTGATTTCGTTATTTCACATGCTTACAAAGCGTTTTATGTGTTGTGCATCCAACAGATATTCTTTCCTGTCGTTCATTTACAAAAGTTTATTGAGTTTTTCAAAGGCTGATTTCCGTTATCTCACATGCTTACAAAGTGTTTTATGGGTTAAAATTCAACAGATATTCTTCCTGTCGTTCATTTACAAAAGTTTATTGAGTTTTTCAAAGGGCTGATTTCCTGTTATCTCACATGCTTACAAGTGTTTATGTGTTTAAAAATTCAACAGATATTCTTTCCTGTCGTTCATTTATAAAAAGTTTATTGAGTTTTTCGGCATACGACTTCCGTTATCTCACATGTTTACAAAGTGTTTTATGTGTTTAAAATTCAACAGATATTCTTTCCTGCCGTTCATTTACAAAAGTTTATTGAGTTTTTCAAAGGCTGATTTCCGTTATCTCACATGCTCATGCTGTCATGTTTAAAATTCAACAGATATTCTTCCTGTCGTTCATTTACAAAAAGTTTATTGAGTTTTTCAAAGGCTGATCGTTATCTCACATGCTTACAAAGTGTTTTATGTGTTTAAAATTCAACAGATATTCTTTCCTGTCGTCTATTTACAAAAAAGTTTAATAGCTTTTCAAAGGTTGATTTCCGTTATCTCACATGCTTTACAAAGTGTTTTATGTGTTTAAAATTCAACAGATATTCTTTCCTGTCGTTCATTTACAAAAGTTTATTGAGTTTTTCAGTTATTGATTTCCGAAGAATATTCCATGCCGCAGCGTTTTATGTGTTTAAAATTCAACAGATATTCTTTCCTGTCGTCTATCACATAAAAAGTCATTGAGTTTTTCAACACTTCCGTTATCTCAATAACAAGGTATGTTTTATGTGTTTAAAATCCGTATTTTCTTCATTTCGTCGTTCATTTACAAAAGTTTATTGAGTTTTTCAAAGGCTTGATTTCCGTTATCTCACATGCTTACATATGTTTTATGTGTTTAAATTCAACAGACATTCTTTCTCCTTGTCGTCTATTTACAAAAGTTTTCGCTGAGTTTTTCAAAGGCTGATTTCCGTTATCCACATGCTTACAAAGTGTTTATGCGTTGAAAATTCAACATACTCTTTCCGTCGTTCATTTACAAAAGTCATTGAGTTTTTCAAAGGCCGATTTCCGTTATCTCACACATGTCATACAAAAGTGTTTACGCTTAAATTCAATGATATTTTCCCGCATGTTCATTTACAAAAGTTTATTGAGTTTTTCTAAGGTTGATTTCCGTTATCTCAACATGCTCAAGGTACTCTTGTTTTGCGTTTAAAATTCCAATACATATTCTTTCCCTGTCGTTCACTACAAAAGTTTATTGAGTTTTTCACAAAATATCTCCGTTATCCACATGCTTACAAAAGTGTTTTAAGGTGTTTAAAATCATTGTGATATTCTTTCCACAATATTTACAAAAGTTTACGAGTTTTTCAAAGGTCGACGACTTCGTTATCTCACATGCTTACGGCAAAGTGTTTTTTATGTTTAAAATTCAACAGATATTCTTTTTCCTGTCGTTCATTTTACAAAAGTTTATTGAGTTTTTCAAAGGCCGATTTCCGTTATCTCACATGTCAAAGTGTTTTCGCGTTTAAAATTCATCGATATTCTTTCCGTCGTTCATTTTACAAAAGTTTATTGAGTTTTTCAAAGGCTGATTTCCGTTATCTCACATGCTTACAAAGTGTTTTATGTGTTTAAAATTCAAACAGATATTCTTTTCTTCTCAATGTTCATTTACAAAAGTTTATTGAGTTTTTCAAAGGCTGATTTCCGTTATCTCAATATGCTTACAAAGTGTTTTATGTGTTTAACTCAACAGATATCTTTTTCCTGTCGTTCATTTACAAAAGTTTATTGAGTTTTTCATTGATTTCCGTTATTCAACATGCTGCAAAGTGTTTTATGTGTTTAAATTCAACAGATATTCTTTCCTGTCGTTCATTTACAAAGTTTATTGAGTTTTTCTAAAGGCTGATTTCCGTTATCTCACATGCTTACAAAGTGCTTTATGTGTTTAAAATTCACAGATATTCTTTCCTGTCGTTCATTTACAAAAGTTATTGGAGTTTTCTAAAGGCTGATTTCCGTTATCTCACATGCTTACAAAGTGTTTTATGTGTTTAAAATTCAACAGTTATTCTTTCCTGTCGTTCATTTACAAAAGTTTATTGAGTTTTTCAAAGGCTGATTTCCGTTATCTCACATGCTTACAAAGTGCTTATGTGTTTAAATTCAACAGATATTCTTTCCTGTTTATTTACAAAAAAGTTTATTGAGTTTTTCGCATATTACCTGTTATCTCACATGCTGGCAAAGTGTTTTATGTGTTTAAATTCAATGATATCTTTTCCGTCGTTCATTTACAAAAGCTTATTGTTTTTCAAAGGCTGATTTCCGTTATCTCACATGTCGCTATAAAAGTGTTTTATGTTGCACTCAACAGATATTCTCTCCTGTCGTTCATTTACAAACATTAGGTTTTTCATGTCGATTTCCGTTATCTGCTATGTTTACAAAGTGTTTTATGTGGTTAAAATTCAACAGATATTCTTTCCTGTCGTTCATTTACAAAAGTTTATTGAGTTTTTCAAAGTTATTGATTTCCGTTATCTCACATGCTTACAAAGTGTTTTATGTGTTTAAAATTCAACAGATATTCTTTCCTGTCGTTCATTTGTTGCATGATGAGTTTTTCAAAGGCTGATTTCCGTTATCTCACATGCTTTACAAAGTGTTTTATGTGTTTAAATTCAACAGATATTCTTTCCTGTCGTTCATTTGCAAAAGTTTATTGAGTTTTTCAGCACATTTCCGTTATCTCACATGCTTACAAAGTGTTTTGCGGGGCGAAAATTCAAATGATATTCTTTCCTGTCGTTCATTTACAAAAGTTTATTGAGTTTTTCAAAGGCTGATTTCCGTTATCTCACATGCTTACAAAGCGCTGGCGTTTAAAAATTCAACAGACATTTTTCCGTCGTTCATTTACAAAAGTTTATTGAGTTTTTCGCTATTTGATCGCCATTCTAAGTATGCTTACAAAGTGTTTTACAAAATAAAATTCAACAGATATCTTTCCTGTCGTTCACTACAAAAGTTTATTGAGTTTTTCAAAGGTTGATTTCCGTTATCTCACATGTGCTTACAAAGTGTTTTATGTGTCGGCACCGAACAGATATTCTTTCCGTCGTTCATTTACAAAAGTTTATTGAGTTTTTCAAAGGCTGATTTCGTTATCTCAACATGTTTACAAAGTGTTTTATGTGTTTAAAAATTCAACAGATATTCTTCCGTCGTCTATTTACAAAAGTTTATTGAGTTTTTCAAAGGCTGATTTCCGTTATCTCACATGCTTACAAAGTGTTTTATGTGTTTAAAATTCAACAGATATTCTTTCCTGTCGTTCATTTACAAAAGTTTATTGAGTTTTTCAATATTGATTTCCGTTATCCACATGCTTACAAAGTGTTTTATGTGTTTAAAATTCAACAGATATTCTTTCCCGTCGTTCATTTACAAAAGTTTATTGAGTTTTTCAGTTGATTTCCGTTATCTCACATGCTTGCTGTAAAGGTTTTTATGTGTTTAAAATTAACAGTTATTCTTTCCCGTCGTTCATTTACAAAAGTTTATTGAGTTTTTCAAAGGCTGATTTTTGTTATCTCTCGTTATGCTTACAAAGTGTTTTACGTGTTTAAATTCAACAGATATTCTTTCCCTGTCGTTCATTTACAAAAGTTTATTGAGTTTTTCAAAGGCTGATTTCCGTTATCTCACATGCTTACAAAGTGTTTTATGTGTTTAAAATTCAATATAGATATTCTTTCCTGTCGTTCATTTACATAAAAAGTTTATTGAGTTTTTCAAAGGCTGATTTCCGTTATCTCACATGCTTACAAAGTGTTTTATGTGTTTAAAAATTCAGATATTCTTTCCCGTCGTTCATTTACAAAAGTTTATTGAGTTTTTCAAAGGCTGATTTCCGTTATCTCGTTACGTTACAAAGTGTTTTATGTGTTTAAAATTCAACAGATATTCTTTCCTGTCGTTCATTTACAAAAGTTTATTGAGTTTTTCAAAGGCTGATTTCCGTTATCTCACAATATGCTTACAAAGTGTTTTTATGTGTTTAAAATTCAACAGATATTCTTCTGTCGTTCATTTACAAAAGTTTATTGAGTTTTTCAAAGCCGATTTCCGTTATCCGCTACGCTTACAAAGTGTTTTATGTGTTTAAAAATTCAACAGATATTCTTTCCTGTCGTTCATTTACAAAAAAGTTTATTGAGTTTTTCAAAGGCTGGATTTCCGTTATCTCAATATTATTACAAAGTGTTTTATGTGTTTAAAATTCATTGTAGATATTCTTTCCTGTCGTTCATTTACAAAAGTTTATTGAGTTTTTCAAAGGCTGATTTCCGTTATCTCACATGCTTACAAAGTGTTTTATGTTTAAAATTCAACAGATATTTCTTTCTGTCGTTCATTTACAAAAGTTTATTGAGTTTTTCAAAGGCTGATTTCCGTTATCTCACATGCTTACAAAGTGTTTTATGTGTTTAAAATTCAACAGATATTCTTCCTGTCGTTCATTTTTAAGGAAAGTTTACTGAGTTTTTCAAAGGCTGATTTCCGTTATCCACATGCTTACAAAGTGTTTTATGTGTTTAAAATTCAACAGATATTCTTTCCTGTCGTCAATATGTACAAAGTTTCATTGAGTTTTTCAAAGGTTGATTTCCTGTTATCTCACATGCTTACAAAGTGTTTTATGTGTTTGCATCCAACAGATATTCTTTTCCTTGTCGTTCATTTACAAAAGTTTATTGAGTTTTTCGCCAGCTGATTTCCGTTATCTCACATGCTTACAAAGTGTTTTATGTGTTTAAAATTCAACAGATATTCTTTCCTGTCGTTCATTTACAAAAGTTTATTGAGTTTTTCAAAGGCTGATCGTTATCTCACATGCTTACAAAGTATTTATGTACAAAATTCAACAGATATTCTTTCCTGTCGTTCATTTACAAAAGTTTATTGAGTTTTTCAAAGGCTGATTTCCGTTATCTCACATGCTTACAAAGTGTTTTATGTGTTTAAAATTCAACAGATATTCTTTCCTGTCGTCTATTTACAAAAGTTTATTGAGTTTTTCAAAGGCCATTTCACATTTCACATGCTTACAAAGTGTTTTATGTGTTTAAAATTCAACAGATATTCTTTCCTGTCGTTCATTTTACAAAAGTTTATTGAGTTTTTCAAAGGCTGATTTCCGTTATCTCACATGCTTACAAAGTGTTTTATGTTTAAAATTCAACAGATATTCTTTCCTGTCGTTCATTTACAAAAGTTTATTGAGTTTTTCAAAGGCTACTCTTGCTATTCCACATGCTTACAAAGTGTTTTATGTGTTTAAAATTCAACAGATATTCTTTCCCGTCGTTCATTTACAAAAAGTTTATTGAGTTTTTCAAAGGCTGATTTCCCGTTATCTCACATGCTTACAAAGTGTTTTTATGTGTTTAAAATTCAACAGATATTCTCTCCTGTCGTTCATTTAATAAAAGTTTATTGAGTTTTTCAAAGGCTGATTTCCGTTATCTCAGCTTACAAAGTGTTTTATGTATGTTTAAAATTCAACAGACATTCTTCCTTGTCGTTCATTTACAAAAGTTTATTGAGTTTTTCGAAAGGCTGATTTCCACATCTCACATGCTTACAAAGTGTTTTATGTGTTTAAAATTCAACAGATATTCTTTCCTGTCGTTCATTTACAAAAGTTTATTGAGTTTTTCAAAGGCTGATTTTTGCCATCTCACATGCTTACAAAGTGTTTTATGTGTTTAAAATTCAACAGATATTTTCCTGTCGTTCATTTACAAAAGTTTATTGAGTTTTTCAAAGGCTGATTTCCGTTATCTCACATGCTTACAAAGTGTTTTATGTGTTTAAAAATTAACAGATATTCTTTCCCGTCGTTCAATACAAAGTCATTGAGTTTTTCAAAGGCCAGATTTTGCCATCTCACATGCTTACAAAGTGTTTTATGTGTTTAAAATTCAACAGATATTCTTTCCTGTCGTTCATTTACAAAAAAGTTTATTGAGTTTTTCAAAGGTTGATTTCCGCTATCTCACATGCTTACAAAGTGTTTTAGTGTGTTTAAAATTCAACAGATATTCTTTCCTGTCGTTCATTTACAAAAGTTTATTGAGTTTTTCAAAAGGCTGATTTCCGTTATCTCACATGCTATGCGCGTTTTATGTGTTTGCACCAACAGATATTTTTCCACGTTCATTTGCCAAAGTTTATTGGAGTTTTTCAAAGGCTGATTTCCGCTATCTCACATGCTTACATATGTTTTATGTGTTTAAAATTCAACAGATATTCTTTCCTGTCTATTTACAAAAGTTTATTGAGTTTTTCAAAGAATGACTTCCGTTATCTCACATGCTTACAAAGGTTTTATGTTTAAAATTCAACAGATATTCTTTCCTCATTATATTCACGAGAAATTACAATTTTCTTGTGAATCACTTAGTAAATTGTGACTCATTTGTTGAGTTTTAAGCCATTAATAAAATGTAACTTCATAATATATGTGTCTCTATGCTAATCAGATCTTTTCTTCAAAAATGATGGTTGGTTGGTTGTTTTGTTTTTATGGTAAATCAACCTCGGCGGGTCATTTATTGCCAACTAAACTTTATTTATTTATTGCTGGTAATACCTTTTTTTTTCAACAATGTATTGCTGTTTATATAAGTTTTTGTGTCTTGTGTTTTCTTTTCGAGTATGTTATTTAACCCATAATTGGAGCAAAGGGGCGGATTAATACCTTTCCCAAGGGTACCAGTGCTTAAGTGAATGCAGGGTATTCAACTGGAATTCGAACTCGGCTCACCGATTTCTCTTTTCGAGCCGATATCCACTGCACCACAATGCACATCTGTCACTATACGCTTACAGCACCTGGTATTCCCAAGCGGTCATCCATCTAAGTACTGACCTTCTAAAATGTATTGTTGGTAATATTTTTCCTTCAAAAATGTATATATTTCTATAAGAGTTATTTTTATGTATATATTTCTATAAAAGTGTTTAATACTTTCACAGTGTTTTGAACCCAGTTTGGGGTTTAACTATGTGCCATATCTGGGACCCTAACATATACTACCACTCTGGTTCAGGGTGGACTTGGGAAAAACAGCAATTAAGAGGTGGTTCCGTGCCCCTTACAACCTCCAAATCGGAGACTTTGCTGCCGTATGCAGTTTACCGTCATGCCCAGGACCAATGAGGACAGAATATTGGTTGAAAGTTACACTCAATAAGCATTTTAGTAAACATGTGAGAGAAAAGAAATCAGCGGTTGAACAACTGGACAAGATTTTGTAAATGTGTGACAGTACAGTGATTAGGGTTGACACAAAAAATGTCACAAATTACTGGACATGAAAGCTGTGTTTCTGTACTCCCCAAAGAGTATAGAGGACTTGACAGTTGTGTTACTATAATCTTCAGGGAGTCTTCAGCTGTGGCCCTTATATTCCAAAGTGTTTGACGGGACTCGAGAGTTATGCTTATTTATTCCTCGGGAATTCTCTGGCAAAGTTGAAAATTGTGGTCCATTACTCCACAGGGTGTCTACGAGATTTGAGAGCTGTGGCTTCATTGTCATTTGGGATTTGAGCGGTATGTCTCCATCTCTCCATAGAAAGTCTACAGGACTTGAGAGCTGTGACCTTGTACTACTAAGAGATTCTACGGGAATCGCAAGATTTGTTTGGTTGTCGAACAAAATCAGAGTAGAATATTGCATGATTTTGTCTATGGTTGAGTTTAAATGTTGTGGATTCCGGACATCGGAATCGCACAAATAAATGAACAACGACCAGGAATTGAGATAGAAAATAAGTGTATTAACGTAACGATACAGATTTGAATGAAGATTAGTAGTCAAGGTGTTGTGGATCCCGGGAATGGGACCCGCACAAATAAATGAACAACGGCCAGTAATTGTGACAGAAAATAAGTGTATTAACGTAACGATACAGACATGAATGAAGATTAGTAGCCCAGGTGTTGTGGATCCCGGGAATGGGACCCGCACGAATAAATGAACAACGGCCAGTAATTGAGATAGAAAATAAGTGTATTAACGTAACGATACAGACTTGAATGAAGATTAGTAGCCCAGGTGTTGTAGATCCCGGGAATGGGACCCGCCCAAATAAATGAACAACGGCCAGTAATTGAGATAGAAAATAAGTGTATTAACGTAACGATACAGACTTGAATGAAGATTAGTAGCCCAGGTGTTGTAGATCCCGGGAATGGGACCCGCCCAAATAAATGAACAACGGCCAGTAATTGAGATAGAAAATAAGTGTATTAACGTAACGATACAGACTTGAATGAAGATTAGTAGCCCAGGTGTTGTGGATCCCGGGAATGGGACCCGCACAAATAAATGAACAACGACCAGTAATTGAGATAGAAAATAAGTGTATTAATGTAAGGAAACAGACCTGAATGAAGATTCGTAGTCCAGGTGTTGTGGATCCCGGGAATGGGAGACACACAAATAAATGAACAACGACCAGTAATTGAGATAGAAAATAAGTGTATTAACGTAAGGATACAGACTTGAATGAAGATTAGTAGTCTAGGTGTTGTGGATCCCGGGAATGGGACCCACCCAAATAAATGAACAACGACCAGTAATTGAGATAGAAAATAAGTGTATTAACGTAACGATACAGACTTGAATGAAGATTAGTAGTCCAGGTGTTGTGGATCCCGGGAATGGGACCAACACAAATAAATGAACAACGGCCAGTAATTGAGATAGAAAATAAGTGTATTAACGTAACGATACAGACATGAACGAAGATTAGAAGTCCAGGTGTTGTGGATCCCGGGAATGGGACCCGCCCAAATAAATGAACAACGGCCAGTAATTGAGATAGAAAATAAGTGTATTAACCTAGGGATACAGACTTGAATGAAGATTAGTAGTCCAGGTGTTGTGGATACCGGGAATGGAACTCACCCAAATAAATGAACAACGACAAGTAATTGAGACAGAAAATAAGTGTATTAATGTGACGATACAGACTTGAATGAAGAGTAGTAGTCCAGGTCTTGTGGATCCCGGGAATGGGACCCACCCAAATAACTGAACAACGACCAGTAATTGAGATAGAAAATAAGTGTATTAATGTAAGGAAACAGACCTGAATGAAGATTAGTAGTCCAGGTGTTGTGGATCCCGGGAATGGGAGACACACGAATAAATGAACAACGACCAGTAATTGAGATAGAAAATAAGTGTATTAATGTAAGGAAACAGACCTGAATGAAGATTAGTAGTCCAGGTGTTGTGGATCCCGGGAATGAGAGACACACAAATAAATGAAAAGCGACCAGTAATTGAGATAGAAAATAAGTGTATTAACGTAAGGATACAGACCTGAATGAAGATTAGTTGTCTAGGTGTTGTGGATCCCGGGAATGGGACCCGCCCAAATAAGTGAACAACGGCCAGTAATTGAGATGGAAAATAAATGTATTAACGTAACGATACAGACTTGAATGAAGATTAGTAGTCCAGGTGTTGTGGGTCCCGGGAATGGGAGACACACGAATAAATGAACAACGACCAGTAATTGAGATAGAAAATAAGTGTATTAATGTAAGGAAACAGACCTGAATGAAGATTAGTAGTCCAGGTGTTGTGGATCCCGGGAATGGGAGACACACGAATAAATGAACAGCGACCAGTAATTGAGATAGAAAATAAGTGTATTAACGTAAGGATACAGACCTGAATGAAGATTAGTTGTCTAGGTGTTGTGGATCCCGGGAATGGGACCCGCCCAAATAAGTGAACAACGGCCAGTAATTGAGATAGAAAATACATGTATTAACGTAACGATACAGACTTGAATGAAGATTAGTAGTCCAGGTGTTGTGGGTCCCGGGAATGGGAGACACACGAATAAATGAACAACGACCAGTAATTGAGATAGAAAATAAGTGTATTAATGTAAGGAAACAGACTTGAATGAAGATTAGTAGTCCAGGTGTTGTGGGTCCCGGGAATGGGAGACACACGAATAAATGAACAACGACCAGTAATTGAGATAGAAAATAAGTGTATTAATGTAAGGAAACAGACCTGAATGAAGATTCGTAGTCCAGGTGTTGTGGATCCCGGGAATGGGAGACACACAAATAAATGAACAACGACCAGTAATTGAGATAGAAAATAAGTGTATGAACGTAAGGATACAGACTTGAATGAAGATTAGTAGTCTAGGTGTTGTGGATCCCGGGAATGGGACCCACCCAAATAAATGAACAACGACCAGTAATTGAGATAGAAAATAAGTGTATTAACGTAACGATACAGACTTGAATGAAGATTAGTAGTCCAGGTGTTGTGGATACCGGGAATGGGACCCACACAAATAAATGAACAACGGCCAGTAATTGAGATAGAAAATAAGTGTATTAACTAGGGATACAGACATGAATGAAGATTAGTAGTCCAGGTGTTGTGGATACCGGGAATGGAACTCACCCAAATAAATGAACAACGACAAGTAATTGAGACAGAAAATAAGTGTATTAATGTGACGATACAGACTTGAATGAAGAGTAGTAGTCCAGGTCTTGTGGATCCCGGGAATGGGACCCACCCAAATAAGTGAACAACGGCCAGTAATTGAGATAGAAAATAAATGTATTAACGTAACGATACAGACTTGAATGAAGATTAGTAGTCCAGGTGTTGTGGGTCCCGGGAATGGGAGACACACGAATAAATGAACAACGACCAGTAATTGAGATAGAAAATAAGTGTATTAATGTAAGGAAACAGACCTGAATGAAGATTAGTAGTCCAGGTGTTGTGGATCCCGGGAATGGGAGACACACGAATAAATGAACAGCGAACAGTAATTGAGATAGAAAATAAGTGTATTAACGTAAGGATACAGACCTGAATGTAGATTAGTTGTCTAGGTGTTGTGGATCCCGGGAATGGGACCCGCCCAAATAAGTGAACAACGGCCAGTAATTGAGATAGAAAATACATGTATTAACGTAACGATACAGACTTGAATGAAGATTAGTAGTCCAGGTGTTGTGGGTCCCGGGAATGGGAGACACACGAATAAATGAACAACGACCAGTAATTGAGATAGAAAATAAGTGTATTAATGTAAGGAAACAGACCTGAATGAAGATTAGTAGTCAAGGTGTTGAGGATCCCGGGAATGGGAGACACACGAATAAATGAACAGCGACCAGTAATTGAGATAGAAAATAAGTGTATTAACGTAAGGATACAGACCTGAATGAAGATTAGTTGTCTAGGTGTTGTGGATCCCGGGAATGGGACCCGCCCAAATAAGTGAACAACGGCCAGTAATTGAGATAGAAAATAAATGTATTATCGTAACGATACAGACTTGAATGAAGATTAGTAGCCCAGGTGTTGTGGATCCCGGGAATGGGACCCGTCCAAATAAATGAACAACGGCCAGTAATTGAGATAGAAAATAAGTGTATTAACCTATGGATACAGACTTGAATGAAGATTATTAGTCCAGGTGTTGTGGATACCGGGAATGGAACTCACCCAAATAAATGAACAACGGCCAGTAATTGAGATAGAAAATAAGTGTATTAACGTAAGTATACAGACATGAATGAAGATTAGTAGACCAGGTGTTGTGTATCCCGGGAATGGGACCCGCAGAAATAAATGAACAACGACCAGGAATTGAGATAGAAAATAAGTGTATTAACGTAACGATACAGACTTTAATGAAGATTAGTAGTCTAGGTGTTGTGGATCCCCGGAATGGGACCCACCCAAATAAATGAACAACGATCAGTAATTGAGATAGAAAATAAGTGTATTAACGTAAGGAAACAGACCTGAATGAAGATTAGTAGTCCAGGTGTTGTGGATCCCGGGAATGGGAGACAGAAATAAATGAACAACGATCAGTAATTGAGATAGAAAACAAGTGTATTAACGTAAGGAAACAGACTTGAATGAAGATTAGTAGACCAGGTGTTGTGGCTCCCGGGAATGGGAGACACACAAATAAATGAACAACGACCAGTAATTGAGATAGAATATAAGTGTATTAATGTAAGGAAACAGACCTGAATGAAGATTAGTAGTCCAGGTGTTGTGGATCCCGGGAATGGGAGACACACAAAGAAATGAACAACGACCAGGAATTGAGATAGAATATAAGTGTATTAATGTAAGGAAACAGACCTGAATGAAGATTAGTAGTCCAGGTGTTGTGGATCCCGGGAATGGGAGACACACAAATAAATGAACAACGACCAGGAATTGAGATAGAAAATAAGTGTATTAATGTAAGGAAACAGACCTGAATGAAGATTAGTAGTCCAGGTGTTGTGGATCCCGGGAATGGGAGACACACAAATAAATGAACAACGACCAGGAATTGAGATAGCATATAAGTGTATTAATGTAAGGAAACAGACCTGAATGAAGATTAGTAGTCCAGGTGTTGTGGATCCCGGGAATGGGAGACACACAAATAAATGAACAACGACCAGGAATTGAGATAGAATATAAGTGTATTAATGTAAGGAAACAGACCTGAATGAAGATTAGTTGTCCAGGTGTTGTGGATCCCGGGAATGGGAGACACAAAAATAAATGAACAACGAGAGTAATTGAGATAGAAAATAAGTGTATTAACTTAAGGATACAGACTTGAATGAAGATTAGTAGTCCAGGTGTTGTGGATCCCGGGAATGGGAGACACACGAATAAATGAACAACGACCAGGAATTGAGATAGAATATAAGTGTATTAATGTAAGGAAACAGACCTGAATGAAGATTAGTAGTCCAGGTGTTGTGGATCCCGGGAATGGGAGACACACAAATAAATGAACAACGATCAGTAATTGAGATAGAAAACAAGTGTATTAACGTAAGGAAACAGACTTGAATGAAGATTAGTAGACCAGGTGTTGTGGATCCCGGGAATGGGAGACAGAAATAAATGAACAACGACCAGTAATTGAGATAGAAAACAAGTGTATTAACGTAAGGAAACAGACTTGAATGAAGATTAGTAGTCCAGGTGTTGTGGATCCCGGGAATGGGAGACAGAAATAAATGAACAACGACCAGTAATTGAGATAGAAAACAAGTGTATTAACGTAAGGAAACAGACTTGAATGAAGATTAGTAGTCCAGGTGTTGTGGATCCCGGGAATGGGAGACAGAAATAAATGAACAACGACCAGTAATTGAGATAGAAAACAAGTGTATTAACGTAAGGAAACAGACCTGAATGAAGATTAGTAGACCAGGTGTTGTGGATCCCGGGAATGGGAGACACACAAATAAATGAACAACGACCAGGAATTGAGATAGAAAATAAGTGTATTAATGTAAGGAAACAGACCTGAATGAAGATTAGTAGTCCAGGTGTTGTGGATCCCGGGAATGGGAGACAC
This sequence comes from Ascarosepion bandense, assembly GCA_037127315.1. Classification (NCBI taxonomy): domain Eukaryota; kingdom Metazoa; phylum Mollusca; class Cephalopoda; order Sepiida; family Sepiidae; genus Ascarosepion; species Ascarosepion bandense. The sequence continues at coordinate 27,811 of JBBBDQ010000413.1, forward strand.
ACAAATAAATGAACAACGACCAGGAATTGAGATAGCATATAAGTGTATTAATGTAAGGAAACAGACCTGAATTAAGATTAGTAGTCCAGGTGTTGTGGATCCCGGGAATGGGAGACACACAAATAAATGAACAACGACCAGGAATTGAGATAGAATATAAGTGTATTAATGTAAGGAAACAGACCTGAATGAAGATTAGTTGTCCAGGTGTTGTGGATCTCGGGAATAGGAGACACAAAAATAAATGAACAACGAGAGTAATTGAGATAGAAAATAAGTGTATTAACTAAAGGATACAGACTTGAATGAAGATTAGTAGTCCAGGTGTTGTGGATCCCGGGAATGGGAGACACACGAATAAATGAACAACGACCAGGAATTGAGATAGAATATAAGTGTATTAATGTAAGGAAACAGACCTGAATGAAGATTAGAAGTCCAGGTGTTGTGGATCCCGGGAATGGGAGACACACAAATAAATGAACAACGATCAGTAATTGAGATAGAAAACAAGTGTATTAACGTAAGGAAACAGACTTGAATGAAGATTAGTAGACCAGGTGTTGTGGATCCAGGAATGGGAGACAGAAATAAATGAACAACGACCAGTAATTGAGATAGAAAACAAGTGTATTAACGTAGAAACAGACTTGAATGAAGATTAGTAGTCCAGGTGTTGTGGATCACGGGAATGGGAGACAGAAATAAATGAACAACGACCAGTAATTGAGATAGAAAACAAGTGTATTAACGTAAGGAAACAGACTTGAATGAAGATTAGTAGTCCAGGTGTTGTGGATCCCGGGAATGGGAGATAGAAATAAATGAACAACGAACAGTAATTGAGATAGAAAACAAGTGTATTAACGTAAGGAAACAGACTTGAATGAAGATTAGTAGAACAGGTGTTGTGGATCCCGGGAATGGGACCCACCCAAATAAATGAACAACGACCAGTAATTGAGATAGAATATAAGTGTATTAACGTAAGGATACAGACTTGAATGAAGATTAGTAGCCCAGGTGTTATGGATACCGGGAATGGGAGACACACGAATAAATGAACAACGACCAGTAATTGAGACAGAAAATAAGTGTATTAGCGTGACGATACAGACCTTGAATGAAGAGTAGTAGTCCAGGTGTTGTGGATCCCGGGAATGGGAGACACACAAATAAATGAACAACGACCAGGAATTGAGATAGCATATAAGTGTATTAATGTAAGGAAACAGACCTGAATTAAGATTAGTAGTCCAGGTGTTGTGGATCCCGGGAATGGGAGACACACAAATAAATGAACAACGACCAGGAATTGAGATAGAATATAAGTGTATTAATGTAAGGAAACAGACCTGAATGAAGATTAGTTGTCCAGGTGTTGTGGATCCCGGGAATAGGAGACACAAAAATAAATGAACAACGAGAGTAATTGAGATAGAAAATAAGTGTATTAACTAAAGGATACAGACTTGAATGAAGATTAGTAGTCCAGGTGTTGTGGATCCCGGGAATGGGAGACACACGAATAAATGAACAACGACCAGGAATTGAGATAGAATATAAGTGTATTAATGTAAGGAAACAGACCTGAATGAAGATTAGAAGTCCAGGTGTTGTGGATCCCGGGAATGGGAGACACACAAATAAATGAACAACGATCAGTAATTGAGATAGAAAACAAGTGTATTAACGTAAGGAAACAGACTTGAATGAAGATTAGTAGACCAGGTGTTGTGGATCCCGGGAATGGGAGACAGAAATAAATGAACAACGACCAGTAATTGAGATAGAAAACAAGTGTATTAACGTAAGGAAACAGACTTGAATGAAGATTAGTAGTCCAGGTGTTGTGGATCACGGGAATGGGAGACAGAAATAAATGAACAACGACCAGTAATTGAGATAGAAAACAAGTGTATTAACGTAAGGAAACAGACTTGAATGAAGATTAGTAGTCCAGGTGTTGTGGATCCCGGGAATGGGAGATAGAAATAAATGAACAACGAACAGTAATTGAGATAGAAAACAAGTGTATTAACGTAAGGAAACAGACTTGAATGAAGATTAGTAGAACAGGTGTTGTGGATCCCGGGAATGGGACCCACCCAAATAAATGAACAACGACCAGTAATTGAGATAGAATATAAGTGTATTAACGTAAGGATACAGACTTGAATGAAGATTAGTAGCCCAGGTGTTATGGATACCGGGAATGGGAGACACACGAATAAATGAACAACGACCAGTAATTGAGACAGAAAATAAGTGTATTAGCGTGACGATACAGACTTGAATGAAGAGTAGTAGTCCAGGTCTTGTGGATCCCGGGAATGGGACCCACCCAAATAAATGAACAACGACCAGTAATTGAGATAGAATATAAGTGTATTAATGTAAGGAAACAGACCTGAATGAAGATTAGTAGTCCAGGTGTTGTGGATCCCGGGAATGGGAGACACACAAATAAATGAACAACGACCAGGAATTGAGATAGAATATAAGTGTATTAATGTAAGGAAACCGACCTGAATGAAGATTAGTAGTCCAGGTGTTGTGGATCCCGGGAATGGGAGACACACAAATAAATGAACAACGACCAGGAATTGAGATAGAAAATAAGTGTATTAATGTAAGGAAACAGACCTGAATGAAGATTAGTAGTCCAGGAGTTGTGGATCCCGGGAATGGGAGACACAAAAATAAATGAACAACGACCAGGAATTGAGATAGAATATAAGTGTATTAATGTAAGGAAACAGACCTGAATCAAGATTAGTAGTCCAGGTGTTGTGGATCCCGGGAATGGGAGACACACAAATAAATGAACAACGACCAGGAATTGAGATAGAATATAAGTGTATTAATGTAAGGAAATAGACCTGAATGAAGATTAGTAGTCCAGGTGTTGTGGATCCCGGGAATGGGAGACACAAAAATAAATGAACAACGAGAGTAATTGAGATAGAAAATAAGTGTATTAACTTAAGGATACAGACTTGAATGAAGATTAGTAGTCCAGGTGTTGTGGATCCCGGGAATGGGAGACACACGAATAAATGAACAACGACCAGGAATTGAGATAGAATATAAGTGTATTAACGTAAGGATACAGACATGAATGAAGATTAGTAGTCCAGGTGTTGTGGATCCCGGGAATGGGAGACACAAAAATAAATGAACAACGAGAGTAATTGAGATAGAAAATAAGTGTATTAACTTAAGGATACAGACTTGAATGAAGATTAGTAGTCCAGGTGTTGTGGATCCCGGGAATGGGAGACACACGAATAAATGAACAACGACCAGGAATTGAGATAGAATATAAGTGTATTAACGTAAGGATACAGACTTGAATGAAGATTAGTAGTCCAGGTGTTGTGGATCCCGGGAATGGGAGACACAAAAATAAATGAACAACGAGAGTAATTGAGATAGAAAATAAGTGTATTAACTTAAGGATACAGACTTGAATGAAGATTAGTAGTCCAGGTGTTGTGGATCCCGGGAATGGGAGACACACGAATAAATGAACAACGACCAGGAATTGAGATAGAATATAAGTGTATTAATGTAAGGAAACAGACCTGAATGAAGATTAGTAGTCCAGGTGTTGTGGATCCCGGGAATGGGAGACACACAAATAAATGAACAACGATCAGTAATTGAGATAGAAAACAAGTGTATTAACGTAAGGAAACAGACTTGAATGAAGATTAGTAGACCAGGTGTTGTGGATCCCGGGAATGGGAGACAGAAATAAATGAACAACGACCAGTAATTGAGATAGAAAACAAGTGTATTAACGTAAGGAAACAGACTTGAATGAAGATTAGTAGTCCAGGTGTTGTGGATCCCGGGAATGGGAGACAGAAATAAATGAACAACGACCAGTAATTGAGATAGAAAACAAGTGTATTAACGTAAGGAAACAGACTTGAATGAAGATTAGTAGTCCAGGTGTTGTGGATCCCGGGAATGGGAGACAGAAATAAATGAACAACGACCAGTAATTGAGATAGAAAACAAGTGTATTAACGTAAGGAAACAGACCTGAATGAAGATTAGTAGACCAGGTGTTGTGGATCCCGGGAATGGGAGACACACAAATAAATGAACAACGACCAGGAATTGAGATAGAAAATAAGTGTATTAATGTAAGGAAACAGACCTGAATGAAGATTAGTAGTCCAGGTGTTGTGGATCCCGGGAATGGGAGACACACAAATAAATGAACAACGACCAGGAATTGAGATAGCATATAAGTGTATTAATGTAAGGAAACAGACCTGAATTAAGATTAGTAGTCCAGGTGTTGTGGATCCCGGGAATGGGAGACACACAAATAAATGAACAACGACCAGGAATTGAGATAGAATATAAGTGTATTAATGTAAGGAAACAGACCTGAATGAAGATTAGTTGTCCAGGTGTTGTGGATCTCGGGAATAGGAGACACAAAAATAAATGAACAACGAGAGTAATTGAGATAGAAAATAAGTGTATTAACTAAAGGATACAGACTTGAATGAAGATTAGTAGTCCAGGTGTTGTGGATCCCGGGAATGGGAGACACACGAATAAATGAACAACGACCAGGAATTGAGATAGAATATAAGTGTATTAATGTAAGGAAACAGACCTGAATGAAGATTAGAAGTCCAGGTGTTGTGGATCCCGGGAATGGGAGACACACAAATAAATGAACAACGATCAGTAATTGAGATAGAAAACAAGTGTATTAACGTAAGGAAACAGACTTGAATGAAGATTAGTAGACCAGGTGTTGTGGATCCCGGGAATGGGAGACAGAAATAAATGAACAACGACCAGTAATTGAGATAGAAAACAAGTGTATTAACGTAAGGAAACAGACTTGAATGAAGATTAGTAGTCCAGGTGTTGTGGATCACGGGAATGGGAGACAGAAATAAATGAACAACGACCAGTAATTGAGATAGAAAACAAGTGTATTAACGTAAGGAAACAGACTTGAATGAAGATTAGTAGTCCAGGTGTTGTGGATCCCGGGAATGGGAGATAGAAATAAATGAACAACGAACAGTAATTGAGATAGAAAACAAGTGTATTAACGTAAGGAAACAGACTTGAATGAAGATTAGTAGAACAGGTGTTGTGGATCCCGGGAATGGGACCCACCCAAATAAATGAACAACGACCAGTAATTGAGATAGAATATAAGTGTATTAACGTAAGGATACAGACTTGAATGAAGATTAGTAGCCCAGGTGTTATGGATACCGGGAATGGGAGACACACGAATAAATGAACAACGACCAGTAATTGAGACAGAAAATAAGTGTATTAGCGTGACGATACAGACTTGAATGAAGAGTAGTAGTCCAGGTGTTGTGGATCCCGGGAATGGGAGACACACAAATAAATGAACAACGACCAGGAATTGAGATAGCATATAAGTGTATTAATGTAAGGAAACAGACCTGAATTAAGATTAGTAGTCCAGGTGTTGTGGATCCCGGGAATGGGAGACACACAAATAAATGAACAACGACCAGGAATTGAGATAGAATATAAGTGTATTAATGTAAGGAAACAGACCTGAATGAAGATTAGTTGTCCAGGTGTTGTGGATCCCGGGAATAGGAGACACAAAAATAAATGAACAACGAGAGTAATTGAGATAGAAAATAAGTGTATTAACTAAAGGATACAGACTTGAATGAAGATTAGTAGTCCAGGTGTTGTGGATCCCGGGAATGGGAGACACACGAATAAATGAACAACGACCAGGAATTGAGATAGAATATAAGTGTATTAATGTAAGGAAACAGACCTGAATGAAGATTAGAAGTCCAGGTGTTGTGGATCCCGGGAATGGGAGACACACAAATAAATGAACAACGATCAGTAATTGAGATAGAAAACAAGTGTATTAACGTAAGGAAACAGACTTGAATGAAGATTAGTAGACCAGGTGTTGTGGATCCCGGGAATGGGAGACAGAAATAAATGAACAACGACCAGTAATTGAGATAGAAAACAAGTGTATTAACGTAAGGAAACAGACTTGAATGAAGATTAGTAGTCCAGGTGTTGTGGATCACGGGAATGGGAGACAGAAATAAATGAACAACGACCAGTAATTGAGATAGAAAACAAGTGTATTAACGTAAGGAAACAGACTTGAATGAAGATTAGTAGTCCAGGTGTTGTGGATCCCGGGAATGGGAGATAGAAATAAATGAACAACGAACAGTAATTGAGATAGAAAACAAGTGTATTAACGTAAGGAAACAGACTTGAATGAAGATTAGTAGAACAGGTGTTGTGGATCCCGGGAATGGGACCCACCCAAATAAATGAACAACGACCAGTAATTGAGATAGAATATAAGTGTATTAACGTAAGGATACAGACTTGAATGAAGATTAGTAGTCCAGGTGTTGTGGATCCCGGGAATGGGAGACACACAAATAAATGAACAACGACCAGGAATTGAGATAGAAAATAAGTGTATTAATGTAAGGAAACAGACCTGAATGAAGATTAGTAGACCAGGTGTTGTGGATCCCGGGAATGGGAGACACACAAATAAATGAACAACGACCAGGAATTGAGATAGAATATAAGTGTATTAATGTAAGGAAACAGACCTGAATGAAGATTAGTAGTCCAGGTGTTGTGGATCCCGGGAATGGGAGACACACAAATAAATGAACAACGACCAGGAATTGAGATAGAATATAAGTGTATTAATGTAAGGAAACAGACCTGAATGAAGATTAGTAGTCCAGGTGTTGTGGATCCCGGGAATGGGAGACACAAAAATAAATGAACAACGACCAGTAATTGAGATAGAAAATAAGTGTATTAACGTAAGGATACAGACTTGAATGAAGATTAGTAGTCCAGGTGTTGTGGATCCCGGGAATGGGAGACACACGAATAAATGAACAACGACCAGGAATTGAGATAGAATATAAGTGTATTAACGTAAGGAAACAGACCTGAATGAAGATTAGTAGTCCAGGTGTTGTGGATCCCGGGAATGGGAGACACACGAATAAATCAACAACGACCAGTAATTGAGATAGAAAATAAGTGTATTAATGCAAGGAAACAGACCAGAATGAAGATTAGTAGTCCAGGTGTTGTGGATCCCGGGAATGGGACCCGCCCATATAAATGAACAGCGGCCAGTAATTGAGATAGAAATAAGTGTATTAACCTAGGGAAACAGACTTGAATGAAGATTAGTAGTCCAGGTGTTGTGGATCCCGGGAATGGGAGACACACGAATAAATGAACAACGACCAGTAATTGAGACAGAAAATAAGTGTATTAGCGAGACGATACAGACTTGAATGAAGAGTAGTAGTCCAGGTCTTGTGGATCCCGGGAATGGGACCCACCCAAATAAATGAACAACGACCAGTAATTGAGATAGAATATAAGTGTATTAACGTAAGGATACAGACTTGAATGAAGAGTAGTAGTCCAGGTCTTGTGGATCCCGGGAATGGGACCCGCCCAAATGAATGAGTAACGGCCAGTAATTGAGATACAAAATAAGTGTATTAACGTAACGATACAGACTTGAATGAAGAGTAGTAGTCCAGGTCTTGTGGATCCCGGGAATGGGACCCACCCAAATAAATGAACAACGAACAGTAATTGAGATAGAATATAAGTGTATTAATGTAAGGAAACAGACCTGAATTAAGATTAGTAGTCCAGGTGTTGTGGATCCCGGGAATGGGAGACACACAAATAAATGAACAACGACCAGGAATTGAGATAGAAAATAAGTGTATTAATGTAAGGAAACAGACCTGAATGAAGATTAGTAGTCCAGGTGTTCTGGATCCCGGGAATGGGACCCACCCAAATAAATGAACAACGGCCAGTAATTGAGATAGTAAATAAGTGTATTAACGTAAGGATACAGACTTGAATGAAGATTAGTAGTCTCGGTGTTGTGGATCCCGGGAATGGGACCCGCCCAAATAAATGAACAACGGCTAGTAATTGAGATAGAAAATAAGTGTATTAACGTAAGGATACAGACTTGAATGAAGATTAGTAGTCCAGGTGTTGTGGATCCCGGGAATGGGAGACACACAAATAAATGAACAACGACCAGGAATTGAGATAGAAAATAAGTGTATTAATGTAAGGAAACAGACCTGAATGAAGATTAGTAGACCAGGTGTTGTGGATCCCGGGAATGGGAGACACACAAATAAATGAACAACGACCAGGAATTGAGATAGAATATAAGTGTATTAATGTAAGGAAACAGACCTGAATGAAGATTAGTAGTCCAGGTGTTGTGGATCCCGGGAATGGGAGACACACAAATAAATGAACAACGACCAGGAATTGAGATAGAATATAAGTGTATTAATGTAAGGAAACAGACCTGAATGAAGATTAGTAGTCCAGGTGTTGTGGATCCCGGGAATGGGAGACACAAAAATAAATGAACAACGACCAGTAATTGAGATAGAAAATAAGTGTATTAACGTAAGGATACAGACTTGAATGAAGATTAGTAGTCCAGGTGTTGTGGATCCCGGGAATGGGAGACACACGAATAAATGAACAACGACCAGGAATTGAGATAGAATATAAGTGTATTAATGTAAGGAAACAGACCTGAATGAAGATTAGTAGTCCAGGTGTTGTGGATCCCGGGAATGGGAGACACACGAATAAATCAACAACGACCAGTAATTGAGATAGAAAATAAGTGTATTAATGCAAGGAAACAGACCAGAATGAAGATTAGTAGTCCAGGTGTTGTGGATCCAGGGAATGGGACCCGCCCATATAAATGAACAGCGGCCAGTAATTGAGATAGAAATAAGTGTATTAACCTAGGGAAACAGACTTGAATGAAGATTAGTAGTCCAGGTGTTGTGGATCCCGGGAATGGGAGACACACGAATAAATGAACAACGACCAGTAATTGAGACAGAAAATAAGTGTATTAGCGAGACGATACAGACTTGAATGAAGAGTAGTAGTCCAGGTCTTGTGGATCCCGGGAATGGGACCCACCCAAATAAATGAACAACGACCAGTAATTGAGATAGAATATAAGTGTATTAACGTAAGGATACAGACTTGAATGAAGAGTAGTAGTCCAGGTCTTGTGGATCCCGGGAATGGGACCCGCCCAAATGAATGAGTAACGGCCAGTAATTGAGATACAAAATAAGTGTATTAACGTAACGATACAGACTTGAATGAAGAGTAGTAGTCCAGGTCTTGTGGATCCCGGGAATGGGACCCACCCAAATAAATGAACAACGAACAGTAATTGAGATAGAATATAAGTGTATTAATGTAAGGAAACAGACCTGAATTAAGATTAGTAGTCCAGGTGTTGTGGATCCCGGGAATGGGAGACACACAAATAAATGAACAACGACCAGGAATTGAGATAGAATATAAATGTATTAATGTAAGGAAACAGACCTGAATGAAGATTAGTAGTCCAGGTGTTCTGGATCCCGGGAATGGGAGACACACAAATAAATGAACAACGACCAGGAATTGAGATAGAAAATAAGTGTATTAACGTAACGATACAGACTTGAATGAAGATTAGTAGTCCAGGTGTTGTGGATCCCGGGAATGGGAGACAGACGAATAAATAAACAAAGACCAGTAATTGAGATAGAAAATAAGTGTATTAACCAAAGGATACAGACTTGAATGAAGATTAGTAGCCCAGGTGTTGTGGATCCCGGGAATGGGACCCGCCCAAATAAGTGAACAACGGCCAGTAATTGAGATAGAAAATAAGTGTATTAACGTAACGATACTGACTTGAATGAAGATTAGTAGCCCATGTGTTGTGGATCCCCAGAATGGGACCCGCCCAAATAAATGAACAACGGCCAGTAATTGAGATAGAAAATAAGTGTATTAACGTAACGATACTGACTTGAATGAAGATTAGTAGCCCAGGTGTTGTGGATCCCGGAAATGGGACCCGCACAAATAAATGAATAACGGCCCGTAATTGAGATAGAAAATAAGTGTATTAACGTGACGATACAGACTTGAATGAAGATTAGTAGCCCAGGTGTTATGGATACCGGGAATGGATCTCACCCAAATAAATGAACAACGACCAGGAATTGAGATAGAAAATAAGTGTATTAAAGTAAGGATACAGACCTGAATGAAGATTAGTAGTCCAGGTGTTGTGGATCCCGGGAATGGGAAACACACGAATAAATGAACAACGACCAGTAATTGAGATAGAAAATAAATGTATTAACGTAAGGATACAGATTTGAATGAAGATTAGTAGTCCATGTGTTGTGGATCCCGGGAATAGGAGACACACGAATAAATGAACAACGACCATTAATTGAGATAGAAAATAAGTGTATTAACGTAAGGATACAGACTTGAATGAAGATTAGTTGTCCAGGTGTTGTGGATCCCGGGAATGGGAGACACACGAATAAATAAACAACGACCAGTAATTGAGATAGAAAATAAGTGTATTAACGTAAGGATACAGACCTGAATGAAGATTAGTAGTCCAGGTTTTGTGGATCCCGGGAATGGGAGACACACGAATAAATGAACAACGACCAGTAATTGAGATAGAAAATAAGTGTATTAATGTAAGGAAACAGACCTGAATGAAGATTAGTAGTCCAGGTGTTGTGGATCCCGGGAATGGGAGACACACGAATAAATGAACAGCGACCAGTAATTGAGATAGAAAATAAGTGTATTAACGTAAGGATACAGACCTGAATGAAGATTAGCTGTCTAGGTGTTGTGGATCCCGGGAATGGGACCCGCCCAAATAAGTGAACAACGGCCAGTAATTGAGATAGAAAATAAATGTATTAACGTAACGATACAGACTTGAATGAAGATTAGTAGTCCAGGTGTTGTGGGTCCCGGGAATGCGAGACACACGAATATATGAACAACGACCAGTAATTGAGATAGAAAATAAGTGTATTAATGTAAGGAAACAGACCTGAATGAAGATTAGTAGTCCAGGTGTTGTGAATCCCGGGAATGGGAGACACACGAATAAATGAACAGCGACCAGTAATTGAGATAGAAAATAAGTGTATTAACGTAAGGATACAGACCTGAATGAAGATTAGTTGTCTAGGTGTTGTGGATCCCGGGAATGGGACCCGCCCAAATAAGTGAACAACGGCCAGTAATTGAGATAGAAAACAAATGTATTATCGTAACGATACTGACTTGAATGAAGATTAGTAGTCCAGGTGTTGTGGGTCCCGGGAATGGGAGACACACGAATAAATGAACAACGACCAGTAATTGAGATAGAAAATAAGTGTATTAATGTAAGGAAACAGACCTGAATGAAGATTAGTAGTCAAGGTGTCGTGGATCCCGGGAATGGGAGACACACGAATAAATGAACAGCGACCAGTAATTGAGATAGAAAATAAGTGTATTAACGTAACGATACAGACTTGAATGAAGATTAGTAGTCCAGGTGTTGTGGATCCCCAGAATGGGACCCGCCCAAATAAGTGAACAACGGCCAGTAATTGAGATAGAAAATAAATGTATTAACGTAACGATACAGACTTGAATGAAGATTAGTAGCCCAGGTGTTGTGGATCCCGGGAATGGCACCCGCCCAAATAAATGAACAACGGCCAGTAATTGAGATAGAAAATAAGTGTATTAACGTAAGGATACAGACTTGAATGAAGATTAGTAATCCAGGTGTTGTGGATCCCGGAATGGCACCCGCCCAAATAAATGAACAACGGCCAGTAATTGAGATAGAAAATAAGTGTATTAACGTAAGGATACAGACTTGAATGAAGATTAGTAGCCCAGGTGTTGTGGATCCCGGGAATGGCACCCGCCCAAATAAATGAACAACGGCCAGTAATTGAGATAGAAAATAAGTGTATTAACATAAGGATACAGACTTGAATGAAGATTAGTAGCCCAGGTGTTGTGGATCCCGGGAATGGGACCCACCCAAATAAATGAACAACGGCCAGTAATTGAGATAGTAAATAAGTGTATTAACGTAAGGATACAGACTTGAATGAAGATTAGTAGTCTCGGTGTTGTGGATCCCGGGAATGGGACCCGCCCAAATAAATGAACAACGGCTAGTAATTGAGATAGAAAATAAGTGTATTAACGTAAGGATACAGACTTGAATGAAGATTAGTAGTCTCGGTGTTGTGGATCCCGGGAATGGGACCCACCCAAATAAATGAACAACGGCCAGTAATTGAGATAGAAAATAAGTGTATTAACATGACGATACAGACTTGAATGAAGATTAGAAGTCCAGGTGTTGTGGATCCCGGGAATGGGACCCGCACAAATGAATGAACAACGGCCAGTAATTGAGATAGAAAATAAGTGTATTAACGTAACGATACAGACTTGAATGAAGATTAGTAGTCCAGGTGTTGTGGATCCCGGAATGGCACCCGCCCAAATAAATGAACAACGGCCAGTAATTGAGATAGAAAATAAGTGTATTAACGTAAGGATACGGACTTGAATGAAGATTAGTAGCCCAGGTGTTGTGGATCCCGGGAATGGCACCCGCCCAAATAAATGAACAACGGCCAGTAATTGAGATAGAAAATAAGTGTATTAACGTAAGGAGACAGACTTGAATGAAGATTAGTAGTCTCGGTGTTGTGGATCCCGGGAATGGGACCCGCCCAAATAATTTAACAACGGCCAGTAATTGAGATAGAAAATAAGTGTATTAACCTAAGGTTACAGACTTGAATGAAGATTAGTAGTCCAGGTGTTGTGGATACCGGGAATGGAACTCACCCAAATAAATGAACAACGACCAGTAATTGAGATAGAAAATAAGTGTATTAAAGTAAGGATACAGACTTGAATGAAGATTAGTAGTCCAGGTGTTGTGTATCCCGGGAAAGGGACCCGCAGAAATAAATGAACAACGGCCAGTAATTGAGATAGAAAATAAGTGTATTAACCTAAGGATACAGACTTGAATGTAGATTAGTAGACCAGGTGTTGTGGATCCCGGGAATGGGAGACAGAAATAAATGAACAACGACCAGTAATTGAGATAGAAAACAAGTGTATTAACGTAACGATACAGACTTTAATGAAGATTAGTAGTCCAGGTGTTGTGGATCCCGGGAATGGGAGACAGAAATAAATGAACAACGACCAGTAATTGAGATAGAAAACAAGTGTATTAACGTAAGGAAACAGACTTGAATGAAGATTAGTAGACCAGGTGTTGTGGATCCCGGGAATGGGACCCACCCAAATAAATGAACAACGGCCAGTAATAGAGATAGAAAATAAGTGTATTAACGTAAGGAAACAGTCCTGAATGAAGATTAGTAGTCCAGTGTTGTGGATCCCGGGAATGGGACACAGAAATAAATGAACAACGATCAGTAATTGAGATAGAAAACAAGTGTATCAACGTAAGGAAACAGACTTGAATGAAGATTAGTAGACCAGGTGTTGTGGCTCCCGGGAATGGGAGACAGAAATAAATGAACAACGACCAGGAATTGAGATAGAAAATAAGTGTATTAACGTAACGATACAGACTTTAATGAAGATTAGTAGTCTAGGTGTTGTGGATCCCCGGAATGGGACCCACCCAAATAAATGAACAACGATCATTAATTGAGATAGAAAATAAGTGTATTAACGCAAGGAAACAGACCTGAATGAAGCTTAGTAGTCCAGGTGTTGTGGATCCCGGGAATGGGAGACAGAAATAAATGAACAACGATCAGTAATTGAGATAGAAAACAAGTGTATTAACGTAAGGAAACAGACTTGAATGAAGATTAGTAGACCAGGTGTTGTGGATCCCGGGAATGGGAGACAGAAATAAATGAACAACGACCAGTAATTGAGATAGAAAACAAGTGTATTAACGTAAGGAAACAGACTTGAATGAAGATTAGTAGTCCAGGTGTTGTGGATCACGGGAATGGGAGACAGAAATAAATGAACAACGACCAGTAATTGAGATAGAAAACAAGTGTATTAACGTAAGGAAACAGACTTGAATGAAGATTAGTAGACCAGGTGTTGTGGATCCCGGGAATGGGAGACACACAAATAAATGAACAACGGCCAGTAATTGAGATAGAAAACAAGTGTATTAACGTAAGGAAACAGACTTGAATGAAGATTAGTAGTCCAGGTGTTGTGGATCCCGGGAATGGGATACAGAAATAAATGAACAACGACCAGTAATTGAGATAGAAAACAAGTGTATTAACGTAAGGAAACAGACCTGAATGAAGATTAGTAGACCAGGTGTTGTGGATCCCGGGAATGGGAGACACACAAATAAATGAACAACGACCAGGAATTGAGAGAGGAAACAAGTGTATTAACGTAACGATAGAGACTTCAATGAAGATTAGTAGTCTAGGTGTTGTGGATCCCCGGAATGGGACCCACCCAAATAAATGAACAACGATCAGTAATTGACATAGAAAATAAGTGTATTAACGTAAGGAAACAGACCTGAATGAAGATTAGTAGTCCAGGTGTTGTGGATCCCGGGAATGGGAGACAGAAATAAATGAACAACGATCAGTAATTGAGATAGAAAACAAGTGTATTAACGTAAGGAAACAGACTTGAATGAAGATTAGTAGACCAGGTGTTGTGGATCCCGGGAATGGGAGACAGAAATAAATGAAAAACGACCAGTAATTGAGATAGAAAACAAGTGTATTAACGTAAGGAAACAGACTTGAATGAAGATTAGTAGTCCAGGTGTTGTGGATCCCGGGAATGGGAGATAGAAATAAATGAACAACGACCAGTAATTGAGATAGAAAACAAGTGTATTAACGTAAGGAAACAGACTTGAATGAAGATAAGTAGACCAGGTGTTGTGGATCCCGGGAATGGGACCCACCCAAATAAATGAACAACGACCAGTAATTGAGATAGAATATAAGTGTATTAACGTAAGGATACAGACTTGAATGAAGATTAGTAGCCCAGGTGTTATGGATACCGGGAATGGGAGACACACGAATAAATGAACAACGACCAGTAATTGAGACAGAAAATAAGTGTATTAGCGTGACGATACAGACTTGAATGAAGAGTAGTAGTCCAGGTCTTGTGGATCCCGGGAATGGGACCCACCAAAATAAATGAACAACGACCAGTAATTGAGATAGAATATAAGTGTATTAATGTAAGGAAACAGACCTGAATGAAGAGTAGTAGTCCAGGTGTTGTGGATCTCGGGAATGGGAGACACACAAATAAATGAACAACGACCAGGAATTGAGATAGAAAATAAGTGTATTAATGTAAGGAAACAGACCTGAATGAAGATTAGTAGTCCAGGTGTTGTGGATCCCGGGAATGGGAGACTCACAAATAAATGAACAACGACCAGGAATTGAGATAGCATATAAGTGTATTAATGTAAGGAAACAGACCTGAATGAAGATTAGTAGTCCAGGTGTTGTGGATACCGGGAATGGGAGACACACGAATAAATGAACAACGACCAGGAATTGAGATAGCATATAAGTGTATTAATGTAAGGAAACAGACCTGAATGAAGTTTAGTAGTCCAGGTGTTGTGGATCCCGGGAATGGGAGACACACAAATAAATGAACAACGACCAGGAATTGAGATAGAAAATAAGTGTATTAATGTAAGGAAACAGACCTGAATGAAGATTAGTAGTCCAGGTGTTGTGGATCCCGGGAATGGGAGACACACAAATAAATGAACAACGACCAGGAATTGAGATAGCATATAAGTGTATTAATGTAAGGAAACAGACCTGAATGAAGATTAGTAGTCCAGGTGTTGTGGATCCCGGGAATGGGAGACACACAAATAAATGAACAACGACCAGGAATTGAGATAGCATATAAGTGTATTAATGTAAGGAAACAGACTTGAATGAAGATTAGTAGCCCAGGTGTTGTGGATCCCGGGAAAGGGACCCGCACAAATAAAAGAACAACGGCCAGTAATTGAGATAGAAAATAAGTGTATTAACGTAAGGATACAGACTTGAATGAAGATTAGTAGCCCAGGTGTTGTGGATCCCGGGAATGGGACCCGCACAAATAAATGAACAACGGCCCGTAATTGAGATAGAAAATAAATGTATTAACGTAAGGATACAGACTTGAATGAAGATTAGTAGTCAAGGTGTTGTGGATCCCGGGAATGGGACCCGCCCAAATA
This sequence comes from Ascarosepion bandense, assembly GCA_037127315.1. Classification (NCBI taxonomy): domain Eukaryota; kingdom Metazoa; phylum Mollusca; class Cephalopoda; order Sepiida; family Sepiidae; genus Ascarosepion; species Ascarosepion bandense. Next base: position 44,036 of record JBBBDQ010000413.1, read on the forward strand.
AATGAACAACGGCCAGTAATTGAGATAGAAAATAAGTGTATTAACGTAAGGATACAGACTTGAATGAAGATTAGTAGTCCAGGTGTTGTGGATCCCGGGAATGGGAGACACACAAATAAATGAACAACGACCAGGAATTGAGATAGAAAATAAGTGTATTAACGTAAGGATACAGACTTGAATGAAGATTAGTAGTCCAGGTGTTGTGGATCCCGGGAATGGGAGACACACAATTAAATGAACAACGACCAGGAACTGAGATAGAAAATATGTGTATTAACGTAAGGATACAGACTTGAATGAAGATTAGTAGTCTAGGTGTTGTGGATCCCGGGAATGGGACCCACCCAAATAAATGAACAACGATCAGTAATTGAGATAGAAAATAAATGTATTAACGTAAGGAAACAGACTTGAATGAAGATCAGTAGACCAGGTGTTGTGGATCCCGGGAATGGGAGACACACAAATAAATGAACAACGACCAGGAATTGAGATAGAAAATAAATGTATTAACGTAAGGAAACAGACTTGAATGAAGATCAGTAGACCAGGTGTTGTGGATCCCGGGAATGGGAGATAGAAATAAATGAACAACGACCAGGAATTGAGATAGAAAATAAATGTATTAACGTAAGGAAACTGACTTGAATGAAGATTAGTAGACCAGGTGTTGTGGATCCCGGGAATGGGAGACACACAAATAAATGAACAACGACCAGGAATTGAGATAGAAAATAAATGTATTAACGTAAGGAAACAGACTTGAATGAAGATCAGTAGACCAGGTGTTGTGGATCCCGGGAATGGGAGACACACAAATAAATGAACAACGACCAGGAATTGAGATAGAAAATAAATGTATTAACGTAAGGAAACAGACTTGAATGAAGATCAGTAGACCAGGTGTTGTGGATCCCGGGAATGGGAGACACACAAATAAATGAACAACGACCAGGAATTGAGATAGAAAATAAATGTATTAACGTAAGGAAACAGACTTGAATGAAGATTAGTAGACCAGGTGTTGTGGATCCCGGGAATGGGAGACACACAAATAAATGAACAACGACCAGGAATTGAGATAGAAAATAAATGTATTAACGTAAGGAAACAGACTTGAATGAAGATCAGTAGACCAGGTGTTGTGGATCCCGGGAATGGGAGACACACAAATAAATGAACAACGACCAGGAATTGAGATAGAAAATAAATGTATTAACGTAAGGAAACAGACCTGAATGAAGATTAGTAGTCCAGGTGTTGTGGATCCCGGGAATGGGAGACACACAAATAAATGAACAACGACCAGGAATTGAGATAGCATATAAGTGTATTAATGTAAGGAAACAGACTTGAATGAAGATTAGTAGCCCAGGTGTTGTGGATCCCGGGAAAGGGACCCGCACAAATAAATGAACAACGGCCAGTAATTGAGATAGAAAATAAGTGTATTAACGTAACGATAGAGACTTCAATGAAGATTAGTAGTCTAAGTGTTGTGGATCCCCGGAATGGGACCCACCCAAATAAATGAACAACGATCAGTAATTGACATAGAAAATAAGTGTATTAACGTAAGGAAACAGACCTGAATGAAGATTAGTAGTCCAGGTGTTGTGGATCCCGGGAATGGGAGACAGAAATAAATGAACAACGATCAGTAATTGAGATAGAAAACAAGTGTATTAACGTAAGGAAACAGACTTGAATGAAGATTAGTAGACCAGGTGTTGTGGATCCCGGGAATGGGAGACAGAAATAAATGAACAACGACCAGTAATTGAGATAGAAAACAAGTGTATTAACGTAAGGAAACAGACTTGAATGAAGATTAGTAGTCCAGGTGTTGTGGATCCCGGGAATGGGAGATAGAAATAAATGAACAACGACCAGTAATTGAGATAGAAAACAAGTGTATTAACGTAAGGAAACAGACTTGAATGAAGACAAGTAGACCAGGTGTTGTGGATCCCGGGAATGGGACCCACCCAAATAAATGAACAACGACCAGTAATTGAGATAGAATATAAGTGTATTAACGTAAGGATACAGACTTGAATGAAGATTAGTAGCCCAGGTGTTATGGATACCGGGAATGGGAGACACACGAATAAATGAACAACGACCAGTAATTGAGACAGAAAATAAGTGTATTAGCGTGACGATACAGACTTGAATGAAGAGTAGTAGTCCAGGTCTTGTGGATCCCGGGAATGGGACCCACCAAAATAAATGAACAACGACCAGTAATTGAGATAGAATATAAGTGTATTAATGTAAGGAAACAGACCCGATAGAAGATTAGTAGTCCAGGTGTTGTGGATCCCGGGAATGGGAGACACACAAATAAATGAACAACGACCAGGAATTGAGATAGAATATAAGTGTATTAATGTAAGGAAACAGACCTGAATGAAGAGTAGTAGTCCAGGTGTTGTGGATCTCGGGAATGGGAGACACACAAATAAATGAACAACGACCAGGAATTGAGATAGAAAATAAGTGTATTAATGTAAGGAAACAGACCTGAATGAAGATTAGTAGTCCAGGTGTTGTGGATCCCGGGAATGGGAGACACACAAATAAATGAACAACGACCAGGAATTGAGATAGCATATAAGTGTATTAATGTAAGGAAACAGACCTGAATGAAGATTAGTAGTCCAGGTGTTGTGGATACCGGGAATGGGAGACACACGAATAAATGAACAACGACCAGGAATTGAGATAGCATATAAGTGTATTAATGTAAGGAAACAGACCTGAATGAAGTTTAGTAGTCCAGGTGTTGTGGATCCCGGGAATGGGAGACACACAAATAAATGAACAACGACCAGGAATTGAGATAGAAAATAAGTGTATTAATGTAAGGAAACAGACCTGAATGAAGATTAGTAGTCCAGGTGTTGTGGATCCCGGGAATGGGAGACACACAAATAAATGAACAACGACCAGGAATTGAGATAGCATATAAGTGTATTAATGTAAGGAAACAGACCTGAATGAAGATTAGTAGTCCAGGTGTTGTGGATCCCGGGAATGGGAGACACACAAATAAATGAACAACGACCAGGAATTGAGATAGCATATAAGTGTATTAATGTAAGGAAACAGACTTGAATGAAGATTAGTAGCCCAGGTGTTGTGGATCCCGGGAAAGGGACCCGCACAAATAAATGAACAACGGCCAGTAATTGAGATAGAAAATAAGTGTATTAACGTAAGGATACAGACTTGAATGAAGATTAGTAGCCCAGGTGTTGTGGATCCCGGGAATGGGACCCGCACAAATAAATGAACAACGGCCCGTAATTGAGATAGAAAATAAATGTATTAACGTAAGGATACAGACTTGAATGAAGATTAGTAGTCAAGGTGTTGTGGATCCCGGGAATGGGACCCGCCCAAATAAATGAACAACGGCCAGTAATTGAGATAGAAAATAAGTGTATCAACGTAAGGATACAGACTTGAATGAAGATTAGTAGTCCAGGTGTTGTGGATCCCGGGAATGGGAGACACACAAATAAATGAACAACGACCAGGAATTGAGATAGAAAATAAGTGTATTAACGTAAGGATACAGACTTGAATGAAGATTAGTAGTCCAGGTGTTGTGGATCCCGGGAATGGGAGACACACAATTAAATGAACAACGACCAGGAACTGAGATAGAAAATATGTGTATTAACGTAAGGATACAGACTTGAATGAAGATTAGTAGTCTAGGTGTTGTGGATCCTGGGAATGGGACCCACCCAAATAAATGAACAACGATCAGTAATTGAGATAGAAAATAAATGTATTAACGTAAGGAAACAGACTTGAATGAAGATCAGTAGACCAGGTGTTGTGGATCCCGGGAATGGGAGACACACAAATAAATGAACAACGACCAGGAATTGAGATAGAAAATAAATGTATTAACGTAAGGAAACAGACTTGAATGAAGATCAGTAGACCAGGTGTTGTGGATCCCGGGAATGGGAGACACACAAATAAATGAACAACGACCAGGAATTGAGATAGAAAATAAATGTATTAACGTAAGGAAACAGACTTGAATGAAGATTAGTAGACCAGGTGTTGTGGATCCCGGGAATGGGAGACACACAAATAAATGAACAACGACCAGGAATTGAGATAGAAAATAAATGTATTAACGTAAGGAAACAGACTTGAATGAAGATCAGTAGACCAGGTGTTGTGGATCCCGGGAATGGGAGACACACAAATAAATGAACAACGACCAGGAATTGAGATAGAAAATAAATGTATTAACGTAAGGAAACAGACTTGAATGAAGATCAGTAGACCAGGTGTTGTGGATCCCGGGAATGGGAGACACACAAATAAATGAACAACGACCAGGAATTGAGATAGAAAATAAATGTATTAACGTAAGGAAACAGACTTGAATGAAGATTAGTAGACCAGGTGTTGTGGATCCCGGGAATGGGAGACACACAAATAAATGAACAACGACCAGGAATTGAGATAGAAAATAAATGTATTAACGTAAGGAAACAGACTTGAATGAAGATCAGTAGACCAGGTGTTGTGGATCCCGGGAATGGGAGACACACAAATAAATGAACAACGACCAGGAATTGAGATAGAAAATAAATGTATTAACGTAAGGAAACAGACCTGAATGAAGATTAGTAGTCCAGGTGTTGTGGATCCCGGGAATGGGAGACACACAAATAAATGAACAACGACCAGGAATTGAGATAGCATATAAGTGTATTAATGTAAGGAAACAGACTTGAATGAAGATTAGTAGCCCAGGTGTTGTGGATCCCGGGAAAGGGACCCGCACAAATAAATGAACAACGGCCAGTAATTGAGATAGAAAATAAGTGTATTAACGTAACGATAGAGACTTCAATGAAGATTAGTAGTCTAGGTGTTGTGGATCCCCGGAATGGGACCCACCCAAATAAATGAACAACGATCAGTAATTGACATAGAAAATAAGTGTATTAACGTAAGGAAACAGACCTGAATGAAGATTAGTAGTCCAGGTGTTGTGGATCCCGGGAATGGGAGACAGAAATAAATGAACAACGATCAGTAATTGAGATAGAAAACAAGTGTATTAACGTAAGGAAACAGACTTGAATGAAGATTAGTAGACCAGGTGTTGTGGATCATGGGAATGGGAGACAGAAATAAATGAACAACGACCAGTAATTGAGATAGAAAACAAGTGTATTAACGTAAGCAAACAGACTTGAATGAAGATTAGTAGTCCAGGTGTTGTGGATCCCGGGAATGGGAGATAGAAATAAATGAACAACGACCAGTAATTGAGATAGAAAACAAGTGTATTAACGTAAGGAAACAGACTTGAATGAAGATAAGTAGACCAGGTGTTGTGGATCCCGGGAATGGGACCCACCCAAATAAATGAACAACGACCAGTAATTGAGATAGAATATAAGTGTATTAACGTAAGGATACAGACTTGAATGAAGATTAGTAGCCCAGGTGTTATGGATACCGGGAATGGGAGACACACGAATAAATGAACAACGACCAGTAATTGAGACAGAAAATAAGTGTATTAGCGTGACGATACAGACTTGAATGAAGAGTAGTAGTCCAGGTCTTGTGGATCCCGGGAATGGGACCCACCAAAATAAATGAACAACGACCAGTAATTGAGATAGAATATAAGTGTATTAATGTAAGGAAACAGACCTGAATGAAGATTAGTAGTCCAGGTGTTGTGGATCCCGGGAATGGGAGACACACAAATAAATGAACAACGACCAGGAATTGAGATAGAATATAAGTGTATTAATGTAAGGAAACAGACCTGAATGAAGAGTAGTAGTCCAGGTGTTGTGGATCTCGGGAATGGGAGACACACAAATAAATGAACAACGACCAGGAATTGAGATAGAAAATAAGTGTATTAATGTAAGGAAACAGACCTGAATGAAGATTAGTAGTCCAGGTGTTGTGGATCCCGGGAATGGGAGACACACAAATAAATGAACAACGACCAAGAATTGAGATAGCATATAAGTGTATTAATGTAAGGAAACAGACCTGAATGAAGATTAGTAGTCCAGGTGTTGTGGATACCGGGAATGGGAGACACACGAATAAATGAACAACGACCAGGAATTGAGATAGCATATAAGTGTATTAATGTAAGGAAACAGACCTGAATGAAGTTTAGTAGTCCAGGTGTTGTGGATCCCGGGAATGGGAGACACACAAATAAATGAACAACGACCAGGAATTGAGATAGAAAATAAGTGTATTAATGTAAGGAAACAGACCTGAATGAAGATTAGTAGTCCAGGTGTTGTGGATCCCGGGAATGGGAGACACACAAATAAATGAACAACGACCAGGAATTGAGATAGCATATAAGTGTATTAATGTAAGGAAACAGACCTGAATGAAGATTAGTAGTCCAGGTGTTGTGGATCCCGGGAATGGGAGACACACAAATAAATGAACAACGACCAGGAATTGAGATAGCATATAAGTGTATTAATGTAAGGAAACAGACTTGAATGAAGATTAGTAGCCCAGGTGTTGTGGATCCCGGGAAAGGGACCCGCACAAATAAATGAACAACGGCCAGTAATTGAGATAGAAAATAAGTGTATTAACGTAAGGATACAGACTTGAATGAAGATTAGTAGCCCAGGTGTTGTGGATCCCGGGAATGGGACCCGCACAAATAAATGAACAACGGCCCGTAATTGAGATAGAAAATAAATGTATTAACGTAAGGAAACAGACTTGAATGAAGATTAGTAGTCAAGGTGTTGTGGATCCCGGGAATGGGAGACACACAATTAAATGAACAACGACCAGGAACTGAGATAGAAAATATGTGTATTAACGTAAGGATACAGACTTGAATGAAGATTAGTAGTCTAGGTGTTGTGGATCCTGGGAATGGGAGACACACGAATAAATGAACAACGACCAGGAATTGAGATAGAAAATAAGTGTATTAATGTAAGGAAACAGACCTGAATGAAGATTAGTAGTCCAGGTGTTGTGGATCCCCGGAATGGGAGACACACAAATAAATGAACAACGACCAAGAATTGAGATAGCATATAAGTGTATTAATGTAAGGAAACAGACCTGAATGAAGATTAGTAGTCCAGGTGTTGTGGATACCGGGAATGGGAGACACACGAATAAATGAACAACGACCAGGAATTGAGATAGCATATAAGTGTATTAATGTAAGGAAACAGACCTGAATGAAGTTTAGTAGTCCAGGTTTTGTGGATCCCGGGAATGGGAGACACACAAATAAATGAACAACGACCAGGAATTGAGATAGAAAATAAGTGTATTAATGTAAGGAAACAGACCTGAATGAAGATTAGTAGTCCAGGTGTTGTGGATCCCGGGAATGGGAGACACACAAATAAATGAACAACGACCAGGAATTGAGATAGCATATAAGTGTATTAATGTAAGGAAACAGACCTGAATGAAGATTAGTAGTCCAGGTGTTGTGGATCCCGGGAATGGGAGACACACAAATAAATGAACAACGACCAGGAATTGAGATAGCATATAAGTGTATTAATGTAAGGAAACAGACTTGAATGAAGATTAGTAGCCCAGGTGTTGTGGATCCCGGGAAAGGGACCCGCACAAATAAATGAACAACGGCCAGTAATTGAGATAGAAAATAAGTGTATTAACGTAAGGATACAGACTTGAATGAAGATTAGTAGCCCAGGTGTTGTGGATCCCGGGAATGGGACCCGCACAAATAAATGAACAACGGCCCGTAATTGAGATAGAAAATAAATGTATTAACGTAAGGAAACAGACTTGAATGAAGATTAGTAGTCAAGGTGTTGTGGATCCCGGGAATGGGAGACACACAATTAAATGAACAACGACCAGGAACTGAGATAGAAAATATGTGTATTAACGTAAGGATACAGACTTGAATGAAGATTAGTAGTCTAGGTGTTGTGGATCCTGGGAATGGGACCCACCCAAATAAATGAACAACGATCAGTAATTGAGATAGAAAATAAATGTATTAACGTAAGGAAACAGACTTGAATGAAGATCAGTAGACCAGGTGTTGTGGATCCCGGGAATGGGAGACACACAAATAAATGAACAACGACCAGGAATTGAGATAGAAAATAAATGTATTAACGTAAGGAAACAGACTTGAATGAAGATCAGTAGACCAGGTGTTGTGGATCCCGGGAATGGGAGACACACAAATAAATGAACAACGACCAGGAATTGAGATAGAAAATAAATGTATTACCGTAAGGAAACAGACTTGAATGAAGATTAGTAGACCAGGTGTTGTGGATCCCGGGAATGGGAGACACACAAATAAATGAACAACGACCAGGAATTGAGATAGAAAATAAATGTATTAACGTAAGGAAACAGACTTGAATGAAGATCAGTAGACCAGGTGTTGTGGATCCCGGGAATGGGAGACACACAAATAAATGAACAACGACCAGGAATTGAGATAGAAAATAAATGTATTAACGTAAGGAAACAGACTTGAATGAAGATCAGTAGACCAGGTGTTGTGGATCCCGGGAATGGGAGACACACAAATAAATGAACAACGACCAGGAATTGAGATAGAAAATAAATGTATTAACGTAAGGAAACAGACTTGAATGAAGATTAGTAGACCAGGTGTTGTGGATCCCGGGAATGGGAGACACACAAATAAATGAACAACGACCAGGAATTGAGATAGAAAATAAATGTATTAACGTAAGGAAACAGACTTGAATGAAGATCAGTAGACCAGGTGTTGTGGATCCCGGGAATGGGAGACACACAAATAAATGAACAACGACCAGGAATTGAGATAGAAAATAAATGTATTAACTTAAGGAAACAGACCTGAATGAAGATTAGTAGTCCAGGTGTTGTGGATCCCGGGAATGGGAGACACACAAATAAATGAACAACGACCAGGAATTGAGATAGCATATAAGTGTATTAATGTAAGGAAACAGACTTGAATGAAGATTAGTAGCCCAGGTGTTGTGGATCCCGGGAAAGGGACCCGCACAAATAAATGAACAACGGCCAGTAATTGAGATAGAAAATAAGTGTATTAACGTAAGGATACAGACTTGAATGAAGATTAGTAGCCCAGGTGTTGTGGATCCCGGGAATGGGACCCGCACAAATAAATGAACAACGGCCCGTAATTGAGATAGAAAATAAATGTATTAACGTAAGGATACAGACTTGAATGAAGATTAGTCGTCCAGGTGTTGTGGATCCCGGGAATGGGAGACACACAAATAAATGAACAACGACCAGGAATTGAGATAGAAAATAAGTGTATTAACGTAAGGATACAGACTTGAATGAAGATTAGTAGTCCAGGTGTTGTGGATCCCGGGAATGGGAGACACACAATTAAATGAACAACGACCAGGAACTGAGATAGAAAATATGTGTATTAACGTAAGGATACAGACTTGAATGAAGATTAGTAGTCTAGGTGTTGTGGATCCTGGGAATGGGACCCACCCAAATAAATGAACAACGATCAGTAATTGAGATAGAAAATAAATGTATTAACGTAAGGAAACAGACTTGAATGAAGATCAGTAGACCAGGTGTTGTGGATTCCGGGAATGGGAGACACACAAATAAATGAACAACGGCCAGTAATTGAGATAGAAAATAAGTGTATTAACGTGACGATACAGACTTGAATGAAGATTAGTAGCCCAGGTGTTGTGGATCCCGGGAATGGGACCCGCACAAATGAATGAACAACGGCCAGTAATTGAGATAGAAAATAAATGTATTAACGTAAGGAAACAGACTTGAATGAAGATTGGTAGACCAGGTGTTGTGGATCCCGGGAATGGGAGACACACAAATAAATGAACAACGACCAGGAATTGAGATAGAAAATAAGTGTATTAACGTAAGGATACAGACTTGAATGAAGATTAGTAGTCCAGGTGTTGTGGATCCCGGGAATGGGAGACACACAATTAAATGAACAACGACCAGGAACTGAGATAGAAAATATGTGTATTAACGTAAGGATACAGACTTGAATGAAGATTAGTAGTCTAGGTGTTGTGGATCCTGGGAATGGGACCCACCCAAATAAATGAACAACGATCAGTAATTGAGATAGAAAATAAATGTATTAACGTAAGGAAACAGACTTGAATGAAGATCAGTAGACCAGGTGTTGTGGATTCCGGGAATGGGAGACACACAAATAAATGAACAACGACCAGGAATTGAGATAGAAAATAAATGTATTAACGTAAGGAAACAGACTTGAATGAAGATTAGTAGACCAGGTGTTGTGGATCCCGGGAATGGGAGACACACAAATAAATGAACAACGACCAGGAATTGAGATAGAAAATAAGTGTATTAACGTAAGGATACAGACTTGAATGAAGATTAGTAGTCCAGGTGTTGTGGATCCCGGGAATGGGAGACACACAATTAAATGAACAACGACCAGGAACTGAGATAGAAAATATGTGTATTAACGTAAGGATACAGACTTGAATGAAGATTAGTAGTCTAGGTGTTGTGGATCCTGGGAATGGGACCCACCCAAATAAATGAACAACGATCAGTAATTGAGATAGAAAATAAATGTATTAACGTAAGGAAACAGACTTGAATGAAGATCAGTAGACCAGGTGTTGTGGATTCCGGGAATGGGAGACACACAAATAAATGAACAACGACCAGGAATTGAGATAGAAAATAAATGTATTAACGTAAGGAAACAGACTTGAATGAAGATTAGTAGACCAGGTGTTGTGGATCCCGGGAATGGGAGACACACAAATAAATGAACAACGACCAGGAATTGAGATAGAAAATAAATGTATTAACGTAAGGAAACAGACTTGAATGAAGATCAGTAGACCAGGTGTTGTGGATCCCGGGAATGGGAGACACACAAATAAATGAACAACGACCAGGAATTGAGATAGAAAATAAATGTATTAACGTAAGGAAACAGACTTGAATGAAGATTAGTAGACCAGGTGTTGTGGATCCCGGGAATGGGAGACACACAAATAAATGAACAACGACCAGGAATTGAGATAGAAAATAAATGTATTAACGTAAGGAAACAGACTTGAATGAAGATCAGTAGACCAGGTGTTGTGGAGCCCGGGAATGGGAGACACACAAATTAATGAACAACGATCAGTAATTGAGATAGAAAATAAGTGTATTAACGTAAGGATTATAGGATACATATTTTTTTTTATTAATATAAGCAACAGAAAAACACAATAGAACATTCTAGAAAAATTGGATCAGAACAGCAGTAGAATTTAGATTACATTTTTATATTTCTCAACTAATCAGCTAAAAACTTAGAATAAGAACATTCTAGAAAAATAGGCTTGAAAGTAAATTAACACAAAAATATTTAGGCCCCAAACAAAATAGTAAAATAATAAATCTGATTGGTCAGTAAATGTTTTCACACCCTAATGTTAGGAAGATTAGTTGATCCCCTATTAATGTATATAATACACACAGTTAGAAAGAAAAGTCAGTCATCAAGCAGTCACCCAGCAGGCCATTAAGCCCGCATGACACCGTATACTTTGCCGGCCATGTCCTTTCTTCCATGCCAAAAGTTCATGACCTCGCTCCAAGGACCTTAAAAAGAATAAGCCAACAAACTTTCTTTGAGCAACGCGACACGCTGCCGCCAACTGAATGTAAGTAGGAAAGGCTTATTTACAGACTCTGATAATGCAAACATATACACGTTTTTGGACAAAAATTAACTTCTTGCCAAGTTTATATTTCTCAAAAAGGCAATTTTAGAATCATGTATTTTGTTGGTTTCTACATACCATTTTATTTGTCACAGAATAAATTGTTTGTTGTTGAATGTCCGTTGTAAATTATTCCATCACTTTGCGCGATTGCAAAATAGAGTGTTGTATTTGTGGGGGAAATAATCAACATACAACCCAGCAAATACCAAATCCCCCACAGGATACAGACTTGAATGAAGATTAGTAGTGCAGGTGTTGTGTATCCCGGGAATGGGACCCGCGGAAATAAATGAACAACGATCAGTAATTGAGATAGAAAATAAGTGTATTAACGTAAGGATACAGACTTGAATGAAGATTAGTAGCCCAGGTGTTGTGGATCCCGGGAAAGGGACCCGCACAAATAAATGAACAACGGCCAGTAATTGAGATAGAAAATAAGTGTATTAACGTAAGGATACAGACTTGAATGAAGATTAGTAGCCCAGGTGTTGTGGATCCCGGGAATGGGACCCGCACAAATAAATGAACAACGGCCCGTAATTGAGATAGAAAATAAATGTATTAACGTAACGATACAGACTTGAATGAAGATTAGTAGTCAAGGTGTTGTGGATCCCGGGAATGGGACCCGCCCAAATAAATGAACAACGGCCAGTAATTGAGATAGAAAATAAGTGTATTAACGTAAGGATACAGACTTGAATGAAGATTAGTAGTCTAGGTGTTGTGGATCCCGGGAATGGGACCCACCCAAATAAATGAACAACGGCCAGTAATTGAGATAGAAAATAAGTGTATTAACGTGACGATACAGACTTGAATGAAGATTAGTAGCCCAGGTGTTGTGGATCCCGGGAATGGGACCCGCACAAATGAATGAACAACGGCCAGTAATTGAGATAGAAAATAAATGTATTAACGTAAGGAAACAGACTTGAATGAAGATTGGTAGACCAGGTGTTGTGGATCCCGGGAATGGGAGACACACAAATAAATGAACAACGACCAGGAATTGAGATAGAAAATAAGTGTATTAACGTAAGGATACAGACTTGAATGAAGATTAGTAGTCCAGGTGTTGTGGATCCCGGGAATGGGAGACACACAATTAAATGAACAACGACCAGGAACTGAGATAGAAAATATGTGTATTAACGTAAGGATACAGACTTGAATGAAGATTAGTAGTCTAGGTGTTGTGGATCCTGGGAATGGGACCCACCCAAATAAATGAACAACGATCAGTAATTGAGATAGAAAATAAATGTATTAACGTAAGGAAACAGACTTGAATGAAGATCAGTAGACCAGGTGTTGTGGATTCCGGGAATGGGAGACACACAAATAAATGAACAACGACCAGGAATTGAGATAGAAAATAAGTGTATTAACGTAAGGATACAGACTTGAATGAAGATTAGTAGTCCAGGTGTTGTGGATCCCGGGAATGGGAGACACACAATTAAATGAACAACGACCAGGAACTGAGATAGAAAATATGTGTATTAACGTAAGGATACAGACTTGAATGAAGATTAGTAGTCTAGGTGTTGTGGATCCTGGGAATGGGACCCACCCAAATAAATGAACAACGATCAGTAATTGAGATAGAAAATAAATGTATTAACGTAAGGAAACAGACTTGAATGAAGATCAGTAGACCAGGTGTTGTGGATTCCGGGAATGGGAGACACACAAATAAATGAACAACGACCAGGAATTGAGATAGAAAATAAATGTATTAACGTAAGGAAACAGACTTGAATGAAGATTAGTAGACCAGGTGTTGTGGATCCCGGGAATGGGAGACACACAAATAAATGAACAACGACCAGGAATTGAGATAGAAAATAATTGTATTAACGTAAGGATACAGACTTGAATGAAGATTAGTAGTCCAGGTGTTGTGGATCCCGGGAATGGGAGACACACAATTAAATGAACAACGACCAGGAACTGAGATAGAAAATATGTGTATTAACGTAAGGATACAGACTTGAATGAAGATTAGTAGTCTAGGTGTTGTGGATCCTGGGAATGGGACCCACCCAAATAAATGAACAACGATCAGTAATTGAGATAGAAAAAAATAAATGTATTAACGTAAAGAAACAGACTGAATGAAGATCAGTAGACCAGGTGTTGTGGATCCCGGGAATGGGAGACACACAAATAAATGAACAACGACCAGGAATTGAGATAGAAAAAAATAAATGTATTAACGTAAGGAAACAGACTTGAATGAAGATCAGTAGACCAGGTGTTGTGGATCCCGGGAATGGGAGACACACAAATAAATGAACAACGACCAGGAATTGAGATAGAAAATAAATGTATTAACGTAAGGAAACAGACTTGAATGAAGATTAGTAGACCAGGTGTTGTGGATCCCGAAATGGGACCCGCACAAATGAATGAACAACGGCCAGTAATTGAGATAGAAAATAAATGTATTAACGTAAGGAAACAGACTTGAATGAAGATTGGTAGACCAGGTGTTGTGGATCCCGGGAATGGGAGACACACAAATAAATGAACAACGACCAGGAATTGAGATAGAAAATAAGTGTATTAACGTAAGGATACAGACTTGAATGAAGATTAGTAGTCCAGGTGTTGTGGATCCCGGGAATGGGAGACACACAATTAAATGAACAACGACCAGGAACTGAGATAGAAAATATGTGTATTAACGTAAGGATACAGACTTGAATGAAGATTAGTAGTCTAGGTGTTGTGGATCCTGGGAATGGGACCCACCCAAATAAATGAACAACGATCAGTAATTGAGATAGAAAATAAATGTATTAACGTAAGGAAACAGACTTGAATGAAGATCAGTAGACCAGGTGTTGTGGATTCCGGGAATGGGAGATACACAAATAAATGAACAACGACCAGGAATTGAGATAGAAAATAAATGTATTAACGTAAGGAAACAGACTTGAATGAAGATTAGTAGACCAGGTGTTGTGGATCCCGGGAATGGGAGACACACAAATAAATGAACAACGACCAGGAATTGAGATAGAAAATAAGTGTATTAACGTAAGGATACAGACTTGAATGAAGATTAGTAGTCCAGGTGTTGTGGATCCCGGGAATGGGAGACACACAATTAAATGAACAACGACCAGGAACTGAGATAGAAAATATGTGTATTAACGTAAGGATACAGACTTGAATGAAGATTAGTAGTCTAGGTGTTGTGGATCCTGGGAATGGGACCCACCCAAATAAATGAACAACGATCAGTAATTGAGATAGAAAATAAATGTATTAACGTAAGGAAACAGATTTTGTCGAAGATCAGTAGACCAGGTGTTGTGGATTCCGGGAATGGGAGACACACAAATAAATGAACAACGACCAGGAATTGAGATAGAAAATAAATGTATTAACGTAAGGAAACAGACTTGAATGAAGATTAGTAGACCAGGTGTTGTGGATCCCGGGAATGGGAGACACACAAATAAATGAACAACGACTAGAATTGAGATAGAAAATAAATGTATTAACGTAAGGAAACAGACTTGAATGAAGATTAGTAGACCAGTGTTGTGGATCCCGGGAATGGGAGACACACAAATAAATGAACAACGACCAGGAATTGAGATAGAAAATAAGTGTATTAACGTAAGGATACAGACTTTGAATGAAGATTAGTAGTCCAGGTGTTGTGGATCCCGGAATGGGAGACACACAATTAAATGAACAACGACCAGGAACTGAGATAGAAAATATGTGTATTAACGTAAGGATACAGACTTGAATGAAGATTATAGTCTAGGTGTTGTGGATCCTGGGAATGGACCCACCCAAATAAATGAACAACGATCAGTAATTGAGATAGAAAAATAAATGTATTAACGTAAGGAAACAGACTTGAATGAAGATCAGTAGACCAGGTGTTGTGGATCCCGGGAATGGGAGACACACAAATAAATGAACAAACGACCAGGAATTGAGATAGAAAATAAATGTATTAACGTAAGGAAACAGACTTGAATGAAGATCAGTAGACCAGGTGTTGTGGATCCCGGGAATGGGAGACACACAAATAAATGAACAACGACCAGGAATTGAGATAGAAAATAAATGTATTAACGTAAGGAAACAGACTTGAATGAAGATTAGTAGACCAGGTGTTGTGGATCCCGGGAATGGGACCCGCACAAATGAATGAACAACGCCAGTAATTGAGATAGAAAATAAATGTATTAACGTAAGGAAACAGACTTGAATGAAGATTGGTAGACCAGGTGTTGTGGATCCCGGGAATGAGAGACACACAAATAAATGAACAACGACCAGGAATTGAGATAGAAAATAAGTGTATTAACGTAAGGATACAGACTTTAATGAAGATTAGTAGTCCAGGTGTTGTGGATCCCGGG
Organism: Ascarosepion bandense; assembly: GCA_037127315.1. NCBI lineage: Eukaryota > Metazoa > Mollusca > Cephalopoda > Sepiida > Sepiidae > Ascarosepion > Ascarosepion bandense. Next base: position 60,234 of record JBBBDQ010000413.1, read on the forward strand.
AATGGGAGACACACAATTAAATGAACAACGACCAGGAACTGAGATAGAAAATATGTATTAACGTAAGGATACAGACTTGAATGAAGATTAGTAATCTAGGTGTTGTGGATCCTGGGAATGGGACCCACCCAAATAAATGAACAACGATCAGTAATTGAGAAAGAAAATAAATGTATTAACGTAAGGAAACAGACTTGAATGAAGATCAGTAGACCAGGTGTTGTGGATTCCGGGAATGGGAGACACACAAATAAATGAACAACGACCAGGAATTGAGATAGAAAATAAATGTATTAACGTAAGGAAACAGACTTGAATGAAGATTAGTAGACCAGGTGTTGTGGATCCCGGGAATGGGAGACACACAAATAAATGAACAACGACCAGGAATTGAGATAGAAAATAAGTGTATTAACGTAAGGATACAGACTTGAATGAAGATTAGTAGTCCAGGTGTTGTGGATCCCGGGAATGGGAGACACACAATTAAATGAACAACGACCAGGAACTGAGATAGAAAATATGTGTATTAACGTAAGGATACAGACTTGAATGAAGATTAGTAGTCTAGGTGTTGTGGATCCTGGGAATGGGACCCACCCAAATAAATGAACAACGATCAGTAATTGAGATAGAAAATAAATGTATTAACGTAAGGAAACAGACTTGAATGAAGATCAGTAGACCAGGTGTTGTGGATTCCGGGAATGGGAGACACACAAATAAATGAACAACGACCAGGAATTGAGATAGAAAATAAATGTATTAACGTAAGGAAACAGACTTGAATGAAGATCAGTAGACCAGGTGTTGTGGATCCCGGGAATGGGAGACACACAAATAAATGAACAACGACCAGGAATTGAGATAGAAAATAAATGTATTAACGTAAGGAAACAGACTTGAATGAAGATCAGTAGACCAGGTGTTGTGGATCCCGGGAATGGGAGACACACAAATAAATGAACAACGACCAGGAATTGAGATAGAAAATAAATGTATTAACGTAAGGAAACAGACTTGAATGAAGATTAGTAGACCAGGTGTTGTGGATCCCGGGAATGGGAGACACACAAATAAATGAACAACGACCAGGAATTGAGATAGAAAATAAATGTATTAACGTAAGGAAACAGACTTGAATGAAGATCAGTAGACCAGGTGTTGTGGAGCCCGGGAATGGGAGACACACAAATTAATGAACAACGATCAGTAATTGAGATAGAAAATAAGTGTATTAACGTAAGGATTATAGGATACATATTTTTTTTTATTAATATAAGCAACAGAAAAACACAATAGAACATTCTAGAAAAATTGGATCAGAACAGCAGTAGAATTTAGATTACATTTTTATATTTCTCAACTAATCAGCTAAAAACTTAGAATAAGAACATTCTAGAAAAATAGGCTTGAAAGTAAATTAACACAAAAATATTTAGGCCCCAAACAAAATAGTAAAATAATAAATCTGATTGGTCAGTAAATGTTTTCACACCCTAATGTTAGGAAGATTAGTTGATCCCCTATTAATGTATATAATACACACAGTTAGAAAGAAAAGTCAGTCATCAAGCAGTCACCCAGCAGGCCATTAAGCCCGCATGACACCGTATACTTTGCCGGCCATGTCCTTTCTTCCATGCCAAAAGTTCATGACCTCGCTCCAAGGACCTTAAAAAGAATAAGCCAACAAACTTTCTTTGAGCAACGCGACACGCTGCCGCCAACTGAATGTAAGTAGGAAAGGCTTATTTACAGACTCTGATAATGCAAACATATACACGTTTTTGGACAAAAATTAACTTCTTGCCAAGTTTATATTTCTCAAAAAGGCAATTTTAGAATCATGTATTTTGTTGGTTTCTACATACCATTTTATTTGTCACAGAATAAATTGTTTGTTGTTGAATGTCCGTTGTAAATTATTCCATCACTTTGCGCGATTGCAAAATAGAGTGTTGTATTTGTGGGGGAAATAATCAACATACAACCCAGCAAATACCAAATCCCCCACAGGATACAGACTTGAATGAAGATTAGTAGTGCAGGTGTTGTGTATCCCGGGAATGGGACCCGCGGAAATAAATGAACAACGATCAGTAATTGAGATAGAAAATAAGTGTATTAACGTAAGGATACAGACTTGAATGAAGATTAGTAGTCTAGGTGTTGTGGATCCCGGGAATGGGACCCACCCAAATAAATGAACAACGGCCAGTAATTGAGATAGAAAATAAGTGTATTAACGTGACGATACAGACTTGAATGAAGATTAGTAGCCCAGGTGTTGTGGATCCCGGGAATGGGACCCGCACAAATGAATGAACAACGGCCAGTAATTGAGATAGAAAATAAATGTATTAACGTAAGGAAACAGACTTGAATGAAGATTGGTAGACCAGGTGTTGTGGATCCCGGGAATGGGAGACACACAAATAAATGAACAACGACCAGGAATTGAGATAGAAAATAAGTGTATTAACGTAAGGATACAGACTTGAATGAAGATTAGTAGTCCAGGTGTTGTGGATCCCGGGAATGGGAGACACACAATTAAATGAACAACGACCAGGAACTGAGATAGAAAATATGTGTATTAACGTAAGGATACAGACTTGAATGAAGATTAGTAGTCTAGGTGTTGTGGATCCTGGGAATGGGACCCACCCAAATAAATGAACAACGATCAGTAATTGAGATAGAAAATAAATGTATTAACGTAAGGAAACAGACTTGAATGAAGATCAGTAGACCAGGTGTTGTGGATTCCGGGAATGGGAGACACACAAATAAATGAACAACGACCAGGAATTGAGATAGAAAATAAATGTATTAACGTAAGGAAACAGACTTGAATGAAGATTAGTAGACCAGGTGTTGTGGATCCCGGGAATGGGAGACACACAAATAAATGAACAACGACCAGGAATTGAGATAGAAAATAAGTGTATTAACGTAAGGATACAGACTTGAATGAAGATTAGTAGTCCAGGTGTTGTGGATCCCGGGAATGGGAGACACACAATTAAATGAACAACGACCAGGAACTGAGATAGAAAATATGTGTATTAATGTAAGGATACAGACTTGAATGAAGATTAGTAGTCTAGGTGTTGTGGATCCTGGGAATGGGACCCACCCAAATAAATGAACAACGATCAGTAATTGAGATAGAAAATAAATGTATTAACGTAAGGAAACAGACTTGAATGAAGATCAGTAGACCAGGTGTTGTGGATTCCGGGAATGGGAGACACACAAATAAATGAACAACGACCAGGAATTGAGATAGAAAATAAATGTATTAACGTAAGGAAACAGACTTGAATGAAGATTAGTAGACCAGGTGTTGTGGATCCCGGGAATGGGAGACACACAAATAAATGAACAACGACCAGGAATTGAGATAGAAAATAAGTGTATTAACGTAAGGATACAGACTTGAATGAAGATTAGTAGTCCAGGTGTTGTGGATCCCGGGAATGGGAGACACACAATTAAATGAACAACGACCAGGAACTGAGATAGAAAATATGTGTATTAACGTAAGGATACAGACTTGAATGAAGATTAGTAGTCTAGGTGTTGTGGATCCTGGGAATGGGACCCACCCAAATAAATGAACAACGATCAGTAATTGAGATAGAAAATAAATGTATTAACGTAAGGAAACAGACTTGAATGAAGATCAGTAGACCAGGTGTTGTGGATCCCGGGAATGGGAGACACACAAATAAATGAACAACGACCAGGAATTGAGATAGAAAATAAATGTATTAACGTAAGGAAACAGACTTGAATGAAGATCAGTAGACCAGGTGTTGTGGATCCCGGGAATGGGAGACACACAAATAAATGAACAACGACCAGGAATTGAGATAGAAAATAAATGTATTAACGTAAGGAAACAGACTTGAATGAAGATTAGTAGACCAGGTGTTGTGGATCCCGGGAATGGGAGACACACAAATAAATGAACAACGACCAGGAATTGAGATAGAAAATAAATGTATTAACGTAAGGAAACAGACTTGAATGAAGATCAGTAGACCAGGTGTTGTGGATCCCGGGAATGGGAGACACACAAATAAATGAACAACGACCAGGAATTGAGATAGAAAATAAATGTATTAACGTAAGGAAACAGACTTGAATGAAGATTAGTAGACCAGGTGTTGTGGATCCCGGGAATGGGAGACACACAAATAAATGAACAACGACCAGGAATTGAGATAGAAAATAAATGTATTAACGTAAGGAAACAGACTTGAATGAAGATCAGTAGACCAGGTGTTGTGGAGCCCGGGAATGGGAGACACACAAATTAATGAACAACGATCAGTAATTGAGATAGAAAATAAGTGTATTAACGTAAGGATTATAGGATACATTTTTTTTTTTATTAATATAAGCAACAGAAAAACACAATAGAACATTCTAGAAAAATTGGATCAGAACAGCAGTAGAATTTAGATTACATTTTTATATTTCTCAACTAATCAGCTAAAAACTTAGAATAAGAACATTCTAGAAAAATAGGCTTGAAAGTAAATTAACACAAAAATATTTAGGCCCCAAACAAAATAGTAAAATAATAAATCTGATTGGTCAGTAAATGTTTTCACACCCTAATGTTAGGAAGATTAGTTGATCCCCTATTAATGTATATAATACACACAGTTAGAAAGAAAAGTCAGTCATCAAGCAGTCACCCAGCAGGCCATTAAGCCCGCATGACACCGTATACTTTGCCGGCCATGTCCTTTCTTCCATGCCAAAAGTTCATGACCTCGCTCCAAGGACCTTAAAAAGAATAAGCCGACAAACTTTCTTTGAGCAACGCGACACGCTGCCGCCAACTGAATGTAAGTAGGAAAGGCTTATTTACAGACTCTGATAATGCAAACATATACACGTTTTTGGACAAAAATTAACTTCTTGCCAAGTTTATATTTCTCAAAAAGGCAATTTTAGAATCATGTATTTTGTTGGTTTCTACATACCATTTTATTTGTCACAGAATAAATTGTTTGTTGTTGAATGTCCGTTGTAAATTATTCCATCACTTTGCGCGATTGCAAAATAGAGTGTTGTATTTGTGGGGGAAATAATCAACATACAACCCAGCAAATACCAAATCCCCCACAGGATACAGACTTGAATGAAGATTAGTAGTGCAGGTGTTGTGTATCCCGGGAATGGGACCCGCGGAAATAAATGAACAACGATCAGTAATTGAGATAGAAAATAAGTGTATTAACGTAAGGATACAGACTTGAATGAAGATTAGTAGCCCAGGTGTTGTGGATCCCGGGAAAGGGACCCGGACAAATAAATGAACAACGGCCAGTAATTGAGATAGAAAATAAGTGTATTAACGTAAGGATACAGACTTGAATGAAGATTATTAGCCCAGGTGTTGTGGATCCCGGGAATGGGACCCGCACAAATAAATGAACAACGGCCCGTAATTGAGATAGAAAATAAATGTATTAACGTAACGATACAGACTTGAATGAAGATTAGTAGTCAAGGTGTTGTGGATCCCGGGAATGGGACCCGCCCAAATAAATGAACAACGGCCAGTAATTGAGATAGAAAATAAGTGTATTAACGTAAGGATACAGACTTGAATGAAGATTAGTAGTCTAGGTGTTGTGGATCCCGGGAATGGGACCCACCCAAATAAATGAACAACGGCCAGTAATTGAGATAGAAAATAAGTGTATTAACGTGACGATACAGACTTGAATGAAGATTAGTAGCCCAGGTGTTGTGGATCCCGGGAATGGGACCCGCACAAATGAATGAACAACGGCCAGTAATTGAGATAGAAAATAAGTGTATTAACGTAACGATACAGACTTGAATGAAGATTTGTAGCCCAGGTGTTGTGGATCCCGGGAATGGGACCCGCCCAAATAAATGAACAACGGCCAGTAATTGAGATAGAAAATAAGTGTATTAAAGTAAGGATACAGACTTGAATGAAGATTAGTAGTCCAGGTGTTGTGGATCCCGGGAATGGGAGACACACAAATAAATGAACAACGACCAGTAATTGAGATAGAAAATAAGTGTATTAACGTAAGGATACAGACTTGAATGAAGATTGACCAGGTGTTGTGGATCCCGGGAATGGGAGACACACAAATAAATGAACAACGACCAGGAATTGAGATAGAAAATAAGTGTATTAACGTAACGATACAGACTTTAATGAAGATTAGTTGTCTAGGTGTTGTGGATCCCCGGAATGGGACCCACCCAAATAAATGAACAACGATCAGTAATTGAGATAGAAAATAAGTGTATTAACGTAAGGAAACAGACCTGAATGAAGATTAGTAGTCCAGGTGTTGTGGATCCCGGGAATGGGAGACACACAAATAAATGAACAACGATCAGTAATTGAGATAGAAAATAAGTGTATTAACGTAAGGAAACAGACTTGAATGAAGATTAGTAGACCAGGTGTTGTGGATCCCGGGAATGGGACCCACCCAAAGAAATGAACAACGATCAGTAATTGAGATAGAAAATAAGTGTATTAACGTATGGATACAGACTTGAATGAAGATTGGTAGACCAGGTGTTGTGGATCCCGGGAATGGGAGACACGCAAATAAATGAACAACGGCCAGTAATAGAGATAGAAAATAAGTGTATTAACGTAAGGAAACAGACCTGAATGAAGATTAGTAGTCCAGGTGTTGTGGATCCCGGGAATGGGAGAGACACGAATAAATAAGCAACGACCAGTAATTGAGATAGAAAATAAGTGTATTAACGTAAGGAAACAGACTTGGATGAAGATTGGTAGACAAGGTGTTGTGGATCCCGGGAATGGGAGACACACAAATAAATGGACAACGGCCAGTAATAGAGATAGAAAATAAGTGTATTAACGTAAGGATACAGACTTGAATGAAGATTAGTAGACCCGGTGTTGTGGATCCCGGGAATGGGAGACACACAAATAAATGAACAACGACCAGTAATTGAGATAGAAAATAAATGTATTAACGTAAGGAAACAGACTTGAATGAAGATTGGTAGACCAGGTGTTGTGGATCCCGGGAATGGGAGACACACAAATAAATGAACAACGACCAGGAATTGAGATAGAAAATAAATGTATTAACGTAAGGAAACAGACTTGAATGAAGATCAGTAGACCAGGTGTTGTGGATCCCGGGAATGGGAGACACACAAATAAATGAACAACGACCAGGAATTGAGATAGAAAATAAATGTATTAACGTAAGGAAACAGACTTGAATGAAGATTAGTAGACCAGGTGTTGTGGATCCCGGGAATGGGAGACACACAAATAAATGAACAACGACCAGGAATTGAGATAGAAAATAAATGTATTAACGTAAGGAAACAGACTTGAATGAAGATCAGTAGACCAGGTGTTGTGGAGCCCGGGAATGGGAGACACACAAATTAATGAACAACGATCAGTAATTGAGATAGAAAATAAGTGTATTAACGTAAGGATTATAGGATACATTTTTTTTTTTATTAATATAAGCAACAGAAAAACACAATAGAACATTCTAGAAAAATTGGATCAGAACAGCAGTAGAATTTAGATTACATTTTTATATTTCTCAACTAATCAGCTAAAAACTTAGAATAAGAACATTCTAGAAAAATAGGCTTGAAAGTAAATTAACACAAAAATATTTAGGCCCCAAACAAAATAGTAAAATAATAAATCTGATTGGTCAGTAAATGTTTTCACACCCTAATGTTAGGAAGATTAGTTGATCCCCTATTAATGTATATAATACACACAGTTAGAAAGAAAAGTCAGTCATCAAGCAGTCACCCAGCAGGCCATTAAGCCCGCATGACACCGTATACTTTGCCGGCCATGTCCTTTCTTCCATGCCAAAAGTTCATGACCTCGCTCCAAGGACCTTAAAAAGAATAAGCCGACAAACTTTCTTTGAGCAACGCGACACGCTGCCGCCAACTGAATGTAAGTAGGAAAGGCTTATTTACAGACTCTGATAATGCAAACATATACACGTTTTTGGACAAAAATTAACTTCTTGCCAAGTTTATATTTCTCAAAAAGGCAATTTTAGAATCATGTATTTTGTTGGTTTCTACATACCATTTTATTTGTCACAGAATAAATTGTTTGTTGTTGAATGTCCGTTGTAAATTATTCCATCACTTTGCGCGATTGCAAAATAGAGTGTTGTATTTGTGGGGGAAATAATCAACATACAACCCAGCAAATACCAAATCCCCCACAGGATACAGACTTGAATGAAGATTAGTAGTGCAGGTGTTGTGTATCCCGGGAATGGGACCCGCGGAAATAAATGAACAACGATCAGTAATTGAGATAGAAAATAAGTGTATTAACGTAAGGATACAGACTTGAATGAAGATTAGTAGCCCAGGTGTTGTGGATCCCGGGAAAGGGACCCGCACAAATAAATGAACAACGGCCAGTAATTGAGATAGAAAATAAGTGTATTAACGTAAGGATACAGACTTGAATGAAGATTATTAGCCCAGGTGTTGTGGATCCCGGGAATGGGACCCGCACAAATAAATGAACAACGGCCCGTAATTGAGATAGAAAATAAATGTATTAACGTAACGATACAGACTTGAATGAAGATTAGTAGTCAAGGTGTTGTGGATCCCGGGAATGGGACCCGCCCAAATAAATGAACAACGGCCAGTAATTGAGATAGAAAATAAGTGTATTAACGTAAGGATACAGACTTGAATGAAGATTAGTAGTCTAGGTGTTGTGGATCCCGGGAATGGGACCCACCCAAATAAATGAACAACGGCCAGTAATTGAGATAGAAAATAAGTGTATTAACGTGACGATACAGACTTGAATGAAGATTAGTAGCCCAGGTGTTGTGGATCCCGGGAATGGGACCCGCACAAATGAATGAACAACGGCCAGTAATTGAGATAGAAAATAAGTGTATTAACGTAACGATACAGACTTGAATGAAGATTTGTAGCCCAGGTGTTGTGGATCCCGGGAATGGGACCCGCCCAAATAAATGAACAACGGCCAGTAATTGAGATAGAAAATAAGTGTATTAAAGTAAGGATACAGACTTGAATGAAGATTAGTAGTCCAGGTGTTGTGGATCCCGGGAATGGGAGACACACAAATAAATGAACAACGACCAGTAATTGAGATAGAAAATAAGTGTATTAACGTAAGGATACAGACTTGAATGAAGATTGACCAGGTGTTGTGGATCCCGGGAATGGGAGACACACAAATAAATGAACAACGACCAGGAATTGAGATAGAAAATAAGTGTATTAACGTAACGATACAGACTTTAATGAAGATTAGTTGTCTAGGTGTTGTGGATCCCCGGAATGGGACCCACCCAAATAAATGAACAACGATCAGTAATTGAGATAGAAAATAAGTGTATTAACGTAAGGAAACAGACCTGAATGAAGATTAGTAGTCCAGGTGTTGTGGATCCCGGGAATGGGAGACACACAAATAAATGAACAACGATCAGTAATTGAGATAGAAAATAAGTGTATTAACGTAAGGAAACAGACTTGAATGAAGATTAGTAGACCAGGTGTTGTGGATCCCGGGAATGGGACCCACCCAAAGAAATGAACAACGATCAGTAATTGAGATAGAAAGTAAGTGTATTAACGTATGGATACAGACTTGAATGAAGATTGGTAGACCAGGTGTTGTGGATCCCGGGAATGGGAGACACGCAAATAAATGAACAACGGCCAGTAATAGAGATAGAAAATTAAGTGTATTAACGTAAGGAAACAGACCTGAATGAAGATTAGTAGTCCAGGTGTTGTGGATCCCGGGAATGGGAGAGACACGAATAAATAAGCAACGACCAGTAATTGAGATAGAAAATAAGTGTATTAACGTAAGGAAACAGACTTGGATGAAGATTGGTAGACAAGGTGTTGTGGATCCCGGGAATGGGAGACACACAAATAAATGGACAACGGCCAGTAATAGAGATAGAAAATAAGTGTATTAACGTAAGGATACAGACTTGAATGAAGATTAGTAGACCCGGTGTTGTGGATCCCGGGAATGGGAGACACACAAATAAATGAACAACGACCAGTAATTGAGATAGAAAATAAATGTATTAACGTAAGGAAACAGACTTGAATGAAGATTGGTAGACCAGGTGTTGTGGATCCCGGGAATGGGACCCGCACAAATAAATGAACAACGACCAGGAATTGAGATAGAAAATAAGTGTATTAACGTAAGGATACAGACTTGAATGAAGATTAGTAGTCCAGGTGTTGTGGATCCCGGGAATGGGAGACACACAATTAAATGAACAACGACCAGGAACTGAGATAGAAAATATGTGTATTAACGTAAGGATACAGACTTGAATGAAGATTAGTAGTCTAGGTGTTGTGGATCCCGGGAATGGGACCCACCCAAATAAATGAACAACGATCAGTAATTGAGATAGAAAATAAGTGTATTAACGTAAGGAAACAGACTTGAATGAAGATCAGTAGACCAGGTGTTGTGGATCCCGGGAATGGGAGACACACAAATAAATAAACAACGACCAGGAATTGAGATAGAAAATAAATGTATTAACGTAAGGAAACAGACTTGAATGAAGATTAGTAGACCAGGTGTTGTGGATCCCGGGAATGGGAGACACACAAATAAATGAACAACGACCAGGAATTGAGATAGAAAATAAATGTATTAACGTAAGGAAACAGACTTGAATGAAGATCAGTAGACCAGGTGTTGTGGAGCCCGGGAATGGGAGACACACAAATTAATGAACAACGATCAGTAATTGAGATAGAAAATAAATGTATTAACGTAAGGATTATAGGATACATATTTTTTTTTATTAATATAAGCAACAGAAAAACACAATAGAACATTCTAGAAAAATTGGATCAGAACAGCAGTAGAATTTATATTACATTTTTATATTTCTCAACTAATCAGCTAAAAACTTAGAATAAGAACATTCTAGAAAAATAGGCTTGAAAGTAAATTAACACAAAAATATTTAGGCCCCAAACAAAATAGTAAAATAATAAATCTGATTGGTCAGTAAATGTTTTCACACCCTAATGTTAGGAAGATTAGTTGATCCCCTATTAATGTATATAATACACACAGTTAGAAAGAAAAGTCAGTCATCAAGCAGTCACCCAGCAGGCCATTAAGCCCGCATGACACCGTATACTTTGCCGGCCATGTCCTTTCTTCCATGCCAAAAGTTCATGACCTCGCTCCAAGGACCTTAAAAAGAATAAGCCAACAAACTTTCTTTGAGCAACGCGACACGCTGCCGCCAACTGAATGTAAGTAGGAAAGGCTTATTTACAGACTCTGATAATGCAAACATATACACGTTTTTGGACAAAAATTAACTTCTTGCCAAGTTTATATTTCTCAAAAAGGCAATTTTAGAATCATGTATTTTGTTGGTTTCTACATACCATTTTATTTGTCACAGAATAAATTGTTTGTTGTTGAATGTCCGTTGTAAATTATTCCATCACTTTGCGCGATTGCAAAATAGAGTGTTGTATTTGTGGGGGAAATAATCAACATACAACCCAGCAAATACCAAATCCCCCACAGGATACAGACTTGAATGAAGATTAGTAGTCCAGGTGTTGTGTTTAAAAGATAAGGAGAAAGAGAAAGAGGACAATCTCCGAGTCGCTTGAAGTTGAAAGTTACATTTTAGTGTTGTCTTTCTCGCTGCTTCCATCTGACTGACTTGAATGACATGACGTTCATGAAGTCCTTTTATTATAATCTAGATATTTTTGCACTTAAACGCGAAGTCCTTTTGGTCTTGCAAGTCGCTCCCATTCATCAAAAATCCTTTTAACACCTACTTGCGAAATCTGGTTTCGACTTTTTTTTAAGCAGATGATCATTCTTTTTTCTATTTGGGGAAACCAGGATTTCACACGTCGTTGTGAATTTTTGTAAAAGTGAGGAAGAGAGTTAATTTAATTAATTAATCCGCTACACCAGCAATACGTATTTGAGGAGGGTCAATGGAGGAAATGTTACCCACAATACTTTTTTGAGGAAGATGAAGAAAGAAATGTTAACATTTAATACATTTTTGGAAGAAAAAATTAACAGCAATAAATTTTTGAAAAAAAATATTACTAGCATTTTTGAAACACAAATTCTTCTTCTTCTTCTATGTGCCCTGTCCCTTCAGGACGTAGGCGATCATGGATCTCCACGTCTCCCTATCCCTTGTGGCTCTTAGTATGTTTGCTCCTGTTGCTCCTGGCAACCCCCGTTCCGTCATCCACCTGATCAGACTCTGCAGATATGTTATCCGCTGCCTTCCTCTGTCTCTCCTTCCTTCTATCTGACCAGTCAGTATCAGGTTCTCCAGGCTCAGCATCAATTTCCTTTTTGTTGCCATTCTTTCTAACACTTCGTCGTTGCTTGTATGCTCAGTCCACGATATCCGATATCCGTAGCATCCTTCTGTAGAACCACATTTCGTATCCTTCTTCATCTGCTGGTTCAACCATTGAGATCTATCGTTGAGATCTTTAGGGTTATAATAATAATAATAATAATAATAATAATAAGAAGAAGAAGAAGAAGAAGAAGAAGTATATTTCAAGGTGATTCTTTGTCTCCCTTACTATTCTGCATATCATTAATAGCACTAACCAGTCAACTTAATAAGACAGAATGTGGTTATAAAATAGGCAAAAAGAAAATAAGTCATCTATTTTACACGGATGACTTTAAGTTGTATGCTAAGAATGATAATGAGCTGGAAGGTCTTCTGCAAAATGTAAAATGCTTCAGCGAAGACACTGGAATGAAATTCAATTTGAATAAATGTGCTAAAGCAACATTTTGATGTGGATCGCTACAACAACATCCTCAATTAGCTTAGACTCTGCTGTAACAATAAAAGAATTAAAGCCAGAAGAAGCTTATAAATACCTAGGTGTAAATGAGAGTGATAAAATTCACCATAAAAATAAAAGAAATAGTGCGTAAAGAGTACTATAGAAGGCTACGAATGATATTAAAAACTGAATTGAATTCTCAGAACAAAATTATGGCCATTAATAGCCTTGCAATCCCAGTTGTCCAATATAGTTTCAACATCTTAAACTGGACTCTAAACGACATCAGGTGAATGGATTCTAAAACAAGAAAGCTTCTTTCTACGCATAAGATGCATCTTCCAACGTCTGATGTAAACCGTCTATACATACCCCGTAAAGAAGGTGGAAGAGGTCTTATTCAGCTAGAATCGTCATACAAGAAAAAAACTATCGGCTTACTAACATACATAGAAACAACAAAGGACTGGATGATAGAATTAGTGAAACAACATGAAAACAGAAAGAAAAATATTCAATAATGAAAGAAGGCAGTATATATAAACAAGATTTACATTTAGTAGATTCTGTAGAAAAGCAAAACAGAAGCCAGAAACAAACTGTTACGGCAAAAAATATGAAAATGAAAGCCAAAGATAAAGCTCTTGAACAGATGAAACAACGCTGACAAGACAAACCTGTTATGGTTTATAAAATGGCGAGTGTTCTAAAAATAGAAAAAGATAGACACACTGACGCCAAGAATTCAAAATTGGGCGGCAAAAATAAGGAACTGTTTCTTTTGGTAGGAGTAGGAGTAAGAGTAGGAGTAAGAAGCAGGAGTTAAGGACAGTAGTTTTGTGTAGGAGATTTAAAAAGGGGGACGCTAGTCAGTTGACTACTAGAGTCCAGAATGGATAGATCGTTTACTACTATCATCCCACAGTGAAGAGAATTTAGCTAGTCTGCTCCTGTATCCACACAAAATTTAAAGGTTGTAACTTGATGTAAAAACCTAAAGTTTTATACCAAAATAAACATCATTAAGTCAAGTTTGTGTTATCTTCTAATTATACCAAAACGATGCAACACAACAAACCTCTGCATGGCCAATATCCAGAACGTGCCAATAAATCCAATGTTGATAAAGTTAATACTCATCGATGGTTACGTGCATCTGGATTAAAGTCTGAGACTGAAGGCTTTATTCTTGCAGCCAAGACCAAAGTCTTTTCACTAGGAACTTTCAGGCAACTATTATATATAATAATGTGGACCCAAAATGCAGGTTCTGTGATAAACACCAAGAAACAATACACCATCTAATCTTAGGATGTTCTTGCCCCAAATGAATATAAAAATCGTCACGATAGAGTGGGGCAATATTTACATTGGACAATGTGCAAACATTATGGAAAATCTGTAAACAAACACTGGTATGAACATCACCCAGCACCTGTTACAGAAATAGAAGATGTCACCATTCTGTGGGATTACACCATCTACACAGACAAAAAAATTGAAGCAAATAGGCCGGACATTATTGTTAAAAACCAGAAAGAAAAAACTTGTCTATTAATTGATATGGCTTGTCCAGCGGATTGTAACATATCAACCAAGGAATTTGAAAAACTGTCAAAATATTAAGACCTAGGAATTGAAATAGAAAAAAAATGTGGAATTTGAAAAAAAGAATTGTGCCAGTGATAGTAGGTGCACTTGGAATGATAAAAAATGGAACAAAACAACACATTGAAAGAATCCCTGGAAACCCCAGTTTAAGCGATATACAAAAAATTGTCTTGTTGAGTACAGCCCACACACTAAGGAGAACTTTGTCTATGTAACGCTAGGGATGATAGGGGAGATAGAAAAAACATGAAATGGAGCCATAACAACACACCACGACCTGCCTTAGGTCTTCTCGCAGACTTGGTAGGTAGTGCGACCATAGCAGAAATTGAAATATGATGAAAAATGATAACATAATAATAATAATGATGATATAGTGACCTCCTGTTGCCTGAATTTGGGACACCAAGGCTGTTATTGCTCCGGTTATCATCGAAGCGAAAGGGTTTATACCACCAAATTTATTCCTCGGTAAGAAAATCAAAATAAAGCTTAATATCGCTTCAGAAGTCTTGGCATTGTAACAGCGAAAGGCGCTATCTGTCTCAGGTCATGCGACTTGATGGAGAACACGCCACTTCAGGGGGCATGATCTCGGGTTGAAAACGTATACTGCAGGGAAGAAGAAATGAAATAAAAATAATTTTCGATATTTTTCTCTGATAAATTAATTTTAAGAAAGTCATCAAGCAAAGCCTTTCTATCGCTCATTAAATTGCGTAAAATATTCGCTGTTTCCGGTGTCTATAGAAGTGATTTCGCTTCCGGTTTCTATAGAAGTGATGTTTCTTCCGGTGTCTATAGAAGTGATTTTTTCTTCCGGTGACTATGGAAATGATTTTACTTCCGGTTTCTATAGAAGTGATTTTTTCTTCCGGTGACCATAGAAGCGATTTTACTTCCCCTTGAATCCTAACCGGAGTTGATAACATCAGCAAATTCTTTTAACAACTAACTATTCACTGCCCAAAACCTATTTTTATAGGTGCTAACACCTAATTTGCATATTTCTATAACTTTTTAAATTCTGTCGAATCTCATGGAATTTTTATACAATCTTCCAAAACGTTCTATTCCTAATTTCTCTATTTAACAACCACTTCATGAATTAAAACCTTTTGTAATAACAAGTAGGACTCAATAGAATCCCTTACTACAACTTTTTAGATATTATTAATATTATTTTTATATATAAATGCATCCTCTTAACAACAACCAAACCTAACCAAACCCAAATCACGCAGAAAATATTTTATAAATCCAAAATTAATAATTTTTTTTTAACCCCAGCACTAATCTCATACGTTTTTTGGTAAGCAACCTCACTCACTGATGTTTATAGGATACAAATCCTATATCATTCATCAACCAACTAAAAAAAACACAAAATAAATTGCACACCCGCAAAATCAGATTCAAACGACTAAAAACATTTAGAAAAACCCAAATTAAAATTGCACACTCGCAAAAGAGGATTCAAACGGCTAAAAGCTTTTTTTTCACAAGTCAGTATGAAAAGCGAAATTCTGGATCCTGATTGGATAGAAAATCGATACATTCAAATAACCTCAGTAAAACGGTTTTTTTTTTCACAGCTAAAGAAAAAACGGCCTGGGAGTTTACCACGTGACCAGATTTCAATATTTAAGGATAGCCCCTGACCGGTCACAGCAGTCAGTCAGATGGTACCGGTATCTGATAACATTTCGCCACCATATAAGTAAGAAACTCGCCTTTGGTGGCAATTTTCTTTTCTTCTTTTTCACTCCACGCCAACCCGGATGTAGTGCACGCCAAAGTTTCATTCGACTACTTCTTCCAACGTCCTTTTCTTCATTTTCACAACACGCCGCCAAAGAGAACAACAACAACAACAACGACAAAATGGACGCGTTAAGTACAACTTCTTTATTTGTTTTGCCTTCTCTCTCTCTCTCTCTCTCTCTCTCTCTCTCTCTCTCAACCTGTCGCGACCTACCAAAAAGAGGAAGGAACAAAGACTTTACATTCTGCTACTACACAACCATGAACTCTAAACTTCTGCGGATATTTTTAATACCTACATTTTTCTACCAACAATTTTAACTACAAAACTGCATGCATTTTCTCAATGAGTATTTTTTCTCACAAATATATTATAGCATTCAGTTAACAAAATTTCACTAATATTTTCCTTTTTACACTTTGTCATTCTGTTAATAAATATTTGCTTTAATGTACACACGAAATCTTTTATCCTTTCACATTTCAACATCCAACCTTCAACCTTCTGATATTTAAATTGTGGGGACTTTGGATGTGTTTGGCACAAGGCCAATTTATTAAGCATCACCGAGGCCCCTACATGTTCTTCTTTGTATCGGCGACCATGAATCTTCACAACCACCTATCTTGTGTGGTTCTTGGCAGTTTCTTCTTTTTTTTTTTTTGCTGAGGCTCCAAGACCACATACCACCATGTTCGTTGACACAATCTCGTCAGAGAAGTGCTTCACTGTCTTTCCTTATCTCTCTCACCTTCATTATACTCTGTGAGTGTTAAGTTCTCCAAGTCCACTTCCTCAGATTGAGTTCAAAGAATTTCAGTTGCCTTTTCCTGATTCTGAGTATAAGCGTACTTTTCATTACCATTTCCATTAACACTTCCTTGTTGATTACTCGCTCCGGCTATAAAATTATCAGTATCCTTCTGTAGGACCTTGTTTCTGCTACTTCCAGTTTTCTCTTCATCTGTAGAGAGATTGTCCAGTATTCACTGCCATAAAAGTGGATGGATATCACATAGCAGTTCAGGACTTATTTTTCGTTGTTTCTAACGATTTTTTTCGTTTGGACTAACCAACCTTATATCTGGGTAGAGATATATCTGCCAACGGTGGAGTTTGGTCCACAGCCGTCATTTTTTATTAAGTGGACTCCACACATAAGTAGAGAAAAGGACCAAATGTTTAATTCGCATCGGCTTTTGATATACTACACGCATATTTGTGAAGAGGTGCAACCTAGAGAATTGGATCTGTAGCGTTAGAAGACCTGGTTAATGTTTCCTTGTGTCGCACATAATCGAACTCCCTACAGATTACAGGATTTATGCAGAATTATCATAATTAGAATTATCAGAAGGTTGGTTGTTGGCAGGATGGAATGTGTAGAATAGTGTAAGAATAAAATATATATTTTGAATGTTAAAATAGAAATTTATTAAAAGGAAAGAGTAACACAAGTTGTAGAAGTTAATGTGCAATTAGAAACATTAATAAGAAGTTAAGGGTAGAGTTCGTGTTTAATGATAAAATTATGGGTATCAAAACTTGTAGAAAATGTTTGTAGTAGTAATTGCTGAAAGAGTATATACGTACGTACGTATGTGTGTATGTATGTATGTATTCAGTAGGAATGTGTTTGGATAGTGAAGTAGAAGTAAAAGGAATCAGCAGAAAGAGAAAGAGGACAAATGCCCGGGTCAGCTTGAAGCTTCTCTCGTTACATTTTAGTTTGTCGTCTCTGCAGCTTCTATCCCCTGACTGACTTACTGACACTGATCGGGGCCCTTTTATTGTCATTAGATTTTCGCACTGACTCGCGAAGTCCTCAAGTCTTGCAAGTCGCTCCCATTGGTCAAAAATCAATTTAACACCTACTTGCGAATTCTTGGTTCGACTTTCTTTAAGCACATGGTCAATCCTTTTTTTATTTACGAAAAACAGGATTAACATGTCATTGTGAATTTTTGTAAAAGGGGAAAAGGTTGATTTTAATTAATTTCTTATCCGCTACAGTTCTACTGGAACTCTATATTTACTTAAGGCGGTAGTTCTTAACCTTTTCTGAGTCACGGGTTCCTTTAGTCATGGATCCCTTTGAAATGTGGACCCCTATAAGATGTAACTCCTAATAGACATAGAGACAAATAAGCAAATGCTCACAGTCTGATTGTTTTTTCAAAACCCTTGTGTATTCATTTCTTCATACTGCACCTCATGTACATTGTCCACACACCATTTTTCAGACAGTAGCACTAGAAATAAATTGTGGTCAATTAATCATTAGTTTATGAGAAGACTATCAAGCCATGATAAACTGTGGAATATAAAGAATTATCACTTGACCTTATGGAGTGGCAAAAGATAGCGATCATGCAGAGAATGCCGAAATACATTTAAATGATTAACATGTACATAAGAGCAAGTCAAAACACGCTTAAAAACCGGCACTAAGTAATAGCTGGATGTTTTTTTCTTTCAATCAGTGGTTGGGTATATTTTCTTAGATTTCTTTAAATAGAAAACAGTTGATTATGATAAGGGCTGTATAACGAATATAAGTGTTAAGTTTAATCTGATCAGCACAGACCCCCTGAAACCCATTCATGAATTTTCTAAGGGGTTAATCGACCCCAGGTTAAAAACCCTTGCATTAAGGGGTAACAAAAAATCTTGTGCTATTCTCGCTTTCTCGGTTAAGAACTTGAAAATGAATATTAAATTCTTATTTAGAATGAAGTATTAGCAATTTGTTCAATCCAACAAAACTGTGTAAACATTTTTTTTGACAACCGTTGACTAGTTCCACGATTCCGAAGCTCGGCAACAGTCAGTTAAGTGCCATATGTGATACACGCTTGTGCAATCATGTCTCGAAAGAGACATGACTGACTGGGCAGAAGATTATCCCGCAGTAGGTTGCCATTGCTTTCTGCGGTAGACTGGTTGCCGACCAAGGCCATAGAACCCAATCTGTCCTGCTATTTCACCCATAACTGGAAGGAAGAGATGGATTAATACCTTTCCCAAGGGTATTTGCGCATAAGTGAATACAATGGATTCAACTGGAATTCGAACTCGGCTCCCGGGTTTCTCGTTCCGAGCCGATATCCACTGTACCACAACGCAACAACTTGGATAAAACACTTAACTAAATGGAATAAGCCTAAATGATTAAAAAATGATGGAATCTCATCAAAATATTTTGACAGTACACATCAGGCATCATTGAGCAATCAGATTACCATAAACTGGGCCTGTCTAATTTATCTAACATTGTCATGAGGTTGAACATAATTGTGTATTGATGGTGGATCTAGCAAAATGGTTAGGTGTTAAACGTTAAATTATTGGTTGGTATTCTTTGGTTTTCTTTGAATTCATTTATTGCCTACTTGCTTATTAGAATTCTATGTTCGTTTATCAATTCCATTTATTTAATTGTTTTATTTAACCCCTTGTCTTCTACACTACCTCAGAAACCTGGTGCAAAGGAATATGAACTCCACTGAACAATAAAGAGGTGGTTCCAGGCTCCTCACAACCTCCCAATCCGAGGCCTTGCTGCCGGATGCAGTTTACCGTCATACCCAGGACCGCATTGTACTTTGTTAAATGCTCTTGCATAGTCTATAAAGCACAGATAAAGGTCCTTCTGCATTTGTATTGTTTTTCAGATAGCATTTTGAGCATGAATATTGCATTCCTCGTTCCGGTATCTTTAACGACACCACATTGTTTCTGTTTTATCTCTGGGCCGATTCTGCTGCACGCTCTGTTCATCCTAATCCGGATGATGAGTTTTGTTATGTGGCTCATTAAGCTGATTGTTCAGTGGAGTTCATATTCCTTTGCACCAAGCTTCTTAGGTAGTACTATGAAAATTGATCTGCTTAACTTTTCCGGTATAATATTGATTCGCACTGTTGTAGATTTCGTTTATTATTTTTGTGATTTTGTCTACGCCAAACCCATCTAAGGATGTCAGCATCCCTATTACAATACCATCGGGTCCTGCTGCTGTTTCTGTTCGATTTGGCTATTTCTCATTCCATTTTGGTTTTCAATATTTCTGCTCCGTCCGTATTTCTGTGTATTGCTGGTTGCACTCTCTTGTCGTGGAAGAGATTTCTGATATAACATACTCGTCCAAACTGTGAAATAATTTTGCTTTTTCTAGTATGATTGTTTCCTCCTGCTGCTGAGCAGGTATTTTGTCCTGTTAGTTCCTTAATTTTTAAATACCCAACGCAGCCCTAAGACTGTAGCACAACAGACTCGTGAATGACCCGAACCTTAAAGAAAATGTACACGGAGAGCGTGAAAAAACAAAAAAAACAAAAAAAAAAACAAAAGAAAATTGGAAACGGAAGCTTAAAATAAGACTCACTAAAAGAAGCTCCAGTGACATCAGCGAATGACATCATCCCAAAGAAAAAGGCATGTCGGAAGAAAAATGAGTGGATCACTGACGAGATTCTTCCTTATCATGATGCAAAAGAGACAGAAAACGATGCCAAGATATGGAACGGAATACAGAAAACTACACAAGGAAATAAGGATTAAATGCAGACAGGTTAAAGAAAGATGGTTCAATGACTTCATATTTACATAAGAAAAATACTTGTAATTTTTCATTGCGTTACCTTTGCTGCTCGTAAGGGATTAAATAAAAATTAAATAAAGATTAAATAAAAATTAAAAAAAGATTAAATAAAAATTAAATAAAGATTAAATAAAAATTAAATAAAGATTAAATAAAAATTAAATAAAGATTAAATAAAAATTGAATAAAGATTAAATAAAAATTAAATAAAGATTAAATAAAAATTAAATAAAGATTAAATAAAAATTAAAAAAGATTAAATAAAAATTAAAAAAAGATTAAATAAAAATTAAATAAAGATTAAATAAAAATTAAAAAAAGATTAAATAAAAATTAAATAAAGATTAAATAAGAATTAAATAAAGATTAAATAAAAATGAAATAAAGATTAAATAAAAATTAAAAAAAGATTAAATAAAAATTAAATAAAGATTAAATAAAAATTAAAAAAAGATTAAATAATAATTAAATAAAGATTAAATAACAATTAAATAAAGAGAAATTAAATAAAAATTAAAAAAAGATTAAATAAAAATTAAATAAAGATTAAATAAGAATTAAATAAAGATTAAATAAGAATTAAATAAAGATTAAATAAAAATGAAATAAAGATTAAATAAGAATTAAATAAAGATTAAATAAAAATTAAAAAAAGATTAAATAAAAATTAAAAAAAGATTAAATAAAAATTAAATAAAGATTAAATAAAAATTAAATAAAGATTAAATAAAAATTAAAAAAAGATTAAATAAAAATTAAAAAAAGATTAAATAAGAAAAATTAAATAAAGATTAAATTAAAAATTAAAAATAAAAAAGATTAAATAAAAATTAAAAATTAAAAAAAGATTAAAATAAAAATTGAAATAAAGATTAAATAAAAAGAAAAAAATTAAATAAAGAAATTAAAAATAAAATTAAAAAAAGATTAAATAAAAATTAAATAAAGATTAAATAAAAATTAAATAAAGATTAAATTAAAAATTAAAAATTAAAAAAAGATTAAATAAAAATTAAAAATTAAAAAAAGATTAAATAAAAATTAAAAAAGATTAAATAAAAATTAAAAAAAGATTAAAATAAAAATTAAATAAAGATTAAATTAAAAATTAAAAATTAAAAAAAGATTAAATAAAAATTAAATAAAGATTAAATAAGAATTAAATAAAGATTAAATTAAAAATTGAAAATTAAAGATTAAAAAAAGAAAAATTAAAAAAAGATTAAAAATTAAAAATTAAAAAAAGATTAAATAAGAAAAATTAAATAAAGATTAAATAAAAATTAAATAAAGATTAAATTAAAAATTAAAAATAAAGATTAAATAAAAATGAAATAAAGATTAAATAAGAATTAAATAAAGATTAAATAAAATTAAAAAAAGATTAAATAAAAATTAAATAAAGATTAAATAAAAATTAAATAAAGATTAAATAAAAATTAAATAAAGATTAAATAAAAATTAAATAAAGATTAAATAAAAATTAAAAAAGATTAAATAAAAATTAAAAAAAGATAAAATAAAAATTAAATAAAGATTAAATAAAAATTAAAAAAAGATTAAATAAAAATTAAATAAAGATTAAATAAGAATTAAATAAAGATTAAATAAAAATTAAATAAAGATTAAATAAAAATTAAAAAAAAGATTAAATAAAAATTAAAAAAAGATTAAATAAGAATTAAATAAAGATTAAATAAAAATTAAATAAAGATTAAATAAAAATTAAATAAAGATTAAATAAAAATGAAATAAAGATTAAATAAGAATTAAATAAAGATTAAATAAAATTAAAAAAAGATTAAATAAAAATTAAATAAAGATTAAATAAAAATTAAATAAAGATTAAATAAAAATTAAATAAAGATTAAATAAAAATTAAATAAAGATTAAATAAAAATTAAAAAAGATTAAATAAAAATTAAAAAAAGATAAAATAAAAATTAAATAAAGATTAAATTAAAAATTAAAAATAAAAAAAGATTAAATAAAAATTAAATAAAGATTAAATAAGAATTAAATAAAGATTAAATAAAAATTAAATAAAGATTAAATAAAAATTAAAAAAAAGATTAAATAAAAATTAAAAAAAGATTAAATAAGAATTAAATAAAGATTAAATAAAAATTAAATAAAGATTAAATAAAAATTAAATAAAGATTAAATAAAAATGAAATAAAGATTAAATAAGAATTAAATAAAGATTAAATAAAATTAAAAAAAGATTAAATAAAAATTAAATAAAGATTAAATAAAAATTAAAAAAAGATAAAATAAAAATTAAATAAAGATAAAATAAAAATTAAATAAAGATTAAATAAAAATTAAAAAAAGATTAAATAAAAATTAAATAAAGATTAAATAAGAATTAAATAAAGATTAAATAAAAATTAAATAAAGATTAAATAAAAATTAAAAAAAGATTAAATAAAAATTAAAAAAAGATTAAATAAAAATTAAATAAAGATTAAATAAAAATTAAATAAAGATTAAATAAAAATTAAATAAAGATTAAATAAAAATTAAATAAAGATTAAATAAAAATTAAATAAAGATTAAATAAAAATTAAATAAAGAAATTAAAAATTAAAAATTAAAAAAGATTAAATAAAAATTAAAAAAGAAATTAAAAATTAAAAATTAAATAAAAAGAAATTAAATTAAAGAATTAAATAAAGATTAAATAAAAATGAAATAAAGATTAAATAAAAATTAAAAAAAGATTAAATAAAAATTAAAAAAAGATTAAACAAAAATTAAATAAAGATTAAATAAAAATTAAATAAAGATTAAATAAAAATTAAAAAAAGATTAAATAAGAATTAAATAAAGATTAAATAAAAATTAAATAAAGAGTAAATAAAAATTAAATAAAGACATGTTTGAAGAATCTGGAGATGTAGTTTAATGATATTTTTTCGTGTGAATCTTATCTGAATGAATTTTAATTTTTTTATATCAGCAACTGTTAGATTATTTTTTTGTATAGATTTTCAACAAGGAAAAAAATATACAGCCTTTGACTACACTGCCATATCGGAACGCTAATATATGTCATAATTCAATAATTCGTAATCATAAAAGCCTCATTGGGTGCAATTAATTTATTAAATCAAACCGGTAAGAAAATCGTGAAAAAAATAAGAGCTAAGAATTAAACTCAAATATATAATTTTGTTAGTTTTAATTAATTTCTTTTTATACTTCAAAATGTTATATAAAAATATTATTAATTTTGATAAGTTTAATAAAAATAATAAAAAATGTATTGCTGGTAATATTTTTCTTTAAAAATGTATTGATGGAAATATTTTTTCTTCTAATATGTATTGCTAGTAATATTTTTTCATTAAAAAAAAGTATTGCTGGTAATATTTTTTTATTTAAAAATGTATTGCTGGTTTAACTTTTTCGCCAAATATGCATTGTTGGTAACGTTTCCACCATTGATACTCGTCTAAAATGTATTTCATATACTATTTTTTTATTCAAAAATTATTGATGGCAATATTTTTCTTAAAAGTATTTATTGCTGGTAATATTTTTTCTTCAAAAATGTATTGATCATAACATATCCTCCTTCGATCCTACTCAAAAATGTACTATTCTTCCTTCAAAAATATATTGCTGGTAATATTTTCTTTTTTAAAAAATGTATTACTGGTAATATTTTCTTTTTAAAAAATGTATTACTAGTAATATTTTTTTCAAAAATATATTGCTGGTAATATATTTTCTTAAAAATGTATTACTGGTAATATTTTCTTTTTAAAAATGTATTACTGGTAATATTTTCTTTTTAAAAAATGTATTACTGGTAATATTTTCTTTTTTAAAAATGTATTACTGGGAATATTTTTTTTCAAAAATATATTGCTGGTAATGTTTTCTTAAAAATGTATTACTGGTAATATTTTCTTTTTTAAAATGTATTACTGTTAATATTAAAAGAATGTATTACTGGTAATATTTAGAAAATATATTGCTGGCAATATTTTTCTTCAAAATTGTATTACTGGTAATATTTTCTTTTTTAAAAATGTATTACTGGTAATATATTTTTTAAAAATATTTTACTGGTAATACTTTTTTTCAAAAATATATTGCTGGTCATATTTTTTCTTAAAAAATATATTGCTGGTAATATTTTTTCTTCAAAAATATATTACTGATAATATTTTCTTTTTTAAAAAATGTATTACTGGTATTATTTTTTAAAAATATACTTGCTGGTAATACTCGTTTTCAAAAATATATTGCTGGTAATAATTTTTCTTTAAAAATGTATTTCTGGTAATATTTTCTTTTTTAAAAAATATATTGCTGGTATTATTTTTTAAAAATATAAAACTGGTAATACTCGTTTTCAAAAATATATTGCTGGTAATAATTTTTCTTTAAAAATGTATTACTGGTAATATTTTCTTTTTTCAAAAATATATTGCTGGTAATATTTTTTCTTCAAAAATGTATTACTGGTTATATTTTTTTCCTTCAAAAACTATTGCTGGTAAGATATTTTTCTTCAAAAATAAATTGCTGGTAAGATATATATTTTTAAAAAATATATTGCTGGTAATATTTTTTTCGTCAAATATGTATTGATGGTAATATTTCCACCTTCGTTACTCCTCAGAAATGTATTTCTGGAAAGATTATTTTCTTAAAATATATATTGATGATATTATTTTTTTCTTCAAAAATGTATTGCTGGTAAAATTTTCGCCTTCGTTCCTCCTCAAAAATGTATTTGCTGGTAATATTTCTTTTTTTCTTTAAAATTGTATTGCTGCTAATATGTTTTCTTAAAAAGTATTGATAGTAATATATTCCCGAAAAAATTGTTAGAGATATTTTTCTCTTTAAAAATGTATTGCTGTTAATATTAAAAAAAAAAAAACTTATTTGCTGGTAATATTATTTTTTCAAAATTGTATTGCCTGTAACAATTCCTCCTTCGATTCTTCTCAAAAATGTATTGCTGATAATATTTTTTTAAATGTATTTCTGCTAACATTACAATCTTCGATCCTTCTTAAAACTATTGCTGGTAATATGTAATATTTTTCTCAAAATATTTATTGCTGATAATACATTTTTCTTAAAAATGTAGTACTGAAAAAACTTTTGTCTTTACAAATGTATTGCTGGTAATATTTTTTCCTTAAGAAATACACTACTGTAGTATGTTTTATCTTTCAAAAATGTATTGCATATAATATCTGTTTTCTTTATAAGCTATTGCTAGTATCATAACCTTCTTTGATCATTCTCAAAAATGTATTGCTGGTAATATTTTTTTCAAAATATATTGCTGGGAATATTTTTTTCAAAATTTATTGTCAGTAATTTGTGTTTCAAAAATGCTAGTAATATTTTTTTTCAAAAATTTATTGCTGTTAATTTTTTCTTCCAAAAATGTATTAAATGTTAACATTTCTTTCTTAGATATTCCTCAAAAAAGTATTGTGGGTAACATTTCCTCCATTGACCCTCCTCAAATACGTATTGCTGGTTAATTAATTAAATTAACTCTCTTCTTCACTTTTACAAAAATTCACAACGACGTGTGAAATCCTGGTTTCCCCAAATAGAAAAAAGATTGATCATCTGCTTAAAAAAAAGTGGAAACCAGATTTCGCAAGTAGGTGTTAAAAGGATTTTTGATGAATGGGAGCGACTTGCAAGACCAAAAGGACTTCGCGTGTAAGTGCAAAAATATCTAGATTATAATAAAAGGACTTCATCAACGTCAAGTCAGATGGAAGCAGCGAGAAAGACAACACTAAAATGTAACTTTCAACTTCAAGCGACTCGGAGATTGTCCTCTTTCTCTTTCTCCTTATCTTTTTCAACAATTACTACTAGAACATTTTGTACGAACTCTACTCTTAACCTCTTAATAATGTTTCTAATTGAACATTAACTTCTACAACTTACGTTATTCCTCCTGTTAATAAATTTCTATTTTAAAATGCAAAATGTATATTTTATTCTTCTTGCGCTATTCCAGACAATTCTACATATTCCAACCTGCCGACGACCAAATTTCTGATGATGAAAACCCTTCTGATGATTATAACTCTGCCTAAAACTTATAAGCTGTAGGGAGTTCGGTTAAGTAAGACCCAAGGCCGAATCAAAGAAAAATTAACCATCTCCTTACGCTACACTGGAAATAGTATATATTACTTGTTCCTGTGGGATCTCCCCTTTGTATATGATAATGGACTCGAGTGAGTATACATATACTCCTGTCATAGAGAGAACAACAGTTGCTGCCATAGAGTCGAGTGTAGAGAGATTCATAGAGAAGTTATACGTAAGTTACCGAGAAATACCGAACTTACCTCGAGACTACCGCATCAGAAGTCAGACTAGCTCTGAGTTCCACTCAGCTAAAATAATATACACGGATATACTATTTCCAACGACATCACTTCAAGACTTGTATATATTCATTTCTTACTAATAGTATTCCTGGATATACGAACCTGCGTTCAAGTTTGTATATTACGTTCAATATAACCTACTTTTCTATCTCCATATCTGTTTTTGTTGTTCATTATTTTGTGCGGTTCCTCAACCGGAATCCACAACACTTGTAATTTTTTTTTTTTATTGCTGGGAACACGTTCAACTAAAAAACAAAAGTATCTCTGGAACTTCTTCGGTAAAGTCTACTTTTATACCTTTATATATGTTTTGGCTTCAATTTAGGGATTAACTATTTACCCTTAGTTGGGACCCTAACAGGCGCTACCACTCCGGATAAGGTAAACTTAGAAACATCAGCAATTAAGAGGTTGTTTCTAAAAATCCCGATCGGAGCCCTTGCTGCTGGATGCCCTTCAGCGTGCCCGGGTGTAGTATAGGCCATTTTTATCACTTCAAATATTAATTTTCAAATCGTTTTTAAAAACGAAATGTTTATAAAAAACGGTAATTTCGACATCTCTTTTTGTTTGTGTAAGTGTAGCTAGCACTATGTCGAATAAGATTGACAAAGAAAAACAAATAGAACAATTAACAAACATGTATAAAGTGTGACATTTTCTCTCTGAAGTATCATAACTACAATTACTCCCCACGCACGCACTTGCTACATTATAACTAATTAAATTACACACACACACACACACACACACACACGTATACGCACACACACACACACGTACACACGTATACACACACGCGCACACAATCACAAACACACGTACACACACACACACACACACACACGAATATTCCGGGACACTCTCATCGTAAAATCATTTCAAGTCGTCGTGCAGAATGATCGTTATCGGTTGGAACCAAATATTTTCCTTGTAGTTTAGTTACCTTACTTATGAGAGGATGTGCGTTGTGGCGCAGTGGATATCGGCTAGGAACGAGAAATCGGGGAACCGAGTTCGAATTCCAGCTGAATTCATTGCCTTCACTTACGCGCAAATATCCTTGGGAAAGGTATTAATCCGTCTCTTCCCTCCAGTTATGGGTTAAATAATAGGACAGATTGGGTTCTATAGCCTTGGTCGGCAACCAGTCTACCGCAGAAAGCAATGGCAACCTACTGCGGGATAATGTTCTGCCCAGTCAGTCAGTCATGTCTCTTTCGAGACATGATCGCCCAAGCGTGTATCGCGCATGGCACTTAACTGACTGACTGACTTATGAGTACCGGCCAGAAATGTTCAGGACCCCAACCAACCACTGTTTCTGGTCGGAATATTTGTAGCCTTGCTCCCCTGAGCCATACAGTCAGGCAGGACCTCAACTCGAGTACTTAAAAATCAGTGTCAGGGTCATTTGATACTTGAAAAGACTTTAAAGGGAGTAGGCAAGTCAGCTTGAGCAATTTTTTTTTTGTTGCTAAACTCATGTACGTGTTGGTTTCCACTCAAGGAAATAAAAGAAAAAAAACGACCTTGTCCCATATTCCGTTCTAGTGGGCGGACAGAGAATGCGTAATACTCAGACAATTTCAAAACGATAATTACCAACGTCTTTATTAAATGAGCCACAGCATCCGAGGGAAGTTTTCTTTAATCTACTCTATGAATGTCGATTTTCTAAACGTCGATTCGATGTGGTACAAGGCCGAAATCATAGGGTACCCAGTGAGGATTGAACTCACTACTCAGTTTTAATAGGTTCTATTGGGACAAGCGTGCTAACCATGAATGATCAGTGAAATTCAGCAATACTTTTCACAAAAGGAATTTTGACTAACCTCATTATTATTAATAGAAATATAATTACTTATTATTCAATTACAAGTGTACGCCTGGCGTCAAAAATGACAGCAAAATATAGATAAATAAATACACAACAGTCTTTATTAAAATAGAGAGGATATATATATATATATATATATATATATATATATAAAATAAGTAAAGAACAAGTAGGAAAAAGTGTCTTTAATCTAACATGCTTCACTTTAACAAGCTTCTTCAGAGATTCTTTAAAGACGCTGACATGAAGTTGAAAGGCTATAAATCCATTGACTATATTGAATCTTGCATATCTATAAATTAGCAGTATAGCCCGGCGTTGCTCGGGTGTAATGAAAGCTTTAAAACTAATCCATTTCGAGACATTATCACCCAAAACGCTCAAAGGTATTAATCCGTCTCTTCCCTCCAGTTATGGGTTAAATAATAGGACAGATTGGGTTCTATAGCATTGGCTGGCAACCAGTCTACCGCAGAAAGCAATGGCAACGTAAAAATGACGCGTCTATTTCAAACACGGGTATCTACTAAAATAACAGTCAGTCAGTCAGTGCCATACGTGATACACGCTTGGGCGATCATGTGCCTTTCGAGACATGACAGAAGATTCTCCCGCAGTAGGTAGTCATTGCTTTCTGCAGTAGACTGGTTGCCGACCAAGGCTACAGAGCCCAATCTGTCCTGTTATTTAACCCATAACTGGAGGGAAGAGACGGATTAATACCTTTCCCAACCCAAGGGCATTTGCGCGTAAGTGAATGCAAGGAAATACAACTGGAATTCGAACTCGGCTTTCCCGATTTGTCGTTCGGAGTCGATATCCACTGCTCCACAACACACATTGACCACAATGCTCCCCCCCCAAAAAAAACGGTTGATTTAGTTCTCTAATTAAAATGTACTTTTTGTTTCAATTAATTACCGAATATATTTTTCGTAATAACTTATTTATAATCTTATAAAATAAAAATAATTTTTCGTAATAACTTATTTATAATATAAAAAATCTATACCTCAGAATAAAATTATTCTGATGTATTATAGACTAGATTAAAATACACGGAATGGATTTTTAAAATTAAAACTCTTTCTGGGCTTTATTTTTTTGTACAACTTAAAAATAAATTTAAGAAAATTATTTTAGGTCAAAAAGCTGTTTTACTTTTAAAATATTTAAATAATGAGAAAATTACAATACAATTTCAAGAATAGACAAATAATGGAAGTAATATGTAACAAATTTTTAAATAGAAAAAAAAAAAACTATAAAAGTGACTTTTGAGTTGACCCATTCTTTGAAATCAAAAGTAAAACGGTTCAAAATATTTACAGAGTATAAACGAATAGTGTTATTGTTATTCTGTTATTCCGGTTTAGCCAAACAGAACACATTGTTGTCAGTGAACGTTCAGAAGGATTTTTTTTCTCTATTCTGCCGACGTTATTTAATCTTTTTCCTTCGAGTCGTTTCTTTTGGACATTACTGAGCAGTTTTTTTGGTAAGTAATTTTCTTTATACCAGTGTATCTGGAAAAAAAAAACAAAACAAAACATTTTTCTCTAATTTCATTCGGTGATTTTATTTGAATTTAAATTCCGACTGGTGCAATATTTAAGCCGAAGTGTAAAACAAGGAAAAACAAACGGGAGCTAATTGTGTTATACGGATGGTTAAAAGTGAAATAATAGATTAAGGGAAAAAATTAGCTATTTTTGGGGTTAGAGGTTTTCGGTATCGCATCGCTTAATGTAATAATAATTGAGATGTGTGTATCGTGTGTACATCTCGTAGAGTTGTATGATTATGCAAACATAAACACACGCAAGCATGCACACACACACACACACACATACACACACTTCAAAACGATGTAATTAAGAAAAAATAATTAAAACACATTTTTAATCTGATTTTTTTAGTTTGGATTTTTATTTATTTTAAATGGATCTAAACACAATAATAGAGATAAAATGTATCGGTAATGAAATAAATTTTCAGGAAAAGTTTTATTTTAAAATGGGAAAACCCCATGTATGATTTTTTTTTTTTTAAAGAGAAGTAATCTTCTATGTCTCTAGCCACCTTAGCTTAGTTTGGTACAAGGCCACACTCGTTGCTCATTTAGCGAGAGTCGAACTAACAAATTGATTCAAGTAATTTGGAAGCAATGGGCTACTCAATTTTAGTATACATTTATGAGTGACACTGGCGACTACTTTCCATATTAATTGAACTCTAAAAAAAGATTTTAATTTCTTTTTAAAATTAGTTACTTCCTCGTATTTTTAAATTTTCCATTTTTTTTGCGAAATGAGGAAATCTTTCAAGTATGAAACAACTTCCGTAAAAAAAGAAAAAAAGTCGTGACGTCATTTTATATCAGAAAGTTTTTTTTTATTATGACATCATTAGGTATTATTATTAAAAGAGAGACAAACAAAACAAAAAGAGATAAATAATAAAAAAGAGTAAAAACAAGTTAATCATTTTTGAGTAGCAGATATCAATCAACACAGGCAAGTTTTTTAATTTGTATAAAATCAATCATCAGTTATGATAAAAAAAATTGAGAAAAGAATATGTTGTATTATTGGTCCTGACCTGGCATCTCGTCTTCAATCTCTTTCTCACCGCCGTAAATGTATCTTCCATGTGCCCTTTTTATAAATATTTCCACGGCTCATAAGATTTCTTCTTTGGTAATTCGGCTTCATGAATTAAAGTCCAGTACTAGATTGGCAGCTAGGTCTCATCATTCTTCTTCTATGTACCATATCGCTTCAGGACATTGACGATCTCCAAAATTTATTTACCTTTCTTTGGCTCTCCAAAATTTATTTACCTTTCTTTGTAGGTTTTAATAATTTTTATTTTTTACCATCTCTTCCAAACCCTGCTCCGCCATCCATTCGCTCATGTAGGTTGTGCGTTGCTTTCCTCTGGCCTCTTACTTTTAATCAGTCTTGTGGGTATTCAATTTTTAAGCTTTCTTTCCTCATTACACTGTTTGAATCTATTCTAATAGTTTATTCTCTCATACTTCTCCTCCGAGGAATTCACTCCCAGATCCTTGCTTTCCTGTCAACGCTCTCTACGTGTCGCTCCCTCCCAGGACGTTGGCGGTTATGACTCTCCACAGTTTCCTGTCTCATGCAGCTCTTTCAAGTATGCTATGCTTTGTTTTCCTCTGTCCCTCTTGTTCTCTATCCATTCTTTTTAGGTCTCCCTGTCACATCGGGATGATTTTCTGTGGAACCCTCCCCTGGTTAGGATAGGTGATTTTCTAAGCACCGTTCAGATGTGGCACAAGGCCGAAACTATGGGACATCAAGTGAGGATCGAACTCACTACTCAGTTGTAATTGGTTCTAGCGAGGCAAGCTTTTAATAAAATTAATTTAATAAAATCCCACACTTAATAAAATTTAATAAAATAATTTAATAATTTAATCCCACACTTTTAAATCACTTTTAAATCTGGCCATAACATATTACATTGCATATGAATACATGGTTCTGTTGTCATTTTGCGCTAACAGGCGGTGTGACATCATAGAACCGCATTGCAAATTTGCGAACTGCGTTTGTTATTTTTGGTAACTATTGCCGTTGCCTAGCGGAGTTTTATGTCAACACAAAATAAAATCGTCGGTGATGGTGGATGTTATTGTGTTACCGTCTTGGTGACCTCTCTGAAGATGGCTCATGTGAGCCGAAAGCTGAGAACCAAATTAATAAAAAATTATCCAAATGTTGGAGAATTTTTGTCTTTATTTTCAACTGAAATTAAAACCAAAATACGACGTTTAGAACGGCTTATGATTAAATATAATAGACATTCATTGTCTCTTATATTTAACAGCATATGTTTAGAAAATTACTTGCTGCCTCGATACACTAGATTTTTATATATGCATATATAATTCATAAAATTTTTATATATGCATATATAATTCATAAAATTTTTAAACTCATGGTGTGATTCTTTTTAGGGTCCCTGAGTGAAAGTATGCGGTATTTTGGTATATGTTGGATTGGTTGACGATGGATGCGTTCTTGACGATGGGGGATTTGTTTTATTGACAATTAGTCTAAAATGAAAAGAAAAAAAGCAGTATCTAAAATTCACTATATATATATATAATCCATCGCGTGCAGTGGATATCGGCTCGAAATTCTAGTTGAATTCGTTGCATTCACTTACACGCAAATACCCTTCGGAAAGATATTAATCCGTATCTTCTCCCTCCAGCTATGCATTAAATAACAGGACAGATTGGGTTCTATATCCTTGGTTAGCAACCAGCCTACCGTAGAAAAGCAATGGCAACATATAGCGAGAAAATCTTCTGCCCAGTCAGTCATGTTTCTTTCGAGACATGACCACCCAAACGTGTATCACGTATGTCACTTAACTGGCAGAATATTTCATGTGTTAAATTATTCAACTTTTTAACATAAAAAAATCTAATTGATGTCAAAAATTGCCACAAAATATTGCTGATCTATTTAAGTATGAAATGATCTATTAAATTTGTCCCTCATTTTTATTTAGTTACATTTTATTCATTTTCAATTTTTCTAATTAAATTGTTCACCTATATTGCATATTGACCATTATTGTACGTAATTAGGTTAGAATAAAATTTGTATTTGATATGAATACTACTTTATAAAAATTAAAATGTAGTAGAGTTTGGGGCTTCGTATTATAGATTAGGGAGGTGTATCATAGATTTTTGGGATATTTTTTCTCTTCTTCTCTCTCTTTCTCCCCCTTACTCCAAGATATAGCAGAACGTGTATGAAGACGTACCCACTGGAATAATTTCTTTTCCCCGGTCGATCTCTCTTTCTACTTTCCAACGTTCGCACGTGTTTTGCCGAAACCCCGCTTATAAAGTAACCGCAAATTTTACTTTGGTCGTTTCATCTCAGTGCAAAGCTGACTTGAGCTCGACGATGCTTGTTCTCACTTACCCTAACCAGACCAGACTAATTGAACTAGAAAAAGAAAAACGGGCATACCCAAGGAATTTTGAGAACTTCGTTTCCTTACTGTTTCCCTACAAATCGCGTAACCGCATGGGAGAATGACTGTTCATGTTTTTGCAGTAAGGTTCCCTCTGAGTGGTAACCAAATTACAGAAAAACCATACAACCAGTTTTCATGGCGACTGGATTTCCGGAGTCTTAATTTGGAAATATTTATTTATAAATTCTCAACAAAAGTGTGGCCTTTCTGAAAGTTTACGATGTTCTCATCTGGGATCCATTTGTGAATTATACGAACAAATTCATCTTAATTCATTAAAGTGACTGTCGTATAAATAATAGAATTAACAATTTTAGAACGATCTCCAATAAGTTTGATTATGCTGCCATTTATTGAGCATTGTACAATAATATTTTTAAAAAATCATTTCACCCCACCTAAGACAATAGTGCTACTATGGGAGGTGTTAAAAAAAAAATTAGAAGACTTTAGAAGGAACCGGAAACTCAGCGCTAAAGAAGAAACAAAGGATAAACCTCTACTCTTGTTCAAAGACAGGGAAAGAGTGTATGCTTGGCAATAACTCTCACAATAAGGGTTAACTCTCACAACAGACCTCAAGTGGAATGACTATATAGAATCCATAGCTAAATCCGCTGCTAAGAAAGTAGTTTCTCTGGGTAGGACCAGGAAATTTTTCCCGTCTGAAACAATCCTGCATATATATATATATATATATATATATATATATATATATATATATATCCGCCCGTGCATTGAATACTGCTGCCATATCTGGTCGGGTGCTTCTGCTATCCACTTGACAAAATTCCTTGACAAAATCCAACGGAGAATCTGTAATGTGATCGATCCCGACTTGGCAACTCAGATGCAGTCACTTTCTCACCGGTGCAGTGGGGCTTCCCTGTGTATCTTCTACAAATACTTTCACGGTTTCTGCTCCGATGAACTTAGCTCCCTGGTGCTCCCTATATATAAATCTACCATCCGCCCGTGCATTGTATATTGCTGCCATATCTGGTTGGGTGCTCCTGCTATCCATCTAGGGGTCCTTGACAAAATCCAACGGAGAATCTGTAATGTGATCGATCCCGACTTGGCAGCTCAGATACAGTCACTTTCTCACCGGCACAATGTGGCTTCCCTGTGTCTCTTCTACAAATACTTTCACGGCTTCTGCTCCGATGAACTTAGCTCACTGGTGCCGCCTGTATATGAATTTACTCAAGCAACAAGATTAGCAACTAGGTCCCACCCTTTTACTGTGAAACCAATAGATTGTAAACGCAAATTCTACTCCAGCAGCTTCTTTTCTCGCACTTCCCGCCTGTGGAATTCCCTTCCATTTACTTGATTACCCGATAGCTACAATTTCCAAGAAGTTAAACGTAAAGTAAATAGTCATCTCCTATTTCACTGACTTTCATCCTCTCTCTCATGCTTCTTTCTCCGTCCACTCCACTCTCATCAGTATTCTCATCCTTCTCTTACCCACTTCCTGACATCCCCTATAACCTGTCACTCTTTCTCATAACTTTCCTCCTATGTAAATGGCTTCAAAACAGCGGCAGTAAAATGTCTTGCGAGATGATTATAAAAAAAAAAAACAATAGGCGAACCTATCTACTGCTATTCAATAAGAAGTGATAGTGGTTCGAATTGTGTCGGTGCTCTCTGCGCTATATGAGTAGAAATTTAATAAACCTGTTATCGTATATACTCGTGTATAAGTCGACTTCATGAACAATGTGCGCCCTGGATTTTCTGGCATGAATTTTAACCCTTTCACCCCGCCTCAAAAAAAAAAAAATTACTTGTGTATAGTGTTACTGGTCACCGGAAATGCATGATTGCATATAGTGCGACTCTATTCTTTTACATCAAAATCTGTGTGTCTGTGTGTGTGTGTGTGTGTGTGTGTGTGTGATATATATATATATATATATATATATATAGAGAGAGAGAGAGAGTATATACGGCGTTTCATTCTTATCTTCTTTTAAAGAAAATAGCAACGCCACTCCACTCCCGACCGAACTGGTACGGAAGTCATGGTTATGATGTGCGTTACGTTGCAGTGTCTTTCGGCTCGGAACGAAAACTCGGAGAGTCGAGTTCGAATTCCAGTTGAATTCGTTGCGTTCACTTACGCTAAAATACCCTTGTGAAAAATACCAATCCGTCTCTTCTCCCTCTAGCTATGGGTTAAATAACAGAACAGATTGGGTTCTGTAACTTTGCTGGCAACCAGTTTACCGTAGAAAGTAATGACAATCTACTGCGGTA
Source organism: Ascarosepion bandense (assembly GCA_037127315.1). Classification (NCBI taxonomy): domain Eukaryota; kingdom Metazoa; phylum Mollusca; class Cephalopoda; order Sepiida; family Sepiidae; genus Ascarosepion; species Ascarosepion bandense. Next base: position 96,656 of record JBBBDQ010000413.1, read on the forward strand.
AAATCTTCTGCTCAGTCAGTCATGTCTCTTTCGAGACATGATCGCCCAAGAGACTGTATACCAAATCTGAAGTAGGTACAACTGATGGGGACGAGGGATACACAGCGAACATACTATTTAATTGGGGAGCGATTCTGTTTTGATTTCGACAATCTTAACTATTGGGCATTTGGAAGAATGAAAGCGCCATTTAACTGACACCAACAAGACGTGGCGCATTAGATAAGGCGTTCGAATTCAATTGAATTCGTTGAATTCACTTTCGTGCAAATACCCTCGGGAAAGGTATTAATCCGTCTATTCCTCCAGTTATGGATTAAATAACAGGACTGATTGGGTTTATATCCTTTATTTGAAACCAGTCTACCGTAGTAAGTAATGGCAACCACCTGCGGGATAATCTTCTGCCCAGTCATTCATGTCTCGAAAGAGACATGATCGCCTAAGCGTTTATCACGTAAAACACTTAACTGAGAGAAGTTAAGAATAATTATAATCTGAGTTAACTAAATTTGGGGGCATAAAGAGAATCTTGGCAAAGTCGCTAACAATTTATCGATGGTGAACATCAGTTCAAGATATAAAAAAAGAGTTACGTTATTGCAGAATCAGACCTAGTAGAGAACACACCTCATGATTTAACCTTTTGTACTCTCTACATAAATAACTTCGTTTGTTAAATACAATATTTGTACAGCCACTGTTTGCAACTCTGATCAAATAAACTCGTGAAAAGTGATAATTATGACTAAAAGTAAAAGAATTCAGACTTACCTGGAAGATTGAATGTGATTGAATTTTGCGCTAGTGTTGTCATATCCTACTATGGCAACAGAAAAATGACTAACTGAAAATTGAAATAATACTACTGCAGTTGTCAGGTCACTTATATTCAGTGGATGAAATACTTATGTATATTTCAGTGTGCTAAAGGTTAAAAGCAAAACAACACTTTTTAAATAGTCAAAAGCGAGATTAAAAAAAAATATTTTCGTTTAAGCCTTTTAGTCTCTTGAGAGATCCAAAATGATTTTAGAAACTAGTGATTTTCATTCACAGCCGGGTTATATGGTCAACCTGCTACAGAATAAGCACTGCGCATGACCAAAATATTGACACCAGAACATTTTACAACCTTTTTAAAGGTACTGACATTTGCAATTAGATTCCCCCTTCTGACTGGCTCTCTTTCACACACACACACACACACACACACACACACGCACACACACACACACATTATGAATGGCGATTTTCTAAGCGTAGCTTAGATGTAGCACAAATCCTAAAGTATGGGGCACCCAGTGAGGATCGAATTCAATACGCAGTCGTAATTGATCTAGCAAGACAAGCTTGCTAGCCATAACAACGATACCCAATCACTCATCATCAACTAATCTTCCTCATTACATATCCATACTCAGCAATCATCGTAACCTAATTAGTTAAAATGTAAATTGGTTTCATGTTTACTCTCTTTCGTTTCCAATTCTATTGTTCTGTTTTTTGACCTGTAATGCATTGCAACGTGACATTTTTTTTCGCAGTTTCGTTTTTATGTCAAATTATTTTAAATTTTCGTTTTGGTAGCTTTATCGCCTTGCTTGGGATTAACTGATCTAAATCTAAACCTAAACTTATTTATAAATGGAACTTTGTCTCTGTGTGTGTGTGTCTGTGTGTGTGTGTGAGTGTGTGTGTGTGTGTATCCGTTACCTATAGACTCCAAAACGGCTGAATCGATTTTCTTGAAAATTTACACAGTTGTACTATAAACGTCTGCGAGTGTTCATAGCTAGGTTTTGTGTCGAGGTACCCCAGATAAATATTGAAAATCGATAATCGAAAAAATCGGGTTATAGAAAGAGTGGTCCGATTTTAATCAAATTTGATACACTCATAGACAAAGACATAAGAAACGATATTCAGAAGTTTCAAGGTTGCAGTTCTTACAATAGTGCAGAAAATCGATAATATATATATATATATATATATATATATATATATATATATATAAGGCAAAATGTTTGTTTGTATGTGTGTCTGTTTATCTGCCTGTATGTTCGTATTTTTTTTCAGCCCTTTTATTTTAGTTTCTGCTTCGGGTTTGGCTTTAAGTAGGTATAATTGTAGTTCTTAGTCTCGGCCATGATACCATTTACTCAGAGGACTTATTTAGCCTTTAAACTTCAGTTTTCGACGAAAAAAACTTATTTGATATCGATACCAGGAAATCAAAATTTGACTTACATCCATTCATTTTTTTTTTCAATCTACGGTTTCGCTTTAACTGGAAACAACTATTGCTTTTTGGTCTTTCGTGCCAACGTCCAAAGCGTCTCAGCTCCAGGACCATGAATTAGTTTTAAAGCTTTCATTACATCCGAGCAACGCCGGGCTATACTGCTAGTTATAATAAAAAAGAAATTAAAAATGCCAGTTGCTCTTTATAAATTTATCGACAGTATGGCTGTCACACAAAGCCATATTTTAATAATCATACTGCCATTGGGACGGCATTTGTTAGCCTCATAAACTGTAAATTTCGTTTAAAGAAACTTTACTGACAGAGTAGTAGTTATTTACCTCGTCTCCCCACTGAGACGTAATGTGACACAAAGCCGAGTTTATGATGGAAACCCGAGCATGTACGCTAGGGCCTGGGCCCCAAATTGCCCAACCTCGGCAACCGTCGGTTGTGGTGGCCTCGGTAGCGATCACCGATCTACCCCTCTAGTGCAATAGAGTGGCGCAGCCTCGGGCAGCTGATTCCCGGGACTGGGTACCTCTCAGTATTTTATTTTGGCCTCAGTTGTGTATCCGTCTGCGGACAGCAACACAACTGAGACACACTCTGCTTTGAGACAGAGACACAATTGAGGGATGATAAACCCTTTCCGGTATGTGCCAGGTAAGTGTGAATTCTTTTACTTTTAATCATAATTATCACTTTTTACGAGTTTATTTGAATTTTTTTAAAATGTTTCAGCTCCATTTGCTAGAATACTTCACATGGATACCGCGTCTTGTTCTTTTTTGTAGTGCCCAGTTATTTGCTAGCCATGTTTCCACTGAATCTGTACGACATAGTCCAGGGATTGACCTCCCAACAGTCATATCACATCGAAACACAGATTTCCGTGCAATTGCTGAAATTAAGCATAGTGCTGCATGTCGGGATGTGTGGATCGTGTAATAGCTAAAGGCTAGGAATTTTTAATCGGATAGCTGAGTTCCAATTCCAGTTGGGTTCGTTATATTCACTTTCGCTCAAATACTCTTGTGAAAGGCATGAATCCACCTCTTCTCTCCCTATCTATAGATTAATTAGTAAAACTTGTACCCCTAAATCATTATTATCATCCCCTAATAATTCATACAATCTAAAAATATTTTCTGACTTTTAACAACCTTCCAAGGTTCGATAAACTGCAGACAAAGAATCAATCAATCATTCAAATACTGATTAGCTACACAAGCATATCTTTTAGATTTATCTATGTTCTCGGTAATATAAGTGTAGAGACACCACTGTGGTTATAAAATGAGGGATCAGTTTACATATTTATTGTAATATATAATTGACCTCTCTCCAGTTTATACCCACATTATGAGTTCTTGTTTGTTTATAACATTTTGATTAGGTGTGAATATATCACGTCCCTCCACCCCGCTATGTGTTAATTAGACTTGCTTAAAATTTACTATATAATAATATGTTCTGGCTTTGAATAACCTGCAATGGGTTGATAAGTCATGAAAGACAAATCAATCAAGGAAGTCACAATTACTTTGTCACCAAATTCATGAAACAAAGCTTTAATCTATTGCAAAGTAAACTTTACTATATAATAATATGTTCTGGCTTTGAATAACCTGCAATGGGTTGATAAGTCATGAAAGACAAATCAATCAAGGAAGTCACAATTACTTTGTCACCAAATTCATGAAACAAAGCTTTAATCTATTGCAAAGTAAACTTTACTATATAATAATATGTTCTGGCTTTGAATAACCTGCAATGGGTTGATAAGTCATGAAAGACAAATCAATCAAGGAAGTCACAATTACTTTGTCACCAAATTCATGAAACAAAGCTTTTTATCTAGTACATGTGAACAACAGAACAAGAACAGTATAACTTGGTAGATTAAATAAAGTGTTTCGTTCAAATTTTCTTGAACGTTACTCAGATGGACAGACTCCCGAAGAAGGCACAACCACCGAAATCTTATGGTAATACAGATTGCAAAGATAGGGATATTAGTCTGAATGTAAGTAATGATAAATCTTCATCCCAGAAATTCAGACAGGAATTTTGTATTCATGTTTGTCCAAGTAAATCTACCACTAATTAATCTTAAATGTTTGCTTGCGTTACGTGTTAAGTTGTTACAAAAAAAAAAAAATGATTGACTAAAACACAGAGCTAAATTACAGACAAATATTTAATTTATGATAAACACAAAATTTACAATTTTTTGCATTCAAAAGAGAAACATAAAGTTTACCACTGGCAAGTGTTACGAATAAGTGTTACGAAGGGGAAAGAAGGTGAGTCAAGTATCTTTACTCAGTTAAGCTAGCGAAGTAGTTTAAGTGCTATACTTTTTGGAAATCCTCAAATATGTATATAAAGAATAATTTCCAGTATGGTCAATGAAAGTCAAAAAAATTCTATTTACCCACTTAGTTCCATGAGGTCCTCTTTCAGATTTTAGTTGGTCGGCAACTTTTCGTAGAGATTCTTTTGACTGGATATACAAATCCTGAATCGGACCAGAGTTGATAATGTCAGCAACTCCTTTTAACAACTATCTACTCTCTTTCCAAAACCTATTTTTATAGGGGCTAACACCTAATTTGCATATTTCTAGAATCTTTTCGAATTCTCTAGATTTTACTCGAACATTCTACAATCTTCCAAAACGTTCCTTTTTCTAATTTCTCTATTTAACAACTGAATTAAAACTTTTTTGTGATAACAAGTAGGACTCAATAGTATCCCTTACTATAACTTTTTAGACATTATTAATATTATTTTTATACATAAATGCATCCTCGTAACACTTGTGTGTGACGGATTACAGAAATGATGAAATACTTATTTGCATAAACTTGAAGGTACAGCCGGTGAAATCCGCTATGTGCCACACGTGATACACGCTTGGGTGATCATGTCTTCAAAGAGACATGACTGACTGGGCAGAAGATTTTCCGTTGTAGGTTACCATTACTTTCTGTGGAAAGATTCCACTAAAATTTAAACTTGCTGAATAGACAAAGATATTTTATGAAGCAAAGTAATTTTTTGTATGTTTTCAAAAGTGTTAACGTGTTTTTTTTTTTCGTTTGCTATGATATTAGAATTTTATGTAGATTAATATTTTTTACAGCATATCAACCTTTTGTAGATTATTTAAAGCCAGAATATATTTTTTTAAAAATTGTAAGAATTTTTAAAAATTTTTTTTATGATAATGGTTTAGTGATACATGTCTTATTAATTAACACATAGCTGGCTAGAAAAGAGATGGATTTATGCCTTATCAGAATTGACTAAAAAAAAATTATAATGGGAGTCAATTCTGTATTACCGTCAATATATAAACTGATCCCTCACTTTCTGTCCACACTACTTTCTATACATTTATATTCCCAAGGATGTAAATCAATATAAAAAAAAACGTCTCTGTAGCTAATGAGTATTCTATGAAGTGATTGATGTATTTTTTACAACTCATCAACCAATCAGGTTATTTAAAGCCAGAAAATATTTATTTTAAACTGTAAGAATTTTTGAAAAAAATTTTATGATACTGGTTTAGCAATTCTTAGCAAGTCTTAGCAATTAAAACATGGCTGTCTAAAGAAGAGGGCGATTTATGCCTCATCAGAACTGATTAAAAAAACAAAAATTATAATGAAGTCAATTCTGTATTGGAGTCGCTATATAAACTGTTCCCCCACTTTATGTCCACACTTCTTTCTATACATTTATATTCCCAAGGATGTAAATCAATATAAAAAAAAAAAACGTCTGTGTAGCTAATGAGTATTCTACGAAGTAATTGATACATTTTCTACAACTCATCAACCAATCAGGTTATTTAAAGCCAGAAAATATTTTTTTAAATTGTAAGAATTTTTAAATTTTTTTTATGATAATGGTTTAGTGATACAAGTCTTAGCAATTAACACATAGCTGGCTAAAGAAGAGGTGGATTTATGGCCTAATCAGAATTGACTAAAAAACAAAAATTATAATGGAGTCAATTCTGTATTGCAGTCAGTATATAAACTGATCCCTCACTTTATGTCCACACTACGTTCTATACATTTATATTCCCAAGGATGTAAATCAATATAAAAGACATGTCTGTGTAGCTAATCAGTATTTTATTGAGTGATTGATACATTTTCTACAACTCAATGAGTCACTTTCCTGAAGGTTAACTTAAGCCATGTTGATTGAATGCAGAGAGAGGTTCCTCAGATGATTAATGGAAAGAAGTTTATCTTTCGAGGCGTTAAAATTGACAAGCCATCTTTTGCTCTAGTTAACGACTGTCTTGGGGTAGTTTTGGCCATCAGCTGCCATTTTGACCTTATCGGACTGAACCGGCCTTACAATTGGGGCAGGAGTAGATGCTTGTGTCATCAGCGTAGATGTCAGTTTGAAAGCTGACATCATCGACGATTCGATAGGAAAGACTGGATCAGCTCAAAAATGTGTCTGGAGACACAGTAACTTTTCAACTTTTGGAGAAGACCTGTATGCCAGACCCTGTCAAACGCTACAACGCTACAACCCGGTAATCCCTGCTTTTATCTCAAGCATGATAGACTCTATCTGCAATTACCATCAGTACGTCAACAGTTGACGTGGAAAAACAAAAACCATAGTGCTTGTCTGAAAAAAGCCCTGCGATGATACATGATGAACTATTTCAGCATTGAGTAGAACTTCTAGGAGTTTCCGCAAAATAGGCAGAAGACTAATAGGCCGATAGAGTTCTTAAAAACTGAAAAAAACTTCCAGCAGGTAGGAAAGCAAGATATTTATTGTACAGTTTAGAGAGAACAGTTATGGAGTACACTTCTTAATGACTATTACAGGGATACCATCGGGTCCACATGCTTTGTAGGGATATAGGTTGGAGATGATAGCAGAAATTATGGAATGGCTTACATGCAAATCCCTCTGAGATTCAGTTCTAGGATGGAAATTAAGCAGTGTTTACGTGCAAAGCATTCTGGTTTATCAGCAGAGGATGATAGCACCTCAAATTGATTCAAGGGAAATTGAGGTAGGGAATAGAGATCCTGCACTTGTTTAGACAGCCGCCAGTAATCACGAAATCCAAAGTTGTTAGAGGCTATTCCGCGCCCCATTCTCTCGGAAAACAGAGACTTTGCTTCCTTGAGGACTTGCTTACATTTATTACTTATTGCGAGCAGCAATGAATAGCGCCTGTTGTGACAAGAGACGTTAAACTGGTAGAGTCGAAAATAGTGGTTCCTGTGTTCTATAGGGGTGGAGTATACTAGTGTGAACCATGAAAAGGACTGAGGTCTTATCTGATATTTCCGCGAATGGATGAAAGCATCCATGTCGGCTTTGACCCAAGAAGAAACCTCTGTAGCGCAATTTTTAAGTGGGTGGTTGAAGATGTCAGTTCATGGGGCAAAATCACGACGTGAGCTCTTGTTGGACTTTTTTATATACACATATATACTGGTGAAACACCCATGAGCCAACCTATTTTATAGTTCACCAATAGAAGGCTTAACCAATCAGGAATCTCAAAATATTCAATGCGACGTGTATAAAAGGCCGCCATATTTTTTCCAATTATTCGAGATCAAATACGATTCAAGACTCTGTCTGATTCAGGAGTGTTAATCTTTGACGGTGTTTCAGCGAACAGATTACGTGCTGCGAAGATAACCATGAATTATGGCGGATATTATCAACAACTCTCTCAGCATGATGGCAACAGAAAGAGGTTTTATGCAAAGGCAGTTTCTGTTTAATAGATGATTGGAACGAAATATCAATAGCTACCACTAGGTGGTTAGCGTTACCAAGAGGACAGTAGTGCGAAGCTCGGCAAGAGGAAACATTGAGGAGAGGAGGTGAGAAATAAATCAAGCAGAGAAGCTTGTTGCCCAGTTTTGCTTGGCAAGTGAATAGGAAAGTCCGTGATTTGAGTTTTGGATTTGGGCAATAGAAAAATTTAATCTATGAATACCGGGAACATCAGTACCTTTTCAGCCACGTGTCATGGTGAGCATTAAAGTCACTGAAGACAAAGGTGTTCTCAGAGAGAGAGAGAGAGAGAGAGAGAGAGAGAGAGAGCTTTTATGTCTAATATATGGAAGTACTGGAAAGAGAGAGGTCGATAAAAGAAAAAGTGAAAGCCAATACAGTTTCATATCGAATGATGGAAACACATGAAAGAGTAGTTGGCAACATTGATAGACAATTCCCTGGCCTTCAGAAGATTATCCCCGATGTAAATACCAAGGCCATGCATGTGGTTGCTGGAATTTTTCGGCAAAGGGGAAGATAACCTGGAACCAAAAATTAATTGGTAAGAATTGAAGAATTCAAATTGGTTTCACAAAGAGCTATTCCAAGGGAAAACGATTCTTCGCTGCGCAACTTGGTACGGATACCCCAAATATTAGTGAAGAAAAGGTTGAGGGTGGGTAGGTGGTTGTTTTGTTTTCTGGGTTTTTTTCTTTTTCTTTTGTGATTTTCACGAGATTTATTTAGAGTATAGTGACAATTACGGTGGTATTTTCTATCTGTTTCCATTGGTTATACAAACCAGCCAGAGCTGAGAACAGCATAGTGTGGCCGTGTGGTTGCCCACCGGAAATATATGAAGGAACAATTACCCTACAAATACTATGATATTATGCGACTGTTGATCAAAGCAGTCTCTTTAAGCGCCACCAAAGAGTCCAGGCTCCTAAGGGTTAGTCGGAAGCATCAGCCAGTAAACTACCAACCTGATACCCTCACAATGGAAAGCCAACGCCATTGGTTAGTCTGATCACCAAAAAGTTAAGACAGTTAAATCATAGTAGCTATTGTAGAAGAAATAGAGAATCGGTAAACCATATCCTGATCAGGGAACATGCTGCTAAGTCATACACAAAATGTTATATACATATTTCCACGTGTTCCACAGAGAAACTGTATTGCATGTCTACAACGGCAAACAGTGTGTAAAAAAAGAAAAAAGAAAGAGAAATATTTCCGGAAGGGAAAATTGGAATTCTAGTGGTTTCTTTAAGAACCTGTGTGGGGCCATGTTGGTTTTAGTGTAAGACCTATTGTTGTCAGCTTGGGCGGTTCTTCTCCGAGTTTCACATAGCAGCTACACTTCGTCACTCTCTCCTCTGGTGTCACTTACCGGCTGTCACGTGACTTTATCTCAACGAAAAAGCGATAATGTATATGATATTTTTTTTTTATAGAGGTATTTTTTATGCTCATAATGCGCTCCAAATTCTATAAATAAAAAATAAGAAAAAAAAAAAAAGGGAAGCTTTCCTCTCCCACAGAAACAGTGAAATTCTCCACTCCTGGTTGGGAACACTGTCGTAATCTGTTTAATATTGAATGTGCCGTGTAAGAGGGTTTTGCCAGGTTATGTATTTTGTATGTGTTTTATATTCGACATATGTTGTGTGTTTCAGTGTAGTGGATATCGGCTCAGAACGAAAAATCGGAGAGCCGAGTTCGAATTTCATTTGAATTCGTTGCATTCACTTACGAGCAAATGTCCTTTGGGAAAAGAATTAATCGGTCTCTTCCCTCCAGCTATGGGTCAAATAACAGTACAGATTGGGTTCTATAGCCTTGGTTGGCAACCAGTCTGCTGCAGACAAACTACTGCGAGAAAATCCAGTCAGTCATATTTCTTTCGAGACATGATCACCCAAGCATGTATTACGTATGACACTTAACTGACTGATACTTTGATATATGATTCAAATGTTTTATATCTCTTGGTGTGTATTTATCAGCACTGACCAGCAAATATTTAAAGTATTTAGCCTACAGGTAGATGGCAAGCAAATGTAAGTAGAAAGTTTCACTTTTTTCTAAGTGCTATTTTTTGACAGACTCCCGAGTGGATGCTTCCCTGAATACAACAATCTTAAATTTTTCAAGGTTCAGTTGTTATCTATCCTCCTTATCCTCATAATATTCACTTTCTTTTACTTTCTCTCACTTCCCTATAACACATTTCATTCAGTAACCCTTTATCCCGAGTGTCTTTTGAACAGGGTTTTCCAATATTTTTGGCGTCATCACTCACTTTCACACAGAAAAACAAAAGTTCCACGTCCATATAATAAATATTCTAAAGTATACAATGATGGATAAATTATGTTTTGACGAGCACTTCTTATTTGAGATGGCCAACACGATAAAAAATGTAAATAAAAACAATTTTATATTAAACTAGCAGTATATCCCGGCGTTGCTCGGGTGTAATGAAAGCTTTAAAACTAATCCATGGTTCTGGAGCTCAGTCTCTTTGGACGTTGGCACAAAAGACTAAAATGTTTCCAGTTAAAGCGAAACCGTAGATTGAAAGAAAAATGAATGGATGTAAGTCAAATTTTGATTTCCTGATATCGATTTATATATATATATATATATATATATATATATATATATATATATACATTATCGAATTTCTGCACTATTGTAAGAACTGCAACATTGAAACTTCTGAATATCGTTTCTTATGTCTTTGTCTATAAGTGTATCAAATTTGATTAAAATCGGACCACGCCTTCTATAAACCGATTTTTTCGATTATCGATTTTCTATATTTATCGGGGGTACCTCGACACAAAACCTAGCTAAGAACACTCGCAGACGTTTATAGTACAACTGTGTAAATTTTCAAGAAAATCAGTTCAGCTGTTTCGGAGTCTATAGGTAACGGACACACACACACACACAGTTCCATTTATAAATAAGTTTAGATAGATAAAAATTATCCTAAGGCCACTTCTAAATTTTACTGTCAAAGTTGTTATTAATGTTCTATTATTTGATTTATATTTGTAAAAATGTTATTTCGTTTGAAGATCTATTTAAATGTTAATCCTTCTCAAACTATAGAAAATACCAAAATATTTCTTTGCAGAGATATTTATATATTCCCCAGGAATATGATCCGTTTATTATCTTTTTTTTTTGGCAGGGGGGGAGTTCGATTTTTAATACAGATTCTTTGAATATTTTCTTTGTGTAGCATATAGTGAAATACCTTTTCAGTACTCAAAATTCTATATCGCCCAGCAAAATTTCCAATCGCTAAACATTTGCTGTTCAGTTGCTCATCGCTCACTCAACAATTGAAATCGTCCACCGGTGGGCGATATCGCCCAGAATGTTGGGAAACCCTGAATTAGAGAATATGGATTTCATTGGAGTATTATATAGATTTGATTGAACCCATAACCATCAGGTAAACCAAAGGCTACATCCGTTTTTGTTTTTTTATATAATCATATTGCCCCAAGCAAGGCATTTTATTGCCATTGTTTTGCAGGGGGTTACATAGGAAGAAAGTTATGAGAAAGAGTGACTGGTTATGGGGGTGTCAGGAAGTGGGTAAGAGAAGTATGAGAATACTAATGAGAGTGGAGTGGACGGAGAAAGAAGCATGAGAGAGAAGATGCAAGTCAGTGAGCTAGGAGGTGAATATTGACTTTACATTTAAATTCTTAGAGATTGTAGCTGTCGGGGAATCAAGTAAATGAAAGGGAATTCCACAGGCAGGAAGTGCGGGAATAGAAGCTGATGGAGTAGAATTTGCGTTTACAATTTATTGGTTTCACAGTAAAAGGGTGGAACCTAGTTGCTAATCTTGTGGCTCGAGGAAATTTATATATAGGCGTCACCAGTGAGCTAAGTTCATCGGAGCAGAAGCCGTGAAAGTATTTATAGAATAGACACAGGGAAGCCACATTTCGCCGGTGAGAAAGTGACTGTATCTGAGCTGCCAAGTCGGGATCTATAACATTACAGATTCTTCGTTGGATTTTGTCAAGGACACCTAGGTGGATAGCAGGAGCATCAGACCAGATATGACAGCAGTATTCAATGCACGGACGGATGGTAGATTTATATATGTGCAGGATTGTTTCAACACACAGAGAACCGACTTTCTTAATATCGGATTTAGCTATGGATTCTATAGTGTCATTCCACTTGAGGTCTGTTGTGTATATTTTTTCTGGAAAACAAAGCACTGTTTTGACCCAATGTAGCATGGATCAGTCAATGGCGACTAGACGGATGCTGTACGAAAATTAACTTCGGCGACGAAGACTGCTACCCATTCGGGGTTTCTCACTATCACTATGACGACGACGATACTCAACTTCAACATCTTCGGCATCGATCAAAACCTCTGCGGAACGATTAATTTCTCCAATCATAAATTCTTTTATCGGGGCCCACTCAACCCGACTTGTTCACAAAAATCAGTTATAAACATTTCATAATTTTCTTCTTCATATCATGTTTCGTCGTCATCGTCAGCAACAACAAACACAATCTGCAAGAAACGCTTCTCTCGAAAACAATAGACAGGACCCAAATATAAATAAAATAGAAAATATATTTTATTTTTATTTTTCATACAAAGACATCTTCAGTGACATGCCATGGGTTAGGAGGGTCTTTGCTCAGAGTTGTCAGCACTCCCCACATCGTGGAGACCCGATTTAAAGTCAACCGTTTGCTTCGACGGTTGTGTTCAGACTGAAAATCTAACTAAAATTTTACTTCACAACTGTCAGTTAGAACTAAATTTTGCGCCATTGACAGCTATCTTCCGGTACAAACTTATCTGGGGCACGAGCTGACATTTGACCTCAGGAAACAAAATGAAACCCCCAAATCCGAACATGTTTTTCCCATCCGCACTTGGTTGACATTTTTTCAACAATATCTATTCCTTCAAATTTAAAAACATTTGTGTTGCTAAGCGCATACACACCCCCACGTCAACAAATCCTTGTCGCTCCAAAATACCACACCAACGAATATTTAGCACTTATCTCGGAATGTGGCCCTGTTAATCCCATTTCACCTCCTGTTTTATTTTTTTACATTTTTTTTCTTTTTGTATTTAAACTTATTTATAAATGGAACTTTGTCTGTGTGTGCGTGAGTGTGTGTGTGTGTGTGTGTGTCTCTGTGTGTGTGTGTGTATCCGTTACCTATAGACTCCGAAAGGGCTGAACCGATTTTCTTGAAAATTTACACAGTTGTACTATAGGAGTCTGCGAGTGTTCTTAGCTAGGTTTTGTGTCGAGGTACCCCCGATAAATACCGAAAATCAATAATCGAAAAAATCGAGTTATAGAAGGCGTGGTCCGATTTTAATCAAATTTGATACACTCATAGACAAAGACATAAGAAACGATATTCAGAAGTTTCAAGGTTGCAGTTCTAACAATAGTGCAGAAAATTTGATATCGATACCAGGAAATCAAAATTTGACTTACATCCATTCATTTTTCTTTCAGTCTACGGTTTTGCTTTAACTGGAAATAACTTGCTTTTTAGTCTTTCGTGCCAACGTCCAAAGAGTCTGAGTTCCAGGACTATGGATTAGTTTTAAAGCTTTCATTACACCCGAGCAACGCCGGGCTATACTGCTAGTATTTCACTAAAATATTTTTTCGTGTAGCATACGTTGAAATACCTTTTTAATACTCAAAATCTTATATCCCCTACCAGAATTTCCAATCGTTCACCATTTTCTCTCTAGAATCTCATTATCCCCCCTTGGTTCGTTGATTCGTTTTGTACGGCTTATTAACCCTTTTTTCAGGTTCTTTAAAGTCATAAAATGTTTTTGAACTGTTAGAATTCTTTTGTAGATAATGATTTCGTGTCTTCATAATTATTTTATAGATACGGGGGAAGAGGTGGATTCATACCTTTTCCAAAGGTATTATCGTGTAAGTGAGTGTAATGAACAGAACTGGAACTCAGCTCTCCAATTAACAATTCCGAGCCATTATCGGTTACACCATCCACACATCGAAACATACAGCACCTGGTATTCCCAACCCGTCACTCATCACCTCGTCCTAAGCTATAGGTTAAATTGTAGGACTTGTATTTGGAAAAATCATTGTTCTTCTAAAAAAGGTTTTAATGCAATATTCACTCTCAAAAATAAAATAATTATTCTTACGAGTGGAACCCATGGAATTTCCACGGAAGGATAATTATGATTTCCTGGAAGAATTTTACTTTGTCATACTACAAATGATAGTAACGTCTTCAAACATAAAGGTATTGGATAATAAAATAACGATAACACAGAATGTAATTTTATTAAAATATCTATAAAAGTAATGTCCATAGAAGCTACTTTACTGAAATCTTATATTAAGCAGCGTATGCACAGACCATAACCAAAATACTGTTCGCTATTTTGTGAGAGATTTTGAACGAGAAAATGTTTTGTTTATTACTGAAAAATCATGGCTCCTGTGTCCATTGTAAACAGTAAAGACCAACTGAGTAAAGGCCAAGGGTGTAGAGGCCAGAAATTTCGTTATTAGGTCGCGGGATACAACAACAAACCTACTTATTTTTACTATATTGTACAGCACACACACACACACACACGCACGCACGCACGCACGCACGCACGCACGCACGCACGCAATTACTGCTACAACCGCCACCTTAAGCTGCTACTGATACGGTAATGCTATAAGCTCTCCTCCTACTCTCACTCTTTACTACCCTTCCGTTTGACAAAGGCGAGAGAAAGGCTGAGGAGAGTACAAAAATAGAGGGGAAGGAAAAGCTCGTGTAGAGTGTGGCGTAACGGACGGACAAACTAAGTAACTAACTAAGGAAGGAACAAGCAGATTTATTATATGATAATTAAAAATATATTTCGGCAAAGGGTTGATAAGCCGTAAAACCCAAAACAGTCAGTGTCTTGGGATATCTAGTTTAGCTCTTATTCAGTAATAGTCAGTCATTGCTCACCCCGTTTTCAATGAGAGTGCATATAGCCTAGCCCGGGGATTGAACTCAACAAATTCATTAGTCCTGGTGTAGATACTGTAAATTATAATAACTCCACATCCTAGAAATTCAGACAGAAATTTAATCTCATATTTTCCTGAGTATCGTGTGATGATAACGTTGCAATCTGTAATAACTTGGCCTTTGGAATTATGAGATATAATTACGTTTAGTATAACTGCTCAGGTGTTCTTTGCATTCAAAGTTTTTGAAGCTATAAATTTGATAATTTTAGTTTTGTTTTTCAGAAAATCTGTTAATGGTTTCAAAATGTGTGAACGATTGGAAATGAAATGTCTGTAAAAACTGACACTACTTAAATAGATTGGCCCACTTGTTTTACCATTTCCATGTCCCATGACCTGTGGCTTGGATAAACTAAATATACATTTTTATTTGTATTGATTTTGTGTCCATAGAGAGATAAACTTTGGAATGTTTGTTTTGTTAAATGTTTTTCTTGCTTGTTTGCTTATGTCATCATTGTATGGATAAGCAGAAGGGACATAATTGGATTGTATTCTTCTTTTCCAGTTCTATTCTAATAATTTTTTTTTTTTGCAATTCTCGTCTGTGGAACTCAGTTCTAGTTTCTTACTTTCCTCTGTCACTTCTATAAATACTTTTATGGTAATTGTTATGATGAACTTATATGAGCGCGTGGTTAAAACGTTCGCGCTCTGGCTATGAAGCCCTGGTTCGAATCTCACCATGGTCGATTTGTCAGGAGGTTGACTTCTTGATGTTATCGGTCTGGAAAGTGCCTGAAAACCATATCACAGGTTGACCTAGGCCTTGTGAGTGAAATTGGCCAGACGGCTCCCTTTGAGAATGGTTGTCTAAAGTCATCGTGACCGAGGTTTTTGAGCCTTGTCCTGACTTTTGTTTACGCTAGATAACGCCCTCTCTTTCATTACAAACGCTGGTGTCCCTCAGGGCTCTATCATAGGCCCGACGCTTTTCCTTATTTTCATAAATGATCTCCCAGACGTGATCAAGTACCAAGTAGGCATCTACGCAGATGACACCACAATTTACTCCCGCATCAGTAAGAAGTCCGCCGAGGCGGGCAAACATAACCTCGCTGCTGATCTTGAGAGGGATCTGCACTCAGTGGGGAAAGAAGTGGCTTGTAAATTTCAATACGTCTAAGACGAAGCTGCTGTCTGTCAATCATCACAGGCAGCCTCTTCTGCATCCCATAAGCATGGACCAAGCGAGTCTTTCAGAGAGCAATATACTTCGCCTCTTCGGCCTTTACCATATCTTCCGATCTCAAGTGGAACCATTACATTGAGTCAATAGAGAAATCCACTGCTAGGAAGGTTGGATCACTGTGTTGGCCAGGAGGTTTTTTCCGCCTGAATCCATCTTGCACATATACAAATCAACCATCCGTCCGTGCATGGAATACTGCTGTCATATATGGTCAGGCACCCCCGCTGTTCATCTCAATGTTCTCGACAGGCTCTAAAGGAGAATCAGTAATGTGATAGGTACTGACTTGGCGGTTCGAAGCCACGTTCTCACCGACGGGATGTGGCTTCCCTCTGTCTGTTCTATAAATATTTTCATGGCTTCTGTTCCGACGAACTTAAGTCACTGGTGCCCCTGTCACATGAGTTTACTCGTGCAACCAGACTGGCAACTGGGTACCACCCATGCACAGTTAGATCAACCAAATGCAGCCGACAATTCTACTCCATCTGCTTCTTTTCTCGCGCACTTCCCGCTTGTGGAACTCTTTCATATTCTTGCTTTCTTGACGGCTACAACCTCCAGGAATTTAAATGTAATGTCAATACCCATCTCTTAACCACTTGACTCCAGTTCTTTCTACATCACTCTGTATATCTTTTCCTTTCTCTCTACCTTTGCAACTGTCATCACACCTGTATTCCTATCCTTCTCTTGCTCCTTTCTCTGACGCCCCCTTTAACTGGTTCGTCTTTCTCTTTACTTTTCTCCCATCTAATCTTCCTCTCTTATGTAGCCCCCCGCGCATCAGTGGAGTTACCGCCTTGCTTGGGGTGAAACAATTAACAAAAAAAGAAGAAACTGTAACTAAGGTCCGCTCAGCATAGATACAGTATAAACCACAAGTTGAACAAACACAAACATAGGTGAGCATGAGCAGGCGTCTGCAATGGGGATTAGCTAGCCGCACTAGTATACAGGTATCCTCGAATACGAGTGGCCAGCTCCATATGATGAACTTTCTTTCTTGGTGCCTTGACTGCATGAATTTAAGTGTACTACTAGATTGGCAATTAGGTCTCACCGTTTAACTGTTTGATCTAGCGAGATGCAACCGTATAGTCTATTTTATTAGCTTCCTTTCTCACCTGAGGAACTATCTTTTGATTGTTTTGTTTCCCTAAGAACATACTCTTCAAAAATTAAAATGCAACGGCAGTTTTTTATCTCCTGAACCATATTCTTATATTGTCCTTTCTCTTCTTTAAAGTCTTTTTGCGCTCTTTCGTTCTCAGTATCCTTTTGCGTCTTAGTGGTATATTGTTTCGGGTGAAATTATTAAGAAAAACATGAATCTAAAGTTATTCATAAATAAAACTTTGTCTGTGTGTGTGTATGTGTCTGTGTCCGTTACCTATAAACTCCGAAACGGCTGAACCGATTTTCTTGAAAATTTACACAGTTGTACTATAAGCGTCCGCGAATGTTCTTAGCTAGGTTTTGTGTCGAGGTACCCCCGATAAATATCGAAAAAATCGGGTTATAGAAGGCGTGGTCCAATTTTAATCAAATTTGATACACTTATAGACAAAGGCATAAGAAACGATATTCAGAAGTTTCAAGGTTGCAGTTCTTACAATAGTGCAGAAAATCGATAATATATATATATATAAAAGGCAAGATGTTTGTGTGTCTGTTTATCTGCCTGTATGTCCTTTATACAAATCAACAATTTTTATCCGTTTCTCACCAAACTTCACACAAATATTCTTTAGGCTGAGTCTGAGCTCCAGGACCACGGATTACTTTTAAAGCTCTCATTACACCCAAGCAATGCCGGGCTATACTGCTAGTAAATAAATAAATATATGCCGTGCTCTTAGAGGACATGGGCAATCATGGCTCTCCACGTAACTTTTGAACCTTTACTATTCCACTTTACCCTTTAATAGGTAGTTTACTCGCTGTCATACCCTGCTTCTCTCACTGTAAATATGTTATGTGATTGTTAAATTATCCATGCTCGCTTTTCGTGGAATTTTAGTTGTCTCCGACTGTAAATATCAGTTTCATTGTTGATCCTATTTCCCTAAAGAAATTGCTCGTTGCTCACATATTGTGTACGTGAGATTCTCAGTATTCGTCGATGAAGCCATATCTGTCGGTTCAACTCACTTCTTCCGTCTTTGAGGATCTCTCTCTCTATATATATAAAGCAATCTGTGAGTCTGTGTGTGACTGTAACCTATGCACGCCTACATTTTTTAAGCTACGCCATTCAAACTTTCTAGGGACACATATTTACAGGGAAGCCAGGTCGACACATACATTTTGAGTTTAAGTTCAGCAATTTTCATTTTCGTTTCGCACTTTTTGGTCATTGGAACCGATTGTTTACATTTGCTCCATAAAACATCTAAGATGGTTGCTGAATTATATCACAGAAATCAAATCACACATGTCAAACGCAACTAAAATATTTTTTATTTAAAAAAAAAATTGAGCCTTTATATTTAATTTTTGTTCTAATATTTTAAAAATTTATTTGATCAACAAAAAAATGTGAATATTTTTCCCCATAATTTTGAAACAACAGACATATTTTTTTAAAAAAGTGTTTTTTCAAACAAAAACAACATATGTAAAAAAAGTGCCAATGGTTAATTTAAATATTTAAGTCATTTTTTTTCAGATTCAATATTTCATACTTCAGTAAAATAAACTTAAAAAAAAAAATAAAGCTTTTTTTTCGCTAATTTCATGCAGAAAATCAACCGCCTGTAATTCGTGTGGCATTAATGTAACTTTTTCCTCTAAAATTATATATCTACATTTGTAAATATTCTTTGAAAATTTCTGAACTGAGAGCGTAATAGTTTTTATATTTCTAATTTCAGTAAAACAAAATAAATAATTTTTATTTTTATGTTAAATTCATTTAGCCAACAAAAAATGTAAATATTTCCCCCCGTAATTTTGAAACAAAAACAAGCGCAATGTTGTTTACAATGTCACATAAAACATCAAATCACGTTTATGCAAAACAAAAGAAAATAGTTTTTTCTAATGGAATTTTTTAACAATTTTTAAACAACAATTTTTATATAATTATTTTTTTTATATAACCGAGTTCTACTACTAAATTGTTCTGAGTTGCACGGACAACGCCGGGTTATGATGCTAGTATTACATAATTTAGCGAACTTGTGTAAATGGATGGTGGAACATGTTTTATGAGCGATAGCAAAAAGACGAAATGTATTAAAAGCTACAAAGAACAAAGGATTGTGGAGAGCCATGATCGCCTACATCATGAAGAGACATGGCAGATAAAAGAAGAAGAATGCTTACCTTATGTTCTGGTTTGGCTGAGAAGTTGCTCGATATGAAAATTCTTTTGTGGTCACATATCCATTTGTTATCGTGTGCCAGTCGTGTAGCGTAAGGGAGTTGGAGGATTATTGCATTTTCTGTAGTTTCTATAAATTTATAGTAAAAATTAAAAAGCGATCAATTTTGAAATTTGGAAATTCTGTTAAGCTTACGGTTAAAAGTTTTTTTTAAATTTACAAATTAAATATTTAAATTAGACGTATATCTTGTAATAGTAACCAATTGGGTTTGTCTATATTTCTGACATTATTCGGATTATTGTCCTTATCTTCGTTGCCATTTGTACGATGTTTCGGCCGTTGTACCCTCCGGCTTTCTTCCTAGCACCTGAAGAAGACCGGATCGTACAACGAGCGAAATGTCGTACAAATGGCAACAACGATAAAGACAATAGTCCGAGTAATGTAAATACCAGTAACCAATTGGGTAGAACATTTGCGTTTCGACTGTGAAACACTGGTTCGAATCTCACCATGGTGGATTTAAGGAGGTGACGTTGATAATATTGGGTTGGGGAGACCATCCAATCGTACGGAACCGTTGAGAAGTCAACGGGTCGACCCAGGCCGTCAGTGTTTGTGTTGACACAAAGTCACGAGTCATCGATGGTTTGAGAGTGCTGGCATTTTTCATACTGTTCTTCACACTAGATAATACGCTCTCCCCCAGAAACTATAACTAAGGTATGCTCAGCATAATTGTAGTATAAACCACAGGTGGGCACTGAGATTTGAAAATAATTAATTAGCCTCCCTAGCAGAGAGATACACTCGGATGTGAGTGGTTAGCTATACATACATACACACCCTGCAACAAGTGAAAATTACTGTGATCCCCAGAACAGTTCTACAAGTCAGTCAGTCGGTTAAGTGCAATACGTGATACATGTTTTAAGCGATCATGTCTCGAAAGAGAAATGACTGACTGGGCAGAACATTATCCCGCAGTAGGTTGCCATTGCTTTCTGCGGTAGACTGGTTGCCAGCCAAGGCTATAGAAACAATCTGTCGTAGTATTTAACCCATAACTGGAAGGAAGAGACGGATTAATATCTTTCCCAAGGGTATTTGTGCGTAAGTGAATGCAAGGAATTCAACTAGAATTCGAACTCGGTTGCCCGATTTGTCGTTCCGAGTCGATATCCACTGC
>JBBBDQ010000413.1:120000-132500 GCA_037127315.1 Ascarosepion bandense
ATCTGACCTGCCATTTAACACATAGCTGGAGGGAGAAGAGATGGATTCATACCCTTCCCAAGGATATTTACGCATAAGTGAATGCAACGAATTCAACTAGAATTCGAACTCGGCTCTCCAAATTCTTGTTCCGAGCTGATATCGACTGTACCACAACGCACATCCTAACATTTTTATTTTACTTAGTTAACCTTCCCCCCCCCCTAAAAAAAAGAAAACTTTTGTATCTTGTTATTCTTTCTCTTATTTATTCTCTTAATTTTTTTTCTTTTCAATAAAAGTAGATACGTACGCCTATTGCCCGGTTTACGCACAGACCCAATCTTTTGAACAGGAGTAGTAGTTGATCTCTTGTTTCCTGTTTAGGATTTGGTTTCCGGTTCCGCCTAAAGTTTTCTCATTCTCTTTCACTCTCAATAACCCATTGCGTCTTAGTGACATTATCGCCTTACTTAGAGGTGAAACAATTAAAAAGAGAATAAAAAAAAGTAACGATAAACACCTTTTCTGGTAACGGTCCCCAAATACTTCTCTTATAAAAGATAAACACAGAAAATCAAAATAGTTTGCCTGACCCATTCCCAAAATACTGTTCAAAATATTTTATAAAAGCCTTTTGGCAGGTTACTCGATAACTTTTAAATTTTGTTTAATCCTTTCAATCCGACTTTTCCATTATTATTATTATTATGTCATTTTTCATCATATTTCGATTTCTGCATTGGTCTCACTACCAACCAAGTCTGCGGGGAGACCTAAGGCAGGTAGTGGCGTGTTGTTATGACTCCATTTCATGTTTTTCTATCTTCCCTATCATCCCCAGCATTACATAGATAACGTTTTCCTTAGTGTGTGGGCTGTACTTAATAAGACAATTTTTTGTATATCTCTTAAGCTGGGGTTTCCAGGGATTCTTTCAATGTGTTGTTTTGTTCCATTTTTTATCATTCCAAGTGCACCTACTATCACTGGCACAACTCTTGTTTTCAATTTCCACATTTTTTCTATTTCAATTTCCAGGTCTTTATATTTTGACAGTTTTTCAAATTCCTTGATTGCTATGTTACAATCCGCTGGACAAGCCATATCAATTAATAGACAAGTTTTCTCCTTCTGGTTTTTAACAATAATGTCTGGCCTGTTTGCTTCAATTTTTCTGTCTGTGTAGATGGTGTAATCCCATAGAATGGTTACATCTTCTATTTCTGTAACCGGTGCTGGATGATGTTCATACCAGTGTTTGTTTACAGCTTTTCCATAATGTTTGCACATTGCCCAATGTAAATATTGCCCAACTCTATCGTGGCGATTTTTATATTCGTTTGGGGCAAGCACAGAACAGCCTGAGATTAGGTGGTCTATTGTTTCTTGGTGTTTATCACAAAACCTGCATTTTGGATCCATATTATTATGCATAATATTTGCCTGAAAGTTTCTCGTGAAAAGACTTTGGTCTTGTGCTGCAAGTATAAATCCTTCAGTTTCAGACTTTAATCCAGATGCACGTAACCATCTATGAGTATTAACTTTGTCAACATTGGATTTATTGGCACGTACTGGATATTGGCCATGCAGAGGTTTGTCTTGCCAGCGCTGTTTCATCTTTTCAAGAGCTTTATCTTTGGCTTTCATTTTCATATTTTATTATTATTATTATTATTATTATTATTTTGTCATTTTTCATCATAATTTGATTTCTGCTATGGTCGCACTACCTACCAAGTCTGCGGGAAGACCTAAGGCAGGTCGTGGTGTGTTGTAATGGCTGAATTTCATGTTTTTTCTATCTCCCCTAACATCCCTAGCGTTACATAGACAAAGTTCTCCGTAGTGTGTGGGCTGTACTTAACAAGACAATTTTTTGTATATCTCTTAAGCTGGGGTTTCCAGGGATTCTTTCAATGTGTTGTTTTGTTCCATTTTTTATCATTCCAAGTGCACCTACTATTACGGGTACGATTCTTGTTTTCAATTTCCACATTTTTTCTATTTCAATTTCCAGGTCTTTATATTTTGACAGTTTTTCAAATTCTTTGGTTGCTATGTTACAATCCGCTGGACAAGCCATATCAATTAATAGGCAAGTTTTTTCTTTCTGGTTTTTAACAATAATGCCCGGTCTATTTGCTTATTATTATTATTATTATTATTATTATTATTATTATTATTAACAACAACAACAACAGCAACAACGTCGACGAGATATTCAATAAACATTATTCATTATTCTTTGACCCAGTGAACTTTTAAGCATAAAGATTTTCAGTGGGAAGCTTGTAACTGGGATTATTAACAGATAATATTTGGGGATGTACAGGGCGGAAATGTTCTTCTACAGAAGGATACTGCGAATGCCATTGAAGAAACATGTGAGAAACGAGGAAGTATTAAGGAAAATAGAAACAAAAATCACACTTGTATTTAGTCAGAGACAATAGAAATTTCTGTGTTCGGAGAATTTTTCACTCACAGGAGAAACGGGTCAGAAAGAGACATCGAGTAATCTTCCTTAAAAGCTTGGATACCCGAACAGGGGCTGGGCGAAAGAGACAAAAAGTCACTTAGAGCTATAAAAGATAGAAATTGTGGAGAGCCATAATCGCCCGCGAAGGAATACGATTAAGTAAAGAAAGGTTTATTCTATTACGATTTGATTTGAGCTCGACTTCCAGTTGAATTCGTTGCTTTCCCTTTTGCGCAAATATCTTTCGGAAAGTCATTAATCCATCTCTTCTCCCTCCAGCTATGGGTTAAATAGCAGGATAGATTAGGTTTATGGCTTTGGTTTGTAACCAATCTACCGCAGAAATAAATGGCAACCTACTGCAGGAAAATCTCCTGTCTAGTCAGTATTGGCACTTAATTGACTGATCTGGACAAAAAATTTGAATAGCAGGACAAATTGGGTTCTATAGCCTTGATTGGCAACCAGTCAACCACATAAAGTAATGGCAACCTACCGCGGGAAAATCTCATGCCTAGTCAGTCATGGATCGAAAGAGGCATGGTCGCCCAAGCGTGTATCACGTATGACACTTAACTGAATGACTGAATATAATAGTTGGAAAAATAATGAAAATTTGTACTGAGCACAAATTGGGGGATCGGTTTTCTATTGTTATGAAGTAATAAACTGATCCCCCACTAATAATATAATAATGTAATATAATTTATCTCTTTCCCCTCTAGGTGTGCGTTAAATAACAGGACAGATTGGGTTTTATAGCATTCGCTGACAACCAGTCTACCGCAAAAAGCAATGGCAACCAACTGCGGGGAAATCTTCTGCCCAGTTAGTCATGTCTCGAAAGAGACGTGATCGCCCAAGTGTGTATCATGTATGGCACTTAACTGAGTAACTGAATAAACTATAATTTTTAAAACTGGAAAATGCTTAAATTTAGCGTGGAAATTTTGTTCGAGATATATTTCTAATAATTAGCCTTACCTACTCATGAGTTTTAAAGAAACGGCTGTATTTCCATCGCAAATGAATCTACTGGAAAATAGTTGGTTTATTTAATTGCCCTGGAAACATTTGTTTTAAAATCATGCTCACCCCAAGTAAGGCATTAAAGCCACTGAGGCACCAGGAGTTACAGATTAGAAAATCGAAACACCGCTAAGGTGCGATTACAGAAGAAGAGTAATAAGATTAATGTTGGGTGGAAACCATGGAGCCGGAATGGAGTTCCACAAGCGGGTAGTGCGAGCATAGAACTTACAGTTAGATCTAGCCAACTCAACTGTATATCAATGAGGCTTTGTTGTCACGTGATACACGCTTGGGCGATCATGTCTCTTTCGAGACATGACAGACTGGGCAGAAGATTTTCTCACAGTAGGTTGCCGTTATATTCTACGGTAGCCTGGTTGCCAAACTGTTATTTGACCCATAGCTGGAAGAAAGAGACTGATTAATACCTCTCCCAAGGGTATTTGTGCGTAAGTGAATGCAACAAATTCAACTGAAATTCGAACTCGGCTCCCTGGTTTCTAGTCCCAAGCCGATATTTACTGTACCAGAACGCATATCCAGTCTAGTCAGTCAGTTAAGTGCCATACGTGATACACGCTTGGGCGATCATGTCTCGAAAGAGACATGACTGACTGAGCAGAAGATTATACCGCAGTAGGTTGCCATTGCTTTCTGTCGTAGACTGGTTGCCGACCAAGGCTACAGAACCCAATCTGTCCTGTTATTTAACCCATAACTAGAGGGAAGAGACGGATTAATACCTTTCCCAAGGGTATTTGCGCGTAAGTGAATGCAAGGAATACGACTAGAATTCGAAATCGGTTTCCCGATTTCTCGTTCCGAGCCGATATCCACTGCACCAGAAAATCTAGGTACCTTAATAAAGAGCTCACCCGAACAATTACTATGAAAATATTTATAGAAAAGGCAGAGGGAAACAACTTGAGAAAGTAACAGAAGCCAAGATGCCATGTCAGGACCAATAATTTTGGTGAACCTTTTTTTAATTTTATCAAGAATCTCCAAATATATAGCAGAAGCACTGGACCATATCTAGCAGCGAAATTCTAAGCATGGAAGAATGGTTGACTTATAGATATATAAACTTGTGTTATGCTTTATTTTTTACAAGTGTCAGATTAGACTAAAAACGGACTATTGCTGCCATATCTGAGCTGGGGCTGCTCAGTCTTTTTCTTCTAGTTTTGACAAAGTTCAAAATCATTTATGCTGACTTGTGGAGCCCCTTTCCCAGAGACATGAAATCGCATGCCTTTCACTATTTTATAACTCTTCCCTTCACAAATATTCAGATGATCTTTGGTTTTTAATTATACCAGTTTAGACATTTACAGATAGGACACACACTATGCTATTTCCATGCAGTTAAATCATCCTTATTTCCCCCGTATTCTAAAGGTAACGAGAAGGTTTCACTTAAACAACTCTTACTCCCGCCAAGAACTGCTACTTTATGAAACAAAACTCCCGCGTGGATGTTTCACTGAATATTAAAATCATAATCTCTTCAAGTCAAGAGTCAGTCATTATCTATCCTCCTTATCTTCATAATCATTTTCTATCACCTCTTTCATTCATATTGCACTTCATTCATTATAACCATTTTAACGGTAACCTTGTGGTGATACCGACCGAACAAAAGCGATGAACCGGATGTGTGCTCTCTCATAACTAAAAAGCAAATGAATAAAAATCGTCGTGCGCATCCGAGTTCGCGCAGATGTTCCGGTTGAAAAATAAAAATTAAAGATCAAATTACCAATTTTATTTACCAGCCAATAGGAAGCCCGAAACCAAATACAAGGATGAAATTCGAAACTAGCTGCGTTTGATCCAAAATGCCAATATAAAAAGCGAAGACAAAAACGCTTAGTCAGACAGAAGGACGAAAGGAGAAGAGTGTAATTGGTTATCCCTTGAGCGGCTACTATGTTGACCTCTTCCTTTCTCCCTGTTCTCAAAAAGTACTAACCGACATTTTCAAAGACATCCCACACAAACCAACTTACTGACTCACTGACCTTAGAATAGGCAACTTCAAAATGAACATTCAATCATATACCTGCGCTTCCACATTCTTAAGCCTTTTATCTCGTTCAGCTCATTATTATTTTGCCATGAACTCTTTTACCCCCGTTGAAATTTCATTTCAAGTATTGTTTTAATTGTAAAACTTTAATTGAAATGTATATATGTATAAATGTTATTTTATACTCAAAATTGCCTTTCTTGAATTTATAATCATTTTATGAATTATAGTGGGCTATCTTCCCACAAGGTCAAATTTCGTAACCTACACGGAATCCTACTACAACTAGAAAAGGAATAAGAGATACCCGCTATAACCTCTACCTTTAGTGACTCTTGAGTCTTGTATTAGGTTTTATTTTAGTATTAAAAACTGTTGTTGAGTTCTAACATATAAATAATTATCTCTGCTCCGATTTTAAAGAATTTCGAACAGTAATCGTTGCTTAATTGTGTCACTAAACCGCATTGAAGAAAAAATCTTGATTCTTCTTGCGCTAGAGTCTGAAAAGTTGTCCATAATTTCATTCATACCAACGAGTAAAATTATAAGTTTTTTATTATGATAAATTTACAAAAAAATATCTTTGAAGGTATTAAAAATGCCTGAGTTCCGCAGACATCAGGATGTATCGTTAACGCTACATTAATTAGATTTAGCCCTTCTCTCTGACTGATTACTCAAAAACAGGTTACTTTTAAACCAAATATAGTCCCGATTTTGACATAAGTAAAAACTGTTTGGTTTTTAAAAGTATGTCATTTTCGGCCATCCATAGTTTCATATAGTGAAGCAATCCACCATCCCAACAATTATTTTAGAACGAAAAATAAATAAACAAATACCGCTCATGTTCGCCAAAAAGTTTTGTTTTGTTTAAATAAGCCAGTTAAATATTTTGAGGTTTTACCTCTTTAAGATTTATATTTGGAAATAATCACCGTATTTATTTTATTTTTCCTTTTTGTTTGTTTAGTTTGTTAGTTTAAAAACCAATAACTTTTTTTAAAGAGTTTGTCAATGAAGATTTGAAGAGACGGAAGTAAAGTTAAGATTTTTCTATTTACGAAAACAGGAAAATGTAAAATAACATGTTTGTTATTTTCTTCCTTTTTTTTTAGAGTTCTTTTACTAATTTGATTACTATTTAGTCTTTCTTTAAGGAGGATAGTTAAAGTGAAGACAATGGCTTATTTTTTATCATCTGTTCGACCAACTACGAAGAATTTGCATTGAAAAAAGAGTAAAAAAGCATTAAGTATTTAATACTTCGATTCTTCTTCTTAATAATAACAAAGATTTTGTTTGACGATATTTTTATTTTTATTACGTTTTTAGAGCATATTTTTATCACAGTATGCTGATTTCTTTAGCGATTTCGTGGAGGCACCTAAATTACTTTACAATACATTAACAAACTTGTTTTTCTTGTCTCAGCTGATGTACTAACTTTAGTTTATATAGAACATTTTAGCCTCATTTTTGCGGTTACAGACACAGTTTGGAAATTCTTGCAAAAATCAAATAATTGATTTTAATGAAATTTTCAAGACTAGTTAAAAAAAATTGAATTATTTTCTTTTTAATTTTAAGATCTTGGTAAAAATGTTTCTCAAACTTTTAATGTTAAAAACTTGAGAAATTCGACATGATAATTTTTAGTAACTATAAAAGCAGAATTCTTTAAAGAATTTAAACTGCCGAATTTATTTTTCAAAATCCTCACCACCTTAAAGGTTCAGATAAGGAAAACAATTTCAAAAACTAAGAAATTATTTAATTAGAAAATTTTTTAATTGCTTTTATATTTAAAAAACAATATTGTATGAAGAAAAAACTTTTTTTTGATGAAATATGGATTTTTACATAATTTGTTGTCATTTTTTTTTTAATAATCGTATCACAAGCAAGGCATTTACTGCCACTGATGCACAGGGGGTTACATAAGAGGAGAGTTAAGAAGAAGAGGAACAGGTCACAGGTGGTATTGTAGAATGCGTAAGAGAAGGATGGAAACACTGGTGTGAAGAGAGCTGCATGAGAGTAGAGCAGAAAGGAAGAACAACAAGATACAGGGGATGTCGGGTAAAGGATGGGAGTCAAGAAGACAAAGACGGCAATTGATGTTGCATTTAAACTCTTGAATATTGTAGCTATCAGGGGAGCAAGTATACGGAAAAGAGTTCTACAGGTAGGAAATGGGAAAAAAGAAGCTGTTAGAGTAGAAGTTGTGGTTACATTGGATCGTTTTCACTGTAAAAGGGTGGGACCTAGTTGCCAGTCTAGTAGCTCCAGTAACTTCGTGCAGAGGGGGCACCAGGGAGGTAAGCTTGTTGGAGCAGAAGCCGTGAAAATATCTGTAAAAGAGACGGAGAGAAGCCACATTTCGTCAGGAAGAAAATGGCTGGTGTCGAGCTGCCAGGTTGGGAATGATTATATTGCAGATTCTACTTTGGGTTCTTTTACAACCTTAAATTGAATAATTTATGTATAGTTTTAAATTTTTAAAAAAAAATTCAATTTCAATGGGGTAACACTTAAGAAATATTGTTATTAAGCAAAACTATATTTACTAATTATTTATTGTAAAGCTTATGACAACAAAATTTTTAAAAGAATTTTTATTTATTTTTATATGTGTGTATATATGTGCAGAATTATCTAAGACTGAAATAAAAACCTAACATTATCATTAAAGGGTCACGTGTTTTAAGGGTTGGTCTCCTTATGTAAAAAAAAACCCCTCATATAAACTTTATCATCTGCTCCACTATATGAACCTGTTTCGCAGTAATTTGGCTGTCAATAAATCAATTACCATGTCAGAAAAACATGACTTCGTGGTTAAGAAATGCTTGTATACAACATTTTATGCTATAAGTAATATTGGTTTCAAAACAGTTTAGATTTGCTAATTTTCCTTAAATAACTGTTCAGAAATATATATTTTATTTCTGTAAGATTTTGAAAACTGTGAATTTGTTTCCAAATCTATCAAAATGGCCGATTTTATCGCTTTTACTGAAAAAAAAATTGATTCTGATCAATATAATTTTTGTTTTAAATACACCACAGACTATTTTGCTTACTGGAAATAGTAAATTTTAAATCCTTTAGCTTTCAATTAAAGTTAAAATGAAAAGTTCAAGATAGGTTTTTAATTTTTAATAAATTCATTTTAACATTATTTGCACTATCTGGTTTGTTGTCCTCATCTTTATTGTCATGATTATGATGTTTCAGTCATTACAGGGTCTGGCCTTCTTCAGATGCTAAGAATTTTTGAACTGAACCCTTTATTTTGATTACTATGGTATATAATTCTCATTACATGTGTGATGTCACTTTGGGGTGCCATGTAGTTACCTTCTTTTAACTCAACTCTCTAAGTTATTTGTTTGTAGCCAGGTATTGAACTCACAACTCTTTGGATCAATCATTGGAAAAACAGACCAATGCCTATATCCACTGGACCTTGTGTCCTCAAGTGCGTTCAGTACCTGGCTACAGCCGTGGTGAACAAAAAACTGATAGAGTTGAGTAAAAAAGGAAATAACTACAAAGCTACTGGAATGAGAATTAAATAAACCAGTGATCAAAATAAAGGGTTCAGTTCAAAATTCCTAGGACCTGAAGAAGGCCAGAGTGTGCAACGGCCAGAACGTCATAAAACATGGCAATAAATATGAGGACAACAGTTTGAACAGTGTAAATAATGTTAAAATTAATTTATTAAAAACTAGCAGTATAGCCCGGCGTTGCTCCGGTGTAATGAAAGCTTTAAAACTAATCCATGGTCCTAGAGCTCAGACTCTTTGGACGTTGGCACGAAAGACTAAAAAGCAATAGTTGTTTCCAGTTAAAGCAAAACCATAGACTGAAAGAAAAATGAATGGATGCAAGTCAAATTTTGATTTCCTGGTATTGATATCAAATAAGTTTTTTTCGTCGTAAACTGAATTTTGAAGGCTAAATAAGTCCTCTGAGTAAATGGTATCTTGGCTGAAACTAAGAACTACAATTATACCTACTTAGAGCCAAACCCGAAGCAAAAACTAAAATAAAAGGGCTGAAAAAAATACAGATATAAAGGCAGATAAACAGACAGACACACAAACATCTTGCCTTTTATATATATATATTATCGATTTTTTGCACTATTGTAAGAACTGCAGCCTTGAAAATTTCTGAATATCATTTCCTATGTCTTTGTCTATGAGTGTATCAAATTTGATTAAAATTGGACCACTCCTTCTATAATCTGATTTTTTCGATTATCAATTTTCGATATTTATCGGGGGTACCTCGACACAAAACCTAGCTAAGAACACTTGCAGACGCTTATAGTACAACTGTGTAAATTTTCAAGAAAATCGGTTCAGCCGTTTTGGAGTCTATAGGTAACGGACACACACACACACACACACACACACACACACACACACACACACACACAGACATGCACACACATACACACACATACACACACACACAGACAATTTATAAATAAGTTTAGATTAAAAACTTTCCTTAAATTTTATATTTCAGCTTTAATTGAAAACTGAAGCATTTAAAATTTATAATTTTTAGTAAACAAAATAGTCTGTGGTGGATTTTAAACAAAAATTATGTTGATCAGAATTGATTTTAACATGGCAATAAAGATGAGGACAACTGTCTGAACAGTGTAAATAATGTAAATACTACTTCATCTCAGAACTATAGACAAATTCATTTAAACCTAACTTACACTGAATTAGTGAAGGTACCTAGTTTTAAATGCAATTTACTGTAAGTATATAAAATAACTATATTAAATTCTTAATGTAATTAATTTATTATTATTGATATATAATATTATTTATTTCCTTTAAAATTTTTTGTATGTGGGAGTAATTAATTAATTAAAGATTTTTCTTTTTAGTAGTTCATATATCTAACAATAATTTTCTTTTCTCTTTGTTGTAATTTGGCTTGCGGGCAAATAAATAAACAATACGGCTATAGTGATTGCCAAAAAAATCAATGTCACTGTAAAATTATATTTGAAGGACAATATAGTTTCAAGATCTATATATTTTTTTTATAATCATCTCACCCCATGCAAGGCTGAACTACAACTGGTGTGCAGGTTGTGCAGGTGGTTACAGTGAGAGAAAAAAACAAGTTACTGGGGATTTTGAAGAAAGGATAAGAGATGGATGGGAATCAAAGAGATAGAAGATAGCAACTGATGTTGCATTTAAACTTTTGAAGATTGTAGCTATCAGGGAAGCAAGCAAATGGAAGGGAGTTCAACAAGTGGGAAGTGAGAAAAAAAAAACAGTAGAGTAGAAGAGTTGGTTACATTTAACGATTTCAGCATTAAAAGAGTGGGACCTTAATGCCAATCTAGTAGCAGGCAAAAATACATATAGTCAGGGAACCAGAGAAAAATGCTCATCAGAGCAGTTGGCATGAAAATACTTGTAGAAAAGACAAATATATCATGTTGGTTTGTTTGTTTGTTTTTGAGGCTTAACAACCTATCAATCCTTATGGGATCATTTAAGGTCATAACCAATGATTTTGGGTAAGGTTATTTTATTTTTACAACATTTTTCTTTTCACGATTCATTGGGATTTGTTTTTTTTAAGAGCAGGGTCCCCAAGTCCTACCCTTGTTATTTAACCCATAACTGGAGGGAAGGGACGGATTAATACTTTTCCCAAGGGTATCAGTGCTTAAGTGAATGCAGGGTATTCAACTGGAATTCGAACTCGGCTCACCGATTTCTCTTTCCGAGCCGATATCCACTGCACCATCACGCACATCCGTCACTAAACGCTTACAGCACCTGGTATTCCCAAGCGGTCACCCATCTAAGTACTGACCAGGCTCAACGTTGCTTAACTTCAGTGATTGAGCGAGAACTGGTGTATTCAACGTGATAGGCAGTAAGCCATCATGTTGGTGAGAAAGTGACTGAAGTTGAGCTGCCAAGTCAGGATCGATTATACTGCGGATCCTTCTTTGGATTTTGTTGAGTATCTCAAGATGAAGAGCAGGAGAATCAGACCAGATATGGCAACAATATTCAGTGCATGGACGAATGGTAGATTTATAAATGTGCAAAATGGATTCTGACAAGAAAAATTTCCTGGTCCAACACAGTAACCCAACCTTCCTAGCAGTAGATGCGGCTATGGATTCAATGTAGTCATTCTATTTGACATCATTTGAGAGAGTAAGGCCAAGGAGGCCAAGTGTGTTGCTCTCTAGGAGACTAGCATCATCCATTCTGATAGTATGCAAGAAGGTTTCTCTATGGCGGTTAAAAGAGAGCAGCTTCATTTTAGAAGCATTAGAATTTACAAGCCATTTCCTGCCCCATTCAATCACAGATTCTCGGTTCTTTTGAAGGGCAGCAGCCAGGTTTACTTTGCCAGCCTTGGCAGATTTACTTTTGAGATGGAAATAAATGGTGGTGTCATCTTCATAGATGCCTTTTTGGGAACTGGTTACATCCGGATGATCATTGATGAAGGTCAGAAAATGCATAGGACCTAGGATAGAGCCTTGAAAGACCCTTGCATTTGTATGAAAGGCTTTTGAAATTTACCCATTAAAAACAACCTTCATTTCACAATTTGAGAGGAATGATTTGATTAAATCAAACAATCATCCAGCAATACAGCAGTTCTGGAGTTTGCACGGAAGACCAGCATGCCAAGCTATCAAATGCTTTTGAGATGTCAAGAGCAACAGCTCAAGCTTTGCCATCCTGGTATATATATTCATTGATGGTCATTAGCATATCAGCAGTAGACTTGGTAAAGTGGAAGCCATATTGTGTGTCAGAGGAAAGTTTGTAAGATGCCCAACTATTTCAGTATTGAGAATAGCATTGAATATCTTACCAAAAAGAGATAAAAGGCAATAATTAGAGGGGTCAGAGGGCTCCTCAGAGATCTTAAAAACAGGAACAACAG
>JBBBDQ010000413.1:137500-412500 GCA_037127315.1 Ascarosepion bandense
AGTCTGTTCATATCTATCTATCTATCTTTTTCAGTCTGTTCATATCTATCTATCTATCTATCTATCTATCTATCTATCTATCTATCTATCTATCTTTTGTTTTTTTCATATCTATCTACCTTGGTCTATTGATATTTACCTATGTCTGTTACCAATTCATATATATACATCTATCTGTCTCTATATCTAAGTCTATGTCTATTCTTATCTATCTACTTATTTCTATATATGTTTATCCAGGACTATACATTATCTCTCTCTCTCTATATC
Organism: Ascarosepion bandense; assembly: GCA_037127315.1. Classification (NCBI taxonomy): domain Eukaryota; kingdom Metazoa; phylum Mollusca; class Cephalopoda; order Sepiida; family Sepiidae; genus Ascarosepion; species Ascarosepion bandense. The sequence goes on from JBBBDQ010000413.1 coordinate 137,771, forward strand.
TATCTATCAATGTTTAATTTTATGTATTTGTGTCTATTTCTATTCATATCTATGTCTCTCTATCTTAGTATATGTGTATGTGTATTTGTTATCTATCTATCTATCTATCTATCTATCTATCTATCTATCTCTTTTTCAGTCTATTCATATCTATCTATCTATCTATCTATCTATCTATCTATCTATCTATTTTTCATCTCATTCATCTATCTATCTATCTATCTATCTATCTATCTATCTATCTATCTATCTATCTATCTCTTTTTCAGTCTATTCATATCTATCTATCTATCTATCTATCTATCTATCTGTCTTTTTCAGTCTATTCATATCTATCTATATATCTCTTTTTCAGTCTATTCATATCTATCTATCTATCGATCTTTTTCAGTCTATTCATATCTATCTATCTATCTATCTATCTATCTATCTATCTATCTGTAAATGTCTTTTCATATCTATCTATTTTATATGTCTATTCATATCTATGTTTATGTCTGTCTGTCTGTCTGTCTCTGTATCTATCTTACACTATGTCTATTCCTATCTATTCTTCTGTCTCTCTATATCTAACTTTGTGTCTGTTCACATCTATCTGTGTAAAAGTTTAGGTTTATACATATCTGTCTCTCTGTGTATATCTATGTCTATTAATATCATTCAATGTGAGTTTATATCTATTCATATCTATCCATATATCTATCTAGGTTGAGTCATATCTAACTGACTTTTCATATATATATATATATATATATATATATACATATATCCCCGAGTGAATAAGGAACGAAGAAAAAAATGTTTTTTACAATGTGTCAAAACATTAATTTAAAACAGTGCTAAAGCTGTGATTATTTATTATAAATTATATTTTAGAATATGCACAAATTTTATATATATATATATATATATATATATATATATATATAAAATAATATAATATATAAAAAATTTGTATATGTTCTAAAATATAATTTTAATATATATATATATATATATATATATATATATATATATATATATGTCCTTTCATATCTGCCTAAGTCTATGTTTATATCTATTTTTTTTATGTTTCTATCTATGTCTACTATCTATGTCTATTCATATCTATCTATATATCTTTCAAAATCTGTCTATTACTATCTATATATCTAAGTCAATATCTTTATATATTTCACTATCTCGGTCTATTCATATCTATCTGTCAGTCTAAATTCATATCTATTGATATCTTAGTTGCTTTATTCATTTTTAAGCCTATGTCTCTCAATATCTGCCTAAATCTGTCTATCAATATCTATCTAAATCTGTCTATAAATATCTAAATCTGTCCATCAATATCTAAATCTGTCCATCAATATCTAATCTGTCTATCAATATGTCTAAATATGTCTGTCAATATCTAAATATGTCTATCAATATCTGGCTAAATCTATCAATATCCATCTAAATCTGTCTATCAATATTTGACTAAATCTGTCTATTAATAGCTGTCTAAATATGTCTATCAATATATGTCTAAATCTGTCAGTATCTATCAAAACCTGTCTATCAATATCTGCCTAAATCTATCCATATCTAAATCTGTCTATCAGTATCTAAATCTGTCTATCAGTATCTAAATCTGTCTATCAATATTTGTCTAAATATATCTATCAATATCTAAATCTCTCTATCAATATCTATCTAAATCTGTTTATCAATATTTATCTAAATCTGTCTAGCAACATCTGTCTAAATCTATCAATATCTAAATCTGTCTATTAATATCTAAGTCTGTCTATCAATATCTATCTAAATCTGTCTATATCTGTCTAAATCTGTTTATCAATATCTATCTACATCTGTCTATCAATATCTATCTAAATCTATCCATATCTATCTAAATCTGTTTATCAATATCTAAATCTGTCTATCAATATCTAAATCTGTCTATCAATATCTAAATCTGTCTATCAATATTTGTCTAAATATATCTATCAATATTTGTCTAAATATATCTATCAATATTTGTCTAAATATATCTATCAATATCTATCTAAATCTCTCTATCAATATCTATCTAAATCTGTCTATCAATATCTGCCTAAATCTGTCTATCAATATCTGCCTAAATCTGTCTATCAATATCTATCAAAATCTGTCTATCAATATCTGCCTAAATCTGTCTATCAATTTCAAGTAGGCTTGTATGCCGACAAGACCACAGTTTACTCTTGCCTTGATCAAAAATCTGGTGTGGGCAACAAAGCGAACCTTGCTGCTGAGCTTGGGAAGAACCTCCAATCCGTGGTGGACTAGAGTAAGAAATGGCTCATAAATTTTAATGCTTCCAAAACGAAGCTGCTATCAATTAACCATCATAGACAATCGTACCTACCTCCCATTAGCATGGAACAGGCTAGCCTCCCTGAGAGTAAAACAGTATGTCTCCTTGGCCTCACACTCTCAGGGGATCTCAAGTGGAATGACTATATCGAATCCATTGCTAAATCCACTGCTATGAAAGACAGGCCCGGAAGTTTTTCCTGTCTGAGTCGATCCTGCACATATATGAATTTACCATCCGCCCGTGTATTGAATACTGCTGCCACATCTGGTCAGGAGCCCCTGCTATTCTCCTTGGGATTCTTGACAAAATACAATGGAGAATCTGTAATGTGATCGATATCAACTCTCTCACCAGTGTGATGTGGCTTCCCTGTGCTTCTTCTATAAATACTTTCACGGTTTCTGTTCCGATAAACTTAGATCACTGGTGCCTCCTAGTTATGAATTTGCATGAGATACTAGATTAGCATCTAAGTCCCACTCTTTTACAGTGAAACAGATAAAATATAACTGCAATTTCTACTCCAACAATTTCTTTTCTCGCACTTTCCGCCTGTGGAATTCCCTTCCATTTACTTGCTTCCCCGACAGCTACAATCTCCAGGAATTTAAATGTAAGGTTAATAGACACCTCTTATCACACTAACTCGCATCCATTCTCTCAAACACTCTTCCCATCAACCAAACCCCCATCCTCATTATCCTCATCCGTCTATCAATCTTCTTCCAACATTTCCTATAACTAACCACTCTTTCTCATCACTTTCCCCTATGTAACCCCCTGCACAATAGTGGCAGTGGAATGCCTTGCTTGGGGTGAAATGATTAAAAGAAAAATATCTGCCTAAATCTGTCTATCAATATTTGTCTAAATCTATGTTAATTCATATCTATCATTTTATTTTCATTTCTTTTTATTCTTCATCTTCGTGTGCCATGTCTCTTCAGGACTTAGGTGATCATGGACTTCCATTTGTATCTTTCCTATACCAATACACACACAGGAAATGCTCCCAAAAGAAATAGAGAAAGCGCGCATAGAGCAAGAGTCAGTTAAGTGCCATACGTGATACACACTTAGGTGATCATGTCTCAAAAGAGACATGACTTACTGAGCAGAAGATTTTCTTGGACTAGGTTGCCATTACTTTCTGTGGTAGATTAGTTGCCAGCCAAGGCTATAGACCTCAATCTATCGTGTTATTTAATCCTTTGCTAGAGGGAGAAGCAACGAATTGATATCTTTCTCAAGATTATTTACATAATGTAAATAAATGAAAACCGATCCCCCACTTTATGACCATCATAAACATTAATCATAATTCCAACAATTATATTCAGTCAGTCAGTTAAGTGCCATACGTGGTAAACGCTTGGGTGATCATGTCTCGAAAGAGACATGACTGACTAGGCAGAAGATTATCCCGCAGTAGGTTGCCATTGCTTTCTGCGGTAGACTGGTTGCCAACCAAGGCTATAGAACCCAATCTGTCCTGCTATTTGACTCATAGTTAGAGGGGGAAGAGATGCATTATATTATTAATTAGTAATTAGTGGGGGATCAGTTTATTACTTCATAACAATAGAAAACCGTTCCCCCACTTTATGACCATCATAAACATTAATCATAATTCCAACTATTATATTCAGTCAGTCAGTTAAGTGCCATACATGATACACGCTTGGGCGATCATGTCTCGAAAGAGACATGACTGACTGGGCAGAAGATTATCCCGCAGTAGGTTGCCATTGCTTTATGTGGTAGACTGGTTGCCAACCAAGGCTATAGAACCCAATCTGTCCTGCTATTTGACTCATAGTTAGAGGGGGAAGAGATGCATTATATTATTAATTAGTAATTAGTGGGGGATCAGTTTATTACTTCATAACAATAGAAAACCGTTCCCCCACTTTATGACCATCATAAACATTAATCATAATTCCAACTATTATATTCAGTCAGTCAGTTAAGTGCCATACATGATACACGCTTGGGCGATCATGTCTCGAAAGAGACATGACTGACTGGGCAGAAGATTATCCCGCAGTAGGTTGCCATTGCTTTATGTGGTAGACTACTTGCCAGCCAAGGCTATAGAACTCAATCTGTCTTGTTATTTAATCTATAGCTAGAGGGAGAAGCAACGAATTGATATCTTTCTCAAGATTATTTACGTATATGTAAATGCTATGAATTCAAGACCAGTTTTAAAGTACTTGAAATAAGGAGTCACAGTCATGAGGCTATGCACCAAGAATTCAACCTAGCCAAACAAGTTAGACTCGTGCCAAAATTTCATACAGATAATTACATTTTGTACTAAAAAAAACAGCAGTAAATTGAAGCTGACCAATAAATACTTGGCCTATGTTGTTGCAAGCCGTCTCATCCGGAAAAGCCCAGATGACATATACAAATCTTTCAGTACAGAATCAGTTAGTCAGTTAAGTGCCATACGTGGTAAACGCTTGAGCGATCATGTCTCGAAAGAGACATGACTGACTAGGCAGAAGATTATCCCGCAGTAGGTTGCCATTGCTTTCTGCAGTAGACTGGTTGCCGACCAAGGCTATAGAACCCAATCTGTCCTGTTATTTAACCCATAACTGGAAGGAAGAGACGGATTAATACCTTTCCTAAGGGTATTTGCGCTTAAGTGAATGCAATGAATTTAACTTGAATTTGAACTCAGCTCCCCGATTTCTCGTTCCGAGCCGATATCCACCGCACCACAACGCACATCCGGTCAGTACAGAATAATGCAGATTATAACTTAGTGAAACCACCTATTCTCAAGGTACGAACTTGTTCCAGAAGCATATCACCAACAATTTAGGAATTATAAAAAAAAAAAAAATTGAAGCCCAAACATTAGGTCCTAAAAATTCTTCTTTTTCATGTGCCGTGTCCCCTCAGGATATAGGTGATCATGGACTTCCACTTGACTCTGCCTCTTGTCGCTCTCAATATTTTTTCTCTTGGTATCTCTTCTAAGCCCCGCTCCTCCATCCATTGCTCAAACCTAATAAGTACGTCTCGCACTGCTTTTATCTACTTACCTTTATCCGACCTGTGAGTATAAGTTCTCCAGGCCCTCCTTTCTCATTATGTGTTCCAGGAACCTCATTTGTCTCTTCCTAATATTTAGTATGAGTTTTCTTCTCGTTTGCATCCTTTTCAACACCTTATCGTTGCACACATGCTCCGTCCATTGTATCCTCATCATCCTTCTGTAAAACCACATTTCTGCTGCCCCAAGCCTCTCCTTCATTCTTGATGAGATCGTCCAGCATTCACTTCCATACAGAAGAACAGATATCAGTAGCAATCCAGCACTCTTTTCTTTGTTTCTAATGAGATTTTTCTGTCTTACTGGTTAGCTTCTGAAATGCGTCTTTGGTCATGCACATACGTCTTTGGATCTCCATGTCGCACTTTCCATCCTCTGTCAAAACACCTCCCAGGTATTTAAAAGTTTTTACTTGTTTTATTTTAGTTTCTCCGACTTGTAGTTGGCATATTGGGCTCCTCTTTTGCCGATAACCATACATTTAGTTTTCTTTAAGTTTATGCTCAGTCCTTTCTTCTCGCTTTCTTTTGCTATTTTATTTTTTTAATTTTCCTTTCCGTGTCTGGTATCAGCACCGTGTCATCTGCGTATCTGATATTGTCGATATTATGGCCGCCAATGACGAATCCTGACAAGGCTTTTATTTCTCTCATAATCGCTTCGCTGTACAGGTTGGAAAGATTCATTGAGAAAACACCTCTTTCTATTTATGTATACCTGCTGAGTTCACCTCCTATCCGTACACAAGCGGTTTGCTGCCATTATAGATTCTTGATTATTTTAACGTCTTTTCCGAAAATATCTAGGTTGTCGAGCATCTCTATCAAGTCCCTGTGTCGTACTTTGTCAAACGCTTTTGTGTAGTCTATAAAGCACAGGTAAAGGTCCTTCTGCATTTGTATTGCTCGTTCAGATTACATTCTGAGCAAGAATATCGCATTCCTTGTTCCGGTATCATTAACGAATCCACATTGTTCTTGTCCTATCTCTGGGATGATTCTGCCGCTTCCTCTGTTCATCCGAATCTGGATGATGAGTTTTGTTATGTGGCTCGTTAAACTGATTGTTTGATGAAGCTCATATTCAGTTAGTGAAAAGAAGACAAAAACCGCTTACGAGTTAGCAGTGTTAACGGATGAATATGCTACACCTCACAAAGAGAGCAAAATTAAACCTCACTTGGGAACTTGGACTCTTAATAAATTGTAAAACGTAAACTACGAAAAAAGTGGAACCTTACCAAAAAACTTATAACCGACTAATAAACAGTCAAGAAAGTAAACCAATGTTATGTCATTACTGTCAAAAGACAAAGCACAGTGTGATAAACCGCTGGACCCATCACGACAGGGAATCCCATGACTAATGCCCAATAAACCACAGGGAGTAATATCTTCAAACAAAATAAAAGATGTATACCGACCATTCATATCAGAAGGGCAAATTTCCAGGGTGGGTAATTCCACTCGGAAAAAACCCATTCAGATCTTAAGACATACAAGCGCTTCGAAATGTAGTTTGCCAAGAGAATAAAGTTCAGCTATTGGTAAACGAATTAATATCAGAGGAATTGTTGACAAATCTGTGAGTATTCTTCTACGTAAGTTTAACATAGAAACGAGCTTGATATCAGAATCAATCACCGTGGATATGATAAGCAATCTTTCTATAAATGGAGTATCAATGTTATTGGGAAATGACTTAGTGGGTAAGAAGGTGACAATATCTTCCCCGACAAAACCGAAGAAAACAGTCTCTTTAGGATAAACGGATTCGAAAAATGAAACTTAAAACAGGCAAAACATAACTTCGTGTGCAGTAACTAGCGCACAGGCAAGGGCAAAGAATAAGACAAGCCAGTAGACTTGTTCCGGACATTTTTTAACCATGATACTAGTTTGCTTAGGTCGAACAGAAATGGAAAAGGGAGGGACGTTGGTGGTGATGAGCCCGCTTAAGATACCTCTAACACATTTAAATCTATCTAATCTAAACTTATTTATAAATGGAACTTTGTCTGTGTGTGTGTGTGTCCCCGTTACCTATAGACACCAAAACGGCTGAACCGATTTTCTTGAAAATTTACACAGTTGTACTATAAGCGTCTGCGAGTGTTCTTAGCTAGCTTTTGTGTTGAGGTACCCTCGATAAATATTGAAAATTGATAATCGAAAAATCGGGTTATAGAAAGAGTGGTCCGATTTTAATCAAATTTCATACACTCATAGACAAAGACATAATAAACGATATTCAGAAGTTTCAAGGTTGCAGTTCTTACAATAGTGCAGAAAATCGATAATATATATATATATATATATATAAGACAAGATGTTTGTGTGTCTGTCTGTTTATCTGCCTGTATGTATGTCTTTTTCAGCCCTTTTATTTTAGTTTTTGCTTCGGGTTTGGCTCTAAGTAGGTATAATTGTAGTTCTTAGTCTCAGCCAAGATACCATTTACTCAGAGGACTTATTTAGCCTTCGAAATTCAGTTTACGACGAAAAAAACTTATTTGATATCGATACCAGGAAATCAAAATTTGACTTATATCCATTCATTTTTCTTTCAGTCTATGATTTCGCTTTAACTGGAAACAACTATTGCTTTTTAGTCTTTCGTGCCAACGTCCAAAGAGTCTGAGCTCTAGGACCATGGATTAGTTTTAAAGCTTTCATTACACCCGAGCAACGCTGGACTATACTGCTAGTCACTCAATAAATCCCGGGCCTAGGTAATAAATCAACAACTTTTAGGCAAACTTTGACTTTATTCATAAACATGGTCTCTTCTAGGGTGAAATTTAAAATCACTGGGCTAATCAATTAAGCAGCCATTTTATTTTTTTTTAAATCACAAACTCTATTATGTCATTCAAAACGAATGAATATATATGAAAAGTTCTCAGTTTCATCAAGGAACGAAAAGTAACATATCACTCAATAAATCCGAGGCCTAACTAATAAAACAACAACATTTAGGCAAAAGTCGATTTTATTCATCAACATAGTCTCTTTCTAGGGTAATACACTGATTCCAATGTTTCTGCAACAATTCAATGCCTTTTTTTGTAGAATGATTTGTCTTTGGCCTCAAAATACACCTCAGTTTCCGATATCACTTCTTCATTGGAGACAAATCTTTTTTCTTGGGGCATTCTTTTGAGGTCTGCAAAAAGCTAGTAGCCACTGGAGGCCAAATCTGGAGAATAGGGTGGATGCAGAAGCAATTCAAAGTGCAATTCATGTAGTTTTGCCATCGTAGCGATCGACTTGTGACATAGTGCTTTGCCTTGGTGAAAGATTACTTTTTTCATCTTCATTCGTAGCTGCTTTTTGGTGATTTCTTCCTTCAAACACACTAACAATGCTATATAATATTCGCTATTGATGGTTTTTTCTTTCTCAAGGTAATCAATGGATAAAATACTTTGCGCATCCCAAAACCTTGCTTGCTGATGTTTTCGTCTTTGGTCACTTTGGACGGCTTTCATCTGCTGGTGTCTGCTCAGCTGACTGCCAATTTGACTCCAGAAAGAAGTGATGTATCCATGTTTCATTCATTGTCACATATTTACGCAAAAAACACTTTCTTGTTGCGTTGAAACAGTTGCAAACAACGCTCTGAATCGTTGATGCATTGTTGTTTTTTAATTAACTGTAAGCAAACGTGGCACACACTTTGAACACTGCTTTTTCTTTGACAAATGTTCATGCAAAATGGTGAATACACTGCCTTCTGATTTGTTCAACTTCTCTACTATCTTATGCAACTTCAATTTACAACCATCTAAAACGAGTTTGTGGATTTTTTTGGTGTTTTCCGGTCTTTGGGCGATCTGAGTGTTCAGCATCATCTGTGTCTGTACGACCACGTTTAAAGTCAGCATACCACCTCTAAACCGATGTTTTCGACGAAGCAGTGTCCAAATAACACTTATGAAGCCAGTGCTTTGCTTGAACAGTATTTTTTTTCATCACAAAGCAGTGCTTTATCAGCACACGAAATTCAGGTTTTTCCATTGTTTTGAATAAGCTCCATTATTTAGTTAAAAAAAATTGAGCATAAGATGAAAACAAAAATATAATGTAAACTTGATTAAACCGTATTTCAGAAGAATAAATGATAGACCCATGTTAGTTACGCAAAAATCTTGTGAGGATGTCTTGTGGTGTTCTCGCTCTAAATAGTCTATGTTGGACTCTTCCGCCTACTATAAGATTAGCAGGAGAGGAGGCCTTGGGGAAACAGTCAAATTGATTGAACGCTTGACAACTAACACACGCACTAGTCGTGTAATACTCTTCTGTTGTATTTACTGTTAAATATACAATATTTCTATAACACATGTTTTGTTATTTCTTAAATCTTTCACTTGGTCACTACAGTATGTATATTTTAAACGAAAAATAGACTTTTGTGTCGATCGGGGTTCTTCTCATGAATGTAAACACTCTGTGGTACTTCTTCTTCATGTGCCGTAACCCTCCAGGACGTAGGTGAACATGGACTTTAACCCCCTTCCCTTATCGCTCTTAATATTTTCCTCTTGGTATCTTTCCCAAACCCTGCTGCATCATTCATTTGCTGAAGCCCATCAAATATGTCTCCTTTCCCTTGTCTTTCTTTCCCTCTAACCGTCCTGTGAGTATCAGGTTCTCTAAACCCTCTTCATTACTTCTCTCCGGAACTTAATCTGTATCTTCCTGGTGTTAATAATAAGTTTTTCTTCTGGTTTGCGTTCTTTTCAACATTTCGTCGTTGCTTACATGCGTAGTCAATCGTATCCTCATCATCCTTCTGTAGAACCATATTTCTGTTGCCTCGAGCCTCGTTTTAATTCTTAAAGATATTGTCCAAACTTCACTGCCATACAGAAGGACACACATCACATAGTATTCCAGCACTTTTTTCTTTGTTTCCAATGAGATTTTCCTGTCTCGCTGTATTCTGGTTAGCTTTTGAAAAAGGTTCTTCGCCATGCCAATGCATCTATGGATCTCTTCCATCCTCTGTCAGAATGCTTCCCAGGTACTGAAATTTCTTTACTTGTTTTATTTTAATTTCTCCGACCTGTAGTTGGCATTTTGGGGTCATCTTTTTGCTGATGACCATACATTCATAAATATCAATATTTCTTTTATGGACAAATCCCGTGTTTAACGATCCAGAGTTTTGTCAGTCAGCCTTTTGCTATTGCTGTTGATGCAAGCAATGAAGGAATTGGAGCAGTATTATTACAAATCAGTCACTTAAGTACCATACGTGATACACGCTTGGGCAATCATGTCCCGAAAAAGACACGACTGACTGGGTAGAAGATTTTCTCACAGTAGGTTGCCATTACTTTCTGTAGTAGACTGGTTCCCAACCAAGGCTATAGATTCTAATTTGTCCTGTTATTTCACTCATAGCTGGAGAGAGAAGAGACGGATTTATATCTTTCCCAAGGGTATTTGCTCGTAAGTGAATGCAATGTATTCAACTGGAATTCTAACTCGGCTCCCCGATATCCCCTGCACCACAATGCACATCCTATAGTCTGCATATCCTGATTTAATTAAAAGAAGACAAGAGGAAAACTATATTTTTTTTGCTTACATGTTCCATCCTGTGACAGCCTCTTGTTATCTTTATGTAATCATACTTTTCTTTTCCTCAGAGTTTAACTGGGTATACTTTTGCATATACTGATACAGTTATCAAAAAAATATCGTTATTCGATCCATAGCTAGAGGGAAGAAATGGATTAATAGAACAGATATAGTCTGACAAGGATATGAATAGACATAGGCTTACAAGGATAGGAATAGATATAAGTTTATATGGTTATGAATAGACATAGGCTTAGATGGATATAAATAAACATGGGCTTAGATGGTTATGAATAAACACAGTCTTAGTTAGATATGAATAGAGATAGGCTTACATAGATATAAATAGACAGTCTTAGATAAATATGAATAGACTATGGTTTACATAGATATGAGGATTACGGCTATATCACGTTGAATACACCGGTTCTTGCTCGATCACCGAAGTTAAGCAACTTTGAGCCTGGTCAGTACTTGGGTGACCGCTTGGGAATACCAGGTGCTGTAAGCGTTTAATGACGGATGTGCGTTGTGGTGCAGTGGATATCGGCTCGGAAAGAGAAATCGGTGAGCCGAGTTCGAATTCCAGTTGAATACCTTGCATTCACTTAAGCACTGGTACCTTTGGGAAAGGTATTAATCCGTCCATTCCCTCCAGTTATGGGTTAAATAACAGCGTAGGTCTTGGGGACCCTGCCCTTAAAAACAAATCTCAATGAATTTTGATACTCGAAATATTAAGTATTACTAGACACAAAACTTATATAACAACAATTTTATTGTTGAAAGAAAAAAAAAAGGTATTACTAGCAATAAATAAATAAATAAAATTTAGTTGGCAATAAATGACCCTCCGAGGCTGATATACCATAAAAACAAGACAACCAACCAACAAAGATATGAACAGACACAGGCATAAAGAAATATGTATAGACAAAGGCTAAAGTAGATATGAATAGACATAGGCTTAGTTTGATATGAATAGTCATAATTTTACATAGGGTATTTGTGCTTGAGAGTGAATTCAACTGGAATTTGAACTCAGCTGTCTAATTTCTCGTTACGAGCTGAAAATCACTGCACCACAATGCACACGTAAATAGATGATCAGAATAACGTACAACCAGTTAGTTATTATTTTCATAAAGTTAACCAACATCAGAGAATATATTCCTTGATAGAAAAAGAAATTTTCATAGTAGTATCAAGTTTACAAAATTTTGAAATTTATGTGGCAATATTGCAGTCATCCACAATTATCTATGTGGACCACAACCGATTAGTTTTTATCAAGAGGGTGAAGAATAAAAATAGCGTGCAGTGTAGTACTTTATTATAGTAATACATTTTAAAGATTGTGCATATTTAAGGCATAGAAAATAAATGTGCGGTTTCACCATCACATATCTGACCATATTCTGGCTGACAGAAAAAAATTGTATTTTTTTCTCTGTTGGGAGGGTATTTACCCTAACCCCCACAGCATTAAAAGTACATACTGTCTATAAACTATAAATCTTTCTTTTTCTTTCTGTGGCAGTTTCTCTCTCTCTCTCTCTCTCTCTCTCTCTCTCTCTCTCTCTCTGATAACCTTATGGAATCAACAATTAAGATAATGCATATAAAGTTAAATAATGACCCATAAGCTGATGGTTAAAAATAGTATATCACACGAGTATAGTCATGTGACCAGATATTAATAAATTTGTGGGAAAAACACGTTATGCAAGGACAGAAGTTGGGCAGATGAGACAGGTAACTTTCAACCTTTGACAATGTTAAATGCAGAGTTTAAGATTTTAGCTAACATCTTATCTGGCTGTTTGCAGACATTCCTATCTAGGCTGATTGGCTTTAATCAGACTTGAGTTGTGAAGAACAGGACTATTCAAGACAACCATCATTTGGTAAACTTAATCATTGAGCAAGCCGACAGTGAAGCTGCGCTGATCAATTTAGATCAATTCCAGGCATTGGATAAGGTTGACCATTAATTTCTGGAGACTGTTCTTTCCGCAGCTGGTTTTGGGCCTTACTTTCGCACTTGGATCTGGGTTCTCTTTGGAAGCGAATTGGGGTTTGATTGGAGCCTTTTATTTCGTCTACCAAGAGATAAGTATGGTTTATATTTTTGCCAGGCTGAGTTAAAGTCCATGGAATGAGAAATATTTTTATCTGTTTATTAAAGGATTTGGGTGGGGCACATGTCATTGATGGAGAAAGAGATGTGGATGGGGCTTATATTTTCGCCGACGAAAACAAACAGAAAATTTAAACAAAGAACAAACCCGAACTCTTTTCTGAGGGTTGAGGTCATGAAAACAGGCCCCTTGATGCGTGCGGTCTGATAATTTTAACTCTTCCTTGTAGAATTGAGAGAATTAAAATCAATAACTAGAATAGAAACCTGCCTTTTCATCCACACACTTTAAAAATTAGATTTGTCACAAAGACAGTTGTGCCTGCTCTAGGGAATAGGTTGAGTTTGAATGCTGAGGAGGAAGAGTGAGAGTTTACCATTGCCTATATACTGTAATAGTGTAAGATGAAAAGTAAAGAAACTGGGAGTTGAAGGTGTAGAAGTCAAATAACTTACCTTTCAACATGGCTGTCCCCTTTTGTCTCCCTGTAGGAAGGTGGACATTCAACAGTGTGAGACTCACCTTCCTGGTGTTTCCAACTAGCGTCCAGTTGGCAGACAAAAATAAACAGGGTTCACTTCTCCCCAACTGGTCAGTCAGTCAGTTAAGTGCCATACATGATACACGCTTGCGCGATCATGTCTCGAAAGAGACATGACTGACTAGGCAGAATATTATCCCGCACTAGGTTGCCATTGCTTTCTGTGGTAGATTGGTTGCCGACCAATGCTATAGAACCCAATTTGTCTTGTTATTTAGCCCATAACTGGAAGGAATAGACGGAGTAATACCTTTCTTTAGGGTATTTGCGCGTAAGTGAATGCAATGAATTCAACTGGAATTCGAACTCGGCTCCCCGATTTCTCGTTCTAAGCCGATATCCAATGCACCACAAATTGTATTTTAAACATCAGCTTAAAGTTAATATTAGAACGGAAAGGCTGCGCCCCTTCATCAGTATTTTGTAAAAGATGGTTGAGTCTTGCCTGTATCGGTTGAGTAAGAGGGGCTGATTTAGAGTGACACTTTGATACCGGTTAGGCATTAAGGACATTGTTTTATTTGAATTGAACATTGAAATTTTAGTCCAAATGTTTAGGATTGTATTTCTGTCTTTAGTGTTATGTGTTATATATAACAAAAGAAAACAAAATGATTGACCAAAACTCAGAGTTAAATCCCATACAAATATATAAATTAACAATAAACATAAAATGATATATATACGAAATGTACAATTTTTTGTATTTAAAACAGAAACGTAGAGTTTACTACTGGCAGGTGAAGTGTTACGAAGGGGAAGGAAGGGTCAGTATCTTTAGCCAGTTAAGTTAGCGAAGTAGTTTAAGTGCTATACTTTTTGGAAATCCTTAAATGTGTATATAAAGAATAATTTCCAGTATGATCAATGAAAAGGTCAAAAAAATCTATTTACCCTTTTTGTTTCATGAGGTTCTCTTTCAGGTTTTAGTTGGTCAACAACTTTTCTTAGAGATTCTTTTGGCTGGATATAAACCCTTGAATCAAAGTCGAGTTGATAATGTCAGTAAATCCTTTAAACAACTAACTACTCTCTTCCCAAAACTTATTTTTATAGGGGCTAACACCCAATTTGTATATTTCTAGAATCATTTAGAATTCTCTCGATTTTACTGGAATATTCTACAATCTTCCAAAATATTCTATTCCTAATTTCACTATTTAACAACTACTTCACAAATTAAAACGTTTTTGTAATAACAAATAGGACTCAGTAGAATTCCTTACTATAAGTTTTTAGACATTATTAATATTATTTTTTTCTATACAAATGCATCCTCGTAACATTAGTTTGAAAATTTACTTACCTAAAGGATGCATGTTCATTGGCCTCTTTTATTTTTGTTCCTACTTTCTTTGTCTTAATTTCCCCTCCCCTTCCCTGTTAAATGAGGAGATGTCAGTTCTCTGGTAGATACGGGCTGCCTTTCGTATTTCGGGTGTGATTTTTGTAATTGTTGGTGTGTTTGAATGAGAGTGTGTAAGAGTGAGTGGCTGGACGAGTGAGTATTTTAAATTATTCAAGTGACGAATTAATTTCAGCCAATTAGCTGATGTTTTTGCTACAATTAAGGATAATGTTTTTTTTATTATTATTATTTTACACTAACATTATTTTTAATATTTTTCTATACTTTTAAGATGAGGTAAAATTGACATTACTAGCATTGTTCAGGCTGTTATCCCCATCTTTATTGCCATGTTTATGAAGTTTCGGTCGTTGTACGCTCTGGCCTTCTTCATGTACTGGGAATTTTGAACTGAACCCTTTATTTTGATCACTGGGGTAGATTGTTCTTGTTCCATGAGCAATGCTACTTCCAGATGCCATTATTGTAATGTATCCATTCTTCAGTTTTTCTTTGTTGATATTTCCCAGGCCTTACATATTTATATGAAGTTTGGTGTAATTTGATATTTTTGTTGCTTGAATGTTGTTGTATTTGTTTATTTTTATTTTGCTGCTTCTTGCTTTTTTTTTTAGTTGATGGTTGCGTTTATATTGTTTTGACCCTTTTTAAGCATATATACCACACACACACACGCATACATACACACACGCATGCATACACACACGCATACATACACACACACGCATACACACACGCATACATACACACACACACACACACACATACACACACACACACATATATATATATATATATATATAGAGAGAGAGAGAGATAGAGAGAGAGAGTGAAGGAAACTTTATTTTAGCCAGTGAATTTTGTCCAATGATTTGAGAATTTTATTTCGCAACAAGTATTTATAAACAAAAGTAAAAATGTTAGTTTTTCTAAATATTTTACTTATAAATCTTCTAATTTAATAGATGGTTATGGATTTAAGCGTTTTCTTTTAATTTAACACATTTTTTTTTATCATGAAACTAACTTGAGAATGGAGTAATCCTTTCAAGAATGGTGATATTTGAAATATTTCTATTATACAAATTATTATTTTAATTAAAAATTAAAATAATCTAAATACCAATTTACATTATTAAAAAACATTTTCTCACTTTTGTTTATTAGATATTAAAATATGTCATTAGATCGGTAAGTAGAGACTCTGCAGAAGGCAATGTGCAGTATATTCTGACTGGAAGCCATATTGTTTTGCTGGAATCAAAAAATCAACTGAGGAGTGTACACTCATGACATTGTTAGTCATTCATATGGATTTCGTGCTCCAAGAACAGTCCTGTGATTTTGTGTATTTATTTGCTGCGTATTTGTCTTCATTACCCATTGTAATAATGTTTTATTGTAATAAACATATATCTCTCATATGTTTTATGCCTTATTGATTTTACGCGGTTCAGGGAATAGGAGTTTATTTTACATTACTTAAGTAAGGGATTACCTGGATAACAATTTGAAATTCCAGTCGGGTTTATTTTTACTCACACCCAAATTCCCTTGGGAAAGCTATGAATTCTCTTCTCCCCCTAACTATTGGTTAAATAATAGGATGTGTGTCAGTAAACTATTATTATGTTTCCAAAAGTCTTGCAATCTAAAAATATTTTCTGTCATTAAATATCCTGAAAAAGGACGATAAGCTGTATAACACGACCCCTGTCTGAGTCCAGCCAACCTTCTTGACCTTAGGTCAATTCCGCCCACGTTGTGTTGTTGATGTCGGACCGGCCAAAGCTGGATTGCTTGTTTTCACTTAACTAGGTTTGCCCAGATACGCGAGGGAATGACTACAACGTCACGGTGTAGATTTATATATATTTATGAATATCGAATACATGCAAAATCACAAGCAAGTCAAAGCTAAGTGACGCAAAAAATATCAGTTGGCTGGTATTTCAGTAGCACGCTAATATATTTTTTTAATCATTTCACCCCGAGCAAGGCGGAAATGCCACTGATGTGAGAGGGGCTACATAACTGTAAAAAGATTAATTAGAAGAGAGTGAGGAGTACAGACCAGTTAGAAAAGAGCAATAGAAAGGTGAGAATGCAGGTTTGATGACAGTTACATAGTTGGAGGGAAAGGGAAGGATATACGGGGTGGGGAGAGAGCTAGAATCCAGTGGTTAATAGATAAGTATTGACATTGCATTTAAATTCTTGGAGGTTGTAGCCATCAGGAAAGCAAAAATATGGGAGAGAGTTCCACAGGCGGGAAGTGCGAGAGAAGAAGCTGAAGGAGTAGAATTGTCGTCTGCATCTGGCTAACTTAATTGTGAGTGGGTAGGACCCAGTTGCCAATCTGGTTGCACACCTGTTGTGGAGGCACCAGTGACTTAAGTTCGTCCAAGCAGAAGCCATGAAAGTAATTCGTGATATGTTATCACCAGGGGACGGTTGTTTGCTTAAATTTGCAGCTCGCCGAATTTGGACTGACCATCTCTTGCACTATCTCTGGTGGCAGGCTATTTCAGCTTGATCGCATCAATTCGTCGCTGGTTTCAGTCTCACTAAATTTCGTTTTCCATCCCAGTTTTATTAAAAAGGCACAACACCGGGGTGTTGAAGTTAGGTACGGGATTTCTCGAAATGTAACTAATATCATTTAACCATTTCGACTTTTAATGAAAGAGGAGAAAACTTACTTTCTGTTATTATCTACCTGTTACTACCAGCCGTGATGGTAGTCAGCAAACAGGAAATACTCAAAGCCGAATTTGCATCTAGGGTTACTAATCGTCAAAACCCAGAGACAATATTTTGACTAACTAGCTTTCATAAATTCGCATACTTCTCACGGCAAAAGCTATTTTGCACTCATTGTATCTTTGAATCTGTATTTTCCACTTTTTATCACTTCGGCTACTATTCCCGACAAAAATATATGTATTCTCGAATTTTTAGAAAAATCTCTTCTTATGCTTAAAATCATTTAAAATTAATACCAGCCATTAGGAAATAGGGTTATAGCTGTAAAAAAAAAAAAAAAAAAAAAAAAAAAAATCAATCAGTTGTATTGTTATATATGTGTATGTATATTTTATTAAATTTACTAAAACCAGTAATTTTATTCTGTGATTTCAGTGTTAAAAGTAATATTCTTATATTTTTATTTTTCTCTTATTTTTGGCAGTTGATCATCATGGCTGAACGTCAAATTAGTACGGCCGTTTCGGGCGCTTTTCTTGCTCTTTCTGCTTACTTTGCTGCAATTTCACTGAATTCTGCACACCCTTTCGCAGCTATTGGCATTTCAATTCAGGGTTTTGCTGCACTTATTGACATTCCCCGTTTCTTGACTGATCCTCGCGATTCCTTACTTGTTGATACCCATGCAGTCTGCATGTGGTTGGCGACACTAGCCACCCTACCTGGATTGGCCACTGGATTTTGCAACTATTTCAAAGTACCGTATCTGGGTTATTCGATAGCTGTCATGTGTTGCGTTACTTTCATTTTCAGTTGCTACATGGATAAAGAAGTTCGGCAAAGCGTCGCCGAGGTGCTGGCAGGTTTTTCCGTTTTAAGCATTATCTTATTTTGTTTGTATTATGGACATAAAATCGGACTAGCTGCCTGTACCGTATACATCCTGGCCACAGGAATTGGAAATGAAGGTTCACTGGCTGGCATTCCGCGGATGGATATTTTGCATTATGGACTTGTTTTGGGTAATATGGCCTTTATTGAAGCTTTAAAAAAATGAACACCTGCTTATTTTCTACAAAGAAAAAAATGAACACCTGCTTATTTTCTACAAAGAAATAAAATCAACTGATACCAAATTACAAGAAGGCTTTGAGAAATATTAAAAGCGTCTATCAGTCAATATATTTTTTGTGTGTAATAAACTGATTACAGCTCTTTCATATACTGAGTTAATATATATTTTAGAATCATATTAATTGGCGTATGTGACGCTTTAGTCCTGCTAATGACCCCCATGCAAGTACACACATTGCGAAACAGTGAGGACCTCGGGACATAACCACACGAATATTTGCTGACAAGTTTTGCCTTGGTTTTTCATCACTTGGCTGGTTAATACGACTGATTTCTAAATTTCTGATACCACGCTGGCACAAATATCTCCAGTGATTTCTATTCAGGGAAACTAGCTTGAAGTTAGTATGAGGCATTATGACAACCGAGAGGTTAATCTTTAGTTTGTTTTTATAGCTGACCCACAGCTCTTCAATAGTATTTTGTCCACTATCAAGCTGGCAGTTCATGAGGATCTTATGTATTCTGTCATCACTTATCCTTGCAACATGACCAGCCTAAGGAATTTCTGACTGCACCAGGAAAGTTTCAATTCCATCAATATTTACGAGATCAACATTGGGAACTGTTATGGTACCTTCCTACGAGGAATGAACTCTTCCTCTGGATATATATAAATCACCTGCGTGACTTATGAAGGCTGTCAACAGTAGCATTTTTTTTTCTTCCCCACTCCCTGTAGAAAGAGTGCCTCTTGATTTTGATATAAAGGCAGAATACAGCGGCCTCTTTATTTTGTGGGATGGACGGGCCCTATTAACGTTAATTGATTTATTTTGTATTTTAAGTAAAAATTTTGTTTGGGATTTTTTTGATGTTCCCCACCCTTTACATTTCATGTATAAATTTTTATATATTTTTCTATATATATGGTATAAAGAAATTTATATTCTCGTGGGGATTCTTTTGTGGGTTCCCTGAGCGGATGTGGTATTTTGTGACATGGGGGATTGAGTGATGATGGATGGGCCCTTATGGTGAATGGGCAATTGTAAAGAATGTTTGGGTCATGATTCTGATTAGCCAGGTATAGGATATTTATTGTTGACCAACCTCAGTTTTTGTCTCCCCAAACACTGGCCTTGTGCTATAATTGTATTTTTCGATACAATAAATATCGTTAACGGCAGTTAAAGAGTAGCAGTACGAGCAGTTACGAGAGCAGCCAAGTACAGCAGTCAAATACAGCAGTTAACGACAGCTGCTAGTCAGGCCGCGTAAAGATACCTTTGAACTTATTTTTATATTACTATTTATTAACAGTCCTTTGAATATCTTGTTTCTTGTTATGATAATACACTGTTTTGAACCTACCTTCTTGTTCCGTGTCTTACTTCCGGCACAAATCGGTTACTGCAATTTTGCGGTAAAGTTTCGCCACAACTCCACAACAAATTGTCGACGAAGATCCACATCATGAACCATATCGCCACATATAACCACAGATTGCGTGAAGACAAATTTTGCGGAATATATCCCGCTGATTGATATGAGACCTGTATGGGTTCTATGATTCTGAACCGTACAAATGTGTGGTTATAAAATGGTTGCTCTATAAACCTGTATTTGGTGTCCAAAATGCTCTCTCATTCCGTAGGCGACGACAAAGATTCGCAAATGCACTTTGGCGATCTGGGTTGTTATTTCGTCATTAAGGGATGCGTTTGCGTTCAACTTAAACATATAAATAACTTTACATACTTCAAATTTTTCCCATCAACCTGTATAGGCGTATCTGGGAATCTCTTTTGGACAATGAAGCGTCTAGTTGATTACCCCCGTTTTCTTTAATGCTAATGGTGATTCCAAAAGCTTTGCATGCAACAGAGAAACGGTTGACAAGTTTTTGGGCTTCCTCTATGGATGTTGTATTAAGTGCAGCATCATTAGCAAACAGCAAATCATAACTGACGCTAGTCTGAAGAAGTATTTTAGCTTTGAACCGTTGATCATTGAAAAGTGGACCTTGCTCTGTGCCATTAGTAACATCAAAGGAATCAGAGAATTCCCCATCAGATACAACAGCAGCTTTAATTTCTTCGCGAAAAGAGATTATAGGACTCAACATTTTCTCTGGGATTCCAAGTTTTTAAGAACTTTAACAACCAAAGAACAGCCCAAGTCTTTACTTCAGATCTTCTGACAACCAGAAAACCGTTCACGCGTGAGTTTAAAATTCGTGTAACTTTAGGGACTGTCTTTTGTCTGGTGTTGACATTGTAAAGCGTTTTTGGCTCTGTCGACGTGATGTAGTCAATGAGCAATATTTTAATGAGTAGGTAGGTTATTGACTTTTGGGTTATTTATTTTTTGTACTTGATCAGTATTTCTTTCTTGTCTAAAGTGTTAGGTCTTACAGTTTTACTGATAGACTCGCAGATATTAGTGTGGGTTTTCTTTTATATATATATATATATATATATATATATATATGTGTGTGTGTGTGTGTGTGTGTGTGTGTGTGTGTGTGAGGTCATATATTTATTATAAATTTATAATAAGAACATAGTTTACTGCAACACAAGAACTGTTGTTTCTGTACTGTCTCATTAACACCTCCTCAGGCAATCTGACGAGGAGCTAATAATATAGTACCTAAACAAAACGGCTATATATATATATATATATATATATATATATATATATATATATATATATATATATAATTATTGTTAGTTTTTGATCATAATTAGACGAATATAATGTTGTATTAAAACGTGCTCAATACATATATAATGTAGTGCTTTTGAATATTTTTCACTTGGAAACCAATTATTTACGCAATCTTGGTTTTTGAAATGAAGGTTGCGTAAATATTTGGTTTCCAAATAAAAAAGTATATATACGCTAGTACACGCATCTATACAAAAACTTTCTGGTGTTAATAAAAACCCACTACCACCATTCCTTCTAGGCCTGCAGCCACGTGCGACACAAAAAATGGACCTGTTTAATTTTCTTGTATAACTCCACTCTGTTAATATTTTAAATGTTCTACGTTCACTGAACATTAAATGTTCATCCTTTGATGATGGCTTATGTAAGCCGAAAGCTCAGACCTGAAAAAAAATCAACAATTATTGCGATTTCTTGTCGTCTTTTCATGACAACACTATCAAGCTAATCAGATCATACGAAAGGATCTTACACAAAATAAATAGACATAACTTGTCTATATTATTCAATGAAACCTGTATTAATATATATATATATATATATATATATATATATATATATATATATATATATATATATATTTGGTTTTGGTTCGCAATTTTCCTTTTATGCAGATTTCATTAAAAATGAAAGACAAGGTACTATGGTTATGTTATATGTAATTTTTCATGTGTTCTTACGATTTTTTTCTTTTCAGGACATAAATCATATAAATCTGTTCAAATGTTCTTTTTATCGTGTGCTTTTGGCTAAACTTTAGCCATTATCGAGGATGGATTTTATTTTACGTGTAACTGAATATATGTTGTGTTGTGTATGTTTGTAGAGCAGAGCGTATGTTTTATTTTTCAAACACGGTAAATACGTTGTTATTGTGTTCGTCATTAATATTATTGAGTATTGAGTTTTTCTTTTTATTAATAATGCATCTGTTATTTTTAGACTTTTGTTAAGCTTGACGATAAGGTGCGTATTTTTATCGTCATAGTAAAAATGTTTATTGGAGTAGATAGACTAAACTATCGCCCGGTTCACACTCCACCCTCGTCTATTGAACAGGTGAAGAGGCTCATCCCTTGTTTCCTGTTTAGGATGCGGTTTCCGGTTTTTCTCTTTTCCTATCTTCTCACTCTTTTTTTTTTCAATTGGAGTAGATAGACTAAACTATCGCCCGGTTCACACTCCAGCCTCATCTATTGAACAGGTGAAGAGGCTCATCCCTTGCCCCCTGTTTAGGATGTGGTTTCCGGCTTTCTCTTTTCCAATCTTTTCACTCCTATGTAGCCCCTTGCACGTCAGTGGCGTTACCACCTTGCTCGGGGTGATATGATTAAAAAAAACAACAACAACAAAAAACAAAAAAAAAACAACAACAACGACAACAACAAAACATTCACCTGCAATATCTAAACTACAGCGAACCAATATTATTTACAAACTTACATGTCTTTTGAAGAATTGCGTTCTTGATCCACCTAATTTCGTAAATAAATTTATCGGCCACACGACTACGAAATTGTAACGAAGAGTCACTTTGCATCTCTCAGACCAGGGCCCAATTCATTCAAACACACACGGAGAACTACCAAACCCTATCCTTAACATACTTGTTGACAACACAAATATCATAGCATTATCCACATGCAAAAAAAAAAAAAAGATTCGAACCTTTGTGGGAGAAAACGCCATCTGATTGGACGGGCTTTGACCAGTGAGATATGGCGAATTACAAATATTTTTCTTGATTGGCTGGGAAGATTTCAATAGCCAAACCTGTCAAAACAACAGGGACCAGACAATGTTTTCTCTCTTGGAAATGTAGTTGCGGCTTGAAATACTGCCAGAAAGGGAATTCTACCGGTGGCAGGTAACAGAACATCTACTCAAATACGTGTTATATACACTACCGGCCATAATTATTAGGCCACCCCAGTGTTAAAAAAAAGTGATGTATTTCATACTAGTTTTGAGTATTTATTGTCAAGTGAATAATTGTAAATGAAAAAAAAAAGGTTCTTTTGTTAATACTGCACAATAACATGTGCATCAAATGAATTAATAAATATTTAATAATTACATATATTGCAGTTTCATCAATGAAAGAATAAAGAAAATTTAGGGTGATTCATCTTTGCTTCCTTACCTTGTAAAATTTTGCAAAGTAATAATAACAAAACAACCATTCTATTTTCATTTAGAATTATCCACTTTAAATAGTATGAAATACTTCTTCTTCTTCTTTTTCTTCTATGTGCCCTGTCCCTTCAGGACGTAGGCGATCATGGCTTTCCACGTCTCCCTATCCCTGGTAGCTCTTAGCACGTCTTCTCCTGTTACACCATGCAACCCTCGTTCCATCATCCACCTGATGAGGTCCTTCAAATATG
Source organism: Ascarosepion bandense (assembly GCA_037127315.1). NCBI lineage: Eukaryota > Metazoa > Mollusca > Cephalopoda > Sepiida > Sepiidae > Ascarosepion > Ascarosepion bandense. Next base: position 161,718 of record JBBBDQ010000413.1, read on the forward strand.
TTATCCGTTGCTTTCCCTTGTCTCTTTTCCCCTCTATCTGGCCTGTTAGTATCAGGTTCTCCAAGCCCTCCTTCCTCATTGCATGCCCCAGGAACTTCAGCTGTCTCTTCCTGATGATCAGTATTAATTTCCTTTTTGTTTCCATCATTTTCAAAATCACATCATTGCTCACATGCTCGATTCATGATATTCGCAGCATCCTTCTGTAGAACCACATTTCAGTTGCTTCAAGTTTTTCCTTCGTCTTTGATGATATTGTTCAGCATTCACTGCCATATTGAAGAACTGACAACACATAGTAATCCGGAACTCTCTCCTTTGTTTCTAGCGAAATTGTCCTGTTCCTTAATACTTTACTCAACTTCTGGAATGCTTCTTTCGCCATGCCAATTCGCCTTCGGATCTCAGTGTCGCACTTTCCGTCTTCTGTTATAACGCTTCCCAGGTATTTAAATTTTTGTACCTGCTTGATTCTAATATCCCTGACCTGTATTTGGTATATTGGGCTGCCCTTTTTACTGATGACCATGCATTCGGTTTTCTTGCAGTTTATTTATTGTTCTTTCTCATCACTCTCTTCATTCTTTTAAAAACTGGGATGGCCTAATAATTATGCCCGGTAGTATATATATATATAAAGACAAAAAGAAACCTTAGCCAGCGCAATTTGTCCACTGATTGAAAACTATGAGTATTCTATTTTGCAGCAATTATTTATAAACAAAAGTAAAAATGTTAGTTTTTCTAAATTTTTAACTCATAAATCCTCTATTTTAATAAATGGTTATGAATTTAACCGTTTTCTTTTAATTTAACGATTTTTTTTTATCATGAAACTGATTTGAGAATGGAGTATTTCTATCAGGTATGTGGTGCAGTGTATATCAGCTCGGAATGAGAAATCGGGGAGCTGAGTTCGAATTCCAGTTAATTTCCTTGCATTCACATGCGCGCAAATACCCTTGGGAAACGTATTATCCGTCTCTTCCCTCTAGTTATGGGTTAATTAACAGAACAGATTGGGTTCTATAGCAACCACTCTACCGCAGAAAGTAATGGCAACCTACTGCGGGATCATCTTTTGCCCAGCCAGTCATGTCTGTTTCACGTGTATCACGTATGGCACTTATTGATATTTGAAATATTTCTATTATATAAAATATATAATTTAACCTAAATTAAAATAATCTGAATACTAATTCATTCAGTTAAGTGCCATACGTGATACACGCTTGGGCGATCATGTCTTGCAAGAGACATGACTGACTGGGCAGAAAATTATCCTGCAGTAGGTTGCCATTGCTTTCTGCGATAGACTGGTTTCAGCCAAGGCTATAGAACTCAATCTGTCTTGTTATTTAACCCATAACTGGAGGGAAGGAGGGATTAATACTTTTACCAAGCGTATTTGCGCGTAAGTGAATGTCATGAATTCAACTGGAATTCGAACTCGGCTCCCTGATTTCTAATTCCGACTAGATATCCACTGCACCACAACGCACATCACAAATTACATTATTAAAAAAAACAACAACATTTTTTTACTTTTATTTATTAGACATTAAGTTATGTCACCAGATCGGTGCGTAGAGATTCTGCAGAAGGCAATGCGCAGTATATTCTGACTGGAAGCCATATTGTTTTGTCTGGAATCAAAAAAATCAACTGAGGAGTGTACACTCATGACATTGTTAGTCATTCATATGGGTTCGGTGGTCCAAGAACAGTCCTGTGGTTTTGTGTATTTATTTACTGTGTATTTGTCTTCATTACCCATTGTAATAATGTTTAATTGTAATAAATGTATATATCGCATATGATTTATGTTTTATTGATTCTAAGTGGTTTAGGGAATAACAGTTTATTTTACATCGGTTAAGTAAAGGATTACCTGGATAACAACTTGAAATCGCAGAGGGTAAGTTCTAATTCCATTCCATTTTCACTCATATTTGGAGTGCTGGAAAAGATATGAATCCACTTCTCCCTCTTTCTATGGGTTAATTAGGAGGGTGTGTATCAAGAAATTATTATTATTATTATTATTATTATTATTATTATTATTATCTTTCCAAAATTCTGAAAATCTAAAAGAATTTTCTAGCTTTGAATATCCTGAAAAAGTTCGATGAGCTGTAAAGAAAATATCAATAAATTGCATTGCTATATATATATATATATATATATATATATGTGTGTGTGTGTGTGTGTGTGTGTGTGTGTGTGTGTTTTAATAAATTTATATGATTTGAAATCGGTATTTTATTTCTGTGATTTCAGTCTTAAAATTAATTTTCTTTTTTCTTTTGTTTTTTTTGGCAGTTGATCATCATGGCTGAACGTCAGATTAGCACGGCCGTTTCTGATTTTTTTCTTGCTCTTTCTGCTTACTTTGCTGCAATTTCACTGAATTCTGCACACCCTTTCGCAGCTATTGGCATTTCAATACAGGGTTTTGCTGCACTGATTGGCATTGCTCGTTTCTCGGCTGATTCTCCCGATTCCTTAATTCTTGATGCCCATGCAGTCTGTTCCTGGTTGGCAACACTAGTCACCCTACCTGGATTGGCCACTGGATTCTGCAACTATTTCAAAATACCGTATTTGGCTTATTCGATGGCAGTCATGTGTTGTCTTACTTTCATTTTCAGTTGCTACATGGATAAAGAAGTTCGGAAAAACATAGCTGAGATGGTTGCAGGTTTTTCAATGTTAAGCATTATCTTGTTTTGTTTGTATTATGGGCATAAAGTCGGACTAGCTGCCTGTGCCGTATACATCCTGGCCGCAGGAATTGGAACTGAAGGTTCATTGGCTGGCATTCCACGGATAGATATTTTGCATTATGGACTTGTTTTGGGTAATATGGCTTTTATCAAAGCTTTAAAATAATTTGTAGTTTTTATCACTTTATCTCTCTCGCTCACCCTATATATATATATATATATATATATATATATATATATATATATATATATATATATATATATATAAAGAAAATAATTATGAACATTGTAACTAAACTGCTTATTTCCTACAAAAACGGAAAAAATTCAGCTGGTACCAAATCCTAAGAAAGCTTTTTTAAATATTATGAATATCTATTAGTCTATATATTTTTTGTGTTTCTTTAAATTGTTTGATTTTTATAATAAACTGATTATAGCTCTTTTCTATAATGAGTTAATATGTTTTTAATATTACACACACCACACACATACACATACATACATATATATACATTGTGCATTTGCGCAGCAATTCTTCTTTTATACATGTTTTGTTAAAGATGACTAACAAGTAACTGTAATTATCTATTTTCGAAGAATATATATATATATATATATATATATATATATATATATATATATATTATGTACGTAAAATCAGACTAGCTGCCTGTGGTGTGTATATCCTGGCCGCAGGAATAGGAACTGAATATTCATTGACTGGCATCATGACGATGTACTCACAAAACTTCAAAGTCGGCATGAATCTGCTCTTTTAAAGATAAAAACTCTTTGTACATATCAACGCCCTATCTACACCCCGATATTGAGCACTTTACAATAAAAAACTTGCTTGCCAAAATACATTTTATCAGTAAACCACCGAAAAGCAATAATCTTGGCGTTAAACATTATAACAATTTTGACAACCTTATTCAGATGTTATATTTGTGTTGCATGTGACACTTCAGTCGCACTCGTGACCTGCACACAAGATTTCGAATTTTCCGATACTACTCTGGCAAAAATATCTCCAGTTATTTCTATCCAGGGAAACTCGTTTGAAATTAATATGAGGCATATTGACAGCCAAGATATTGGTCTTTAGCTGGCTATACATGGGGACCTTAAGTATTCTGTTGTTTTGTCACTCATCCTTGCAGCATGACCAGCTTAGTGAATTTATGACTGCACCAGCAAAGTTTCAATTCAATAAGTGTTGCATTTTTAATTATAATAACTTTTAAAGTTTCAAAATATTTAAAAAATGCTTCAAAAATTTGTTGTCATTGGTTTATTAACTTATTAAGTGAAAATTTTTTTTACTAATAGAAAATGGAAACATTTAATGCAAATCGTCGTGCCTTTGTATTTTAAAAAAAAAAATTTTTTTTCTCTTTTTGTGTATTTGAAGCTTTTTTTTGTATGCTAATTTCTATGTGTACATTAAACGATCATGCGTTTCATGCTTTCTTCCCCTTACAGGAAAAAATTGTACAATTATGTCACTTGTGATCGGTATACACTTATTTTATTTTGCATCTGTCAAGCTGTCAACATATTTTAAATACAGTAGAAAGGTTAGAAAGTTCACCTCTGTTTAAGCAATAGTTTTATTCTAAATTTCACGGTATAAATAAGTAATACTTGTATAAATCAGATTAAGTTAACATTAAATTTGCTAATTTTCAAAAAATAATGTCACATATGTATATTTTATTTTTGAAAGAATTTTAAAACCGAGAATTAATTTTTGTAAACCAATGTGTCGATTGCTAAAAAAATAACCGAAAAAATTGTAAGATTAAAAAAAATTGACAAATTTTAGATTCCAATCAATATAATTTCTGTTTGAAATACACCAAAGTATTTTACTTACTTGAAATATTAAATTTAATCATTTAGCTTTTATTAAAACTAAAATAAAAGTTTCAAGAAAACATTTTTATTTTAAAAAATTCAGTTTAGAAGTTAGTTATCGAACATTAGTTGGAGGTACCTACAACATTTTGAGGAAAAAATTTCGTTTTTATTAAGTTTGGGGCCTTTTTTCTTCATAATGCTGTTTTATCAACTATTTATTGGCGGTATCTTGATATTAAACATAATCCTACCTTCTTCTTCTATGTGCCTTGTCCTTTCAGGACGTAGGCGATCATAGCGTTCCAACGTCTCCCTGTCCCTGGTGGTTCTTAGCACGCTCCCCCCTGTTACACCACGCAACCCCCGGTCTGCCATCCACCCGCTCAGGCCAGTCAAGTACGTTACTCTCTGTTTTTCTCTGTCTCTCCTTCCTTTTATCTGGCCTGTTAGTATTAGGTTCTCCAAGCCCTCTTTCCTCACTGCATGTCCCAGTAACTTTCGCTGTCTCTTCTTGATGCTCAGTATTAATTTCCTTTTCGTTTCCATTCTTTCTAAAACTTTATCATTGCTCACATGCTCGGTCCATGATATCCTTAGCATACCTACCAAGTCCAGAACAGCCATCACCGAAAAAACTTGTTGAACTTTGACATAAAACTCAACAACATTCCTAAAACAATAAGAGATATAATTGGCATCAAACGAGACGATAACAACAGCAGAGGCAGGAATAAAACAACAAAATATTAGATTTTGGTGTAACCATGGGAGATAACTCTAAGCTTTTGAATAAAAGAAGTTACCGCCCTTAGATCTTATCAGTCGGAGGAGTAAATACAAAGTTTAAAGAATTGATGGATTTGGGGTTATTAAATTCTTTAAAGATAAAAAATTGAGGAAAACTATGAAAACTAATTTTAGATACATTGTTTATTTAGTTATTAAGTTTTATACAGGAAAGACTAAGAGTAATACCTTAACTTATGTCCACATATCAACAAATTGATTAATTTTTTTTTTATCTTGCTCTGTGAGACCTGAATTTCGCGGCCATTCTGGTAGTAGTACGCAAGCGAATTTTTTGACAACAACAACAACAACAACAACAACAACAACAACAACAACAACCACCACCAAACAAAAACAAAAAAAAAACCCCAAAAAATGGAATGCATGTATAGTTTTTTTAAAAGACACAAAGGCGGAACTACTAATCACGTTGTTTAACGAAATATAGCGGATTGGCCGGAAGTTCATCACATTAAATTTAGGATTAGAAAACATCACACAAGATTCATGCAAAGAATAACCAACGACGAATGTAACGAACAATACATGTATCAACAAATTTACAATCATTCAATGTTGATATTTAAAAAGCATGCGTTTAGGTGAAAAAATGTAGAGAAAGTCAAGAGTTGCCTCTCTTTGTCCGTAATATTAAAGTTAAATAAAAAATGAATAAATCTTCATGAATGTTCTGGAAATGTTCTTAAAAATGATCTTGAAACACTTGTTGGAATGTTGGATGAGTAAGTCGTTGAGGGAAGGTTGTAGATGAAAGTGTGAAAGTATATACGTATATGTATGTGTATCAGCATGCGTGAGTGAGAGAGGCGCGTATTCAACTGACAAGTTGGGCAGTTGAATTCTCACTAAGGATCTGAGAAGGGTTCGCTCTTTATATAGTTACTAGGAGGCTCTCAGTCGCTGCGTGGGAAAACTAGGTTTTCACGTGCGAACGACTTGATTGGATAAAAATTAACCAATCAGCGAACGTACTTTGGGGAGACTAGAAAAGGCCTGTTTGATTCAATCTTCTCTCAAAAGTGAACAAAATCGACTACTTGGAAATAACGTGATTTGTAAATTGTCGCATAGCTGCGATTTGGAAATTGTCTCGTAATGAATACACTGGTGATATATTAACTAATCATTAATTGACAAAGATGGTGTGTTATGTATGGATGCATGGCCGTATCTGACTACCGGGCCCACCGGGCACGGATCCGGGCCGATCCGTGCAATCATAGTGAAAATCTGGGCAAGGAAAAATGTCTTAGTCAGAAGTCAAACTAAACAATTCACGAAGAAAGAAAGACAGAAAGAAAGAAAGACAGAACGAAAGAAAAACGAAGAAAACATCCTAATGGACGCAGTAAAAATTTGTTTGTTTATTTATTAATTTTGGGAGAAAAGACTGGTCATACTCAGAAAGTTCGAACCCGATTTCCTGCTTTCGTTCACGTTCTGTGCCTAATTTCCATTGGAATAGCCGAAAAAATCCGCAAAAACCATAGTTTCTGGAAAACGATGACAATGATGACGTCATCACATTGTCAATTAATAAATCCGGACAATTTTCTCTGTGGCCGGTGTTTTTTTAGCATCAGCTACGGCCCTGTATAGATGTATGTGAATGTGTGGCTGCGTACGTAAGGAAGTTCTAGGCCAGTTGTCATTAATTTCAGTAATTTAAACAAACAAACAAACAAAAAAACAAACAAAAGACATGACTAGAAACACGTACAACAAAATATATCCTACAATATTGACGTGATAAAGTTCCTCAGAGGACGAAACACGTCGGCTATGAATAATTTTTCCTTTTATCTATTTGTTCATTTTGTTCCTTTCTGAAAGGAATTTACCCCTCACCGGAAAATAATTTATGACAAAGTGGAAAAAGTTTCTTGTGACGCATTTCATGCTTTAGAACATCATCAAACTAAATTGTTATGTTGATGTGATTACGCAGGCGCACGAACGAATGTTGCTAGGATTTTAAAAAATCTAGCTGATTTTTTTTCTTTTCACCACAACATTTAGCCCGATGACGAAACGTATCATCAGAAAACATTTTCCACTTTCTGATACCCTTTTCCCCAATATTGTGTTGGACTTTTTGTCTACATCTATACAATATTTATTTCTGAATTTATACAGAAATTGGTGCACGAGGCCGAATTGGTGGGGGGGGCAAAAACTTGTGATGGTCCTCAGTAATCTATCCTATACCTATCACGACCCAATCACACATTACAATTTACCCATTCACCACAAGAACCCATCCATCACCTCCCAATCCTTCACACACCACAATGCCACATATTTACGAGGGACACCTAAAAAGTGGCAAAAGCCCATGACAATAAAAATTTATTTATATACAATATAATATATAATTAAAACATTTAATGAAAAATGAAATGGTGGGAGGGGGGATGAACCCAAAAAGAAACTAAAATACAACATAATTTTTTCAAACTAAAATAAAATAAATGTTAGTAAGACCCGTCAATCCCAGAAAAAGATTGGCCACTGTATACCGCCAAACGGCGAAATCAAGAAGCGCACTCGCTAAGGGAGTGGGGGTAGGTAAAATAATTAGTGGAATGAGAAAATCAAAGTCTGACGCAGCCGAGATAAAGAGACCAAAACAAACTGGGGAAGTTGGGAATCTCGACTTGTGTCATAACAAAAGAGAAAGCCGGACACAGGCAAGGAACACATTCATTCACATTAACTAGGAAAGAGAACTACCTTAACCAGGGGAGGGTTCCAGGAATTCTACCCGATGCAACCAGCAGATCTAAAAGAGAAAATCAAGACTAGCCCCGTTCACGCGGACCAGACTTTCCGCATTTACCTATCTTTTGCTGAAAGCTGTCGAACTCAAACGTTTTCAATCAGTTCTAATCTTCATTTTGAGCTGGTGCTCAAAATATCGGATCAAATCCTGATGTGAAAGAAGCTGACCTCGCAAGACTTCCTCCTTTCGCGTCGTCCAAATCACCATTCGAGCCGTGGCGAGCAGCGACAGAAACACCATATGCTTCATCCCAGAGAACGGGGGCGACACATTGTCGCAGGCGAATGCACGATCAATGAGCACAAGCTCCCGCGGCGCGATACGAGCAGTCAACTCGCTGATCTGGTCCCATAGAGACCAAACCCGCGAACAATGGTAGAAGGCGTGCGAAGCCGTTTCTTCCAAGCCAAAGTTGCAGCGTTCACAATCTGACAAATCCGCCAGGCCCCATATGAAGGCCTTGTCATTGAGAGACAACCGATTCCAAACCAATCGCCAGGTGAGCGAAAACTCAGAGTTGCTGAGATCATCGGTACCTGGCGCCCAAGACCATAACGAGCGATACTCACCGTCGGACAAGCGGAGCACATCACGTAATGAATCCTTGGCGACGCCCTCCACTAACCCACGATAGAAGATTCTCCTAGGCTGTGAAAGGTCACTAGATCGTGGAATGGCCCGCAAGGCCGCCAGATATTCAAGGAGAAAACTCGATCGTCCTCGAGGCTTACGGCACCGCCTCGAGATGAGGGGAGTGATAGTAAGGCTAGGGAACATGTCCCTCACTATCCCCGCCAGCAATGAGTCTTCTAAAATTGCACGTCTGAAAAAAACCAACCTTGACGCAAACCTTGTGGCCCATCAGGTACGGCATTCCCAGACCCCCATGACACGGACGTTGGTAACAGACACGTTTTTCGACGTAATGTTTGCGTCGTCTCCACAGAAGTGAGAATAGCAAACGCTCGATCGTTTCCTACGCCGTTTACAATGTGCAATTACTGACAAGCGGAAAAGAACAATTGAAAAGACGTATGTAACACACGCCTCAACCAAACCCTTGAAGGACAACCTCCTTCGACGCCAAATCTCGACCGACGCGTCGACCTTTGCCAGTACTTCTGACCAATTTTTCTCCAACTGGAGGTCGGGCCCAAACCACACTCCCTAAATGCGAACAAGGACCGTCTGTCTAGTCGAAGGGCCCCGGAAGGGTAACACCCTTTCAAGCACCTAACCGCAAGCCGAACGACTTGTTGCTGTTAATCTTGGCCCCTGTCATCTGTTCGTACCGTTCAAGCGCCTTCTGTACCACCTCGATGTCACTCCAGGAGGACACAAAAGTAGTGACGTCATCGGCGTACGCGGAAACCCTAGCTCGAGCCACACCAGGGACAGCGATTCCACGTAGGGCCGGACTGCACGCCCTGTCCCTTAGCCGGTGAAGGAGGGGCTCCAACGCCAAAGCATAAAGTAGGGGCGACAGTAGACAACCCTGTCGGACCGACCTAGACAACACCAGAACGCCCGACAACTTTCCGTTCACCAGTACCACAGTTGTCGGGGATTGATACAGGAGGCTAATCCAGCGGCAGAAGTGACTTTCGAATCCAGCGGCCTGCAGGACAGCCGCCAGGTAACGATGGTCAACCCTATCAAATGCCTTGGACTGATCCAAATTGATCAGCGCGGCTTCTTCATCGTCTTTTATCCCCTCTATGATCGTGCGTATCAGATGCAGGTTGCTCTGAATTGTTCGGCCCTTCACAGCACAAGTCTGCACAGGTCCCAACAGAGACTCGGCAACTAGTTGCAAACGATTTGACAAGATCTTGGCCAAAATCTTTAACACTGTTTTTAGCAGAGTTATGGGCCGGTAACCCTCTAACACCTTCCCAACATCCTTGCCTTTTCTGAACAGCGTGATCACACCCCTGATGAATCGGTTGGGGATGGACAGCTGCCGGAACCAGTTGTTGAACACGACAGTCAAAATCAGGACAAAGATGTGCGACAGCCTCAAGTATAATTCATAGGGCAAACCATCAAGACCCGGCGATTTGCCTCTGCCGACCTTCTTCAAAGCCGCGTAGACTCCGTAATCTCTCCCTCGCAGCTCGCTGCATCAGCCGGCAAAAGCCGGGGGAAGTCAGCCAAATAGCTGCGAAACTCCTCATCACGGAGACCAGGCCCCTTGGTAAACAGGATCTCGAAATGCCGCCGAAATGCCTCGCACATGTCGTCAGTCGACCGAAGAGTATGTCCCTGTGGTTGCGAACCTCTCGAATGTACCGGTCGCCGCCTCGGCGAATCTCTTCCTTGCGCTGTTCTGCGCCCATGTTCACAGCTTCGGAAGACATTTCTCTTAACCTATGTCTAATTACCTGACCCATGTAAAGCCCGCTAGTAGAACGCTTCAGGGCCTCTTTAGCAAAGGCTATCTATAGGGGATCCCAACCAGCCACCGACCAGGAGTAATTAGCTCTAAGTGTCTTCACCTTGGCAGTCTTATCTAGTTTAAGCCGTTGGCTAAATTCGATGGTGGAAGACCTAATCCTATTCTTAAGATTCTTCCACGACTTATTCCCAATGACTCCCCCCCCCCAGTTAACGCCCGCTGCACTACGTTAATTATGTGGCGCCGAAAGTCCCGCCTGTCCCGTAAGGACAGGTTAAACTTCCAATAACCAGCCATTCTAGGCCTATTTTCTAAATCTACCTGGGCACAAACGAGTTTGTGGTCTGAGTAGCCTAACCAGTGGAAACGTGGGACAATCTAAAAGATCTACGTCGGCTTCACGAACTAACATTCTATCCAGGTATCTAGCTACCCGGGTAGAAGTCCAACTATAAGCCCACGTCTACATTCTCCCACCCTTGTGATCGATCCCGGTATTTATCGACGAGCCCGAACTCTTCGATGAGATCAACCAAGCTACGATCACGTGCCCTCCCGATTGCTCCCCACCCTCTATCCAGCTTGGGGTCTAGGATGGCATTCCATTCCCCCACTAAGACGAGTCGCGTTGAATCCACCAGGAAGGGCTCCAACCGCCGAAAAAAACGAGACGCGCTCCTCCCGGTCGTTGGGTGCATAAACTGCAACCAGTCGAAACGCACTACAATATCGGCCACGACCAGCCGGCCCTCGGCACCGACATGGACAAGATCCACCTTCGCGTTCAGGGTACACTTAACCAGCAAAGAAACTCATCTGGCCAGCCGGTTCCCATATGCCGAATAGACAACAAAGTCGTTAGACAGCACACAAGCATCGGCCTTGCAAACAAGTCCCTTGGATCACGGTGACATCCACGCCGAATGACAAGCGGTCCCAAAGCAGGCGGGCAGCCTTACTCCGATCCCTCAGGCCCCTTTCATTCAAACAGGCTAATTTAATTGCCATCCATTAGATCTGAAACGAGAAAGAAGACAATTACTCCTAGTCGCATACAGGATAAAAATCTCTGGGGGCAGGGATCCCGACGGACTGTCCTAGGGAACCAGTTCCTACATCGGGTGTAATCCGTCTGTCTAAGACAATACCGCCAACATCCGTGAGGTAAGTTAGTTTTAATGTCCTATAAATACAGGGATGGAGCAACACAGAAACCCTCCCTGAACATAATTTGGACATTTTTCTTAGCTCCGGAGTATTACTCCGCGAAATGACAATCTTGTCATAATATTTTTTATTTCAGCCAAATGGTCCCAGATCCGGAGATTTCCGCCCGAAACCCTGATTACGGTAATCACCCCCGGGGCCCGAGGAAAATTATTTGGATCTTCCGTGGATTTCTCATCGACGGAAGTCAGTTTCAATAAAGGTTTAAGGAGGCTCTTCCTTTGGGCCGTCCAATCTTTGGTTATCTCTTTTTTGCCAATATGACAAAGTGCATCTCCATGGGGGAGGGGCTTCTTTTACTTGTGCTGCGAGGGAGTGGGAGTGGGAGAGGGAGAAGGCGTAGGTGTAGAGGTAGGTGTAGGTGCAATTGATTCTTTATTATAATCAATACATAAACTGATCCCTGCGCTTTATCCATAAATTATGGAGACTTTTATCAACATATTTTTCTTCAAATATTAAAATACATATTAAAATGTATATTGTTATCTCATATATATGTATATGTATTGTTAGTGCACTCTTTAAGAGTGCTGGCGACAGGAGTCAACGTTCCTGGATATAGAGTATCCTCTTGGCATCTGTTGACCATGTCCGTCATAGTATATGGATATAGAGTATCATCGCCACACGTAATCTATTCAATGAAACAACGTCAAAGATTATCACTCTCGAATCAGACACTCTCCAGAATCGGATTTGATGTCCAATACTCGGAAAAATATGGCCGTTTTTTATACACGTCGCATTGAATATTTTGAGCTTCCTGATTGGTTAAGCCTTCTACTGGTGAACTATAAAATGGTTTGACAGAGTATAGATGTAGACAACATCCAATTTTTGTTGGTTACTTTATTTTACCTGACTGAGTGGTTTAATCCGTGTTTTGGTCGTTTGTTCGTTTCCGTGTCCAGTTTCGTGTTCGTGTTTTCAAACCAAGTGTTGCCAGTAAAAGTATTCCTGGGCGTTTGGAATACAAAAAGTATTCCTAGGTAAGGGAATACTAAAACCCTCCGCCGAGGAGGTCATGGCCTCCGAAAAGTCGCCCATTCCCTCCACATCGGCGTGGACTGTGAAAGAAAATGAGTGGCATGTTCCTCGGTCAGAAAGACCAGTATCACCCATTCCCTCAACATCGGCCTGGAATGAAGGTAAAGCAGTCGTCAAAGACGAGCAATACTATGAATCAGCAAAGGAGAGATTTGCTGAATACATCTCAAAAAATGAGTTGTTAACTGTGCCAGAGGAGCTCAAAGCAGTGGAGCCAAGAATCATCTCCCTGCTGACAAAGGATTTAAAGACACAAAAATTCATCGGCGAACGAACGACTAAAACGAACACGGATTAAACCACTCTCAGTCAGGTAAAATAAAGTAACTAACAAAAATTGGATGTTGTCTACAGGAGTAAAATTCTTTGCTCAATATCTGGTGTCGCTATTGCCTTCAAAGTAAAAGATGATTTTCTTTATGAACGAAAACATTAAGGTTTCTCGTTTCTTTCTATTGAAGCGATCTGTCAGTTAAGTAGCATACGTAATACACGCTTAGGCGATCATGTCTCGAAAGAGACATAACTGACTGGGCAGAAGATTTTTCCGGAGTAGGTAACCATTACTTTTTTCCCAAATAAGGTTAAAGAGTTCAATCTATCCAGCTATTTAACCTATAGCTGGAGGAAGAAGTGGTGGATTAATAGCTTTTCCAAGAGTAGTTGCGCAAAGGAAATGCAACAAATTTAACTGGAATTCTAACTCGGCTTTTCGATTTCTCGTTCCTAGCCGATATCCAATGAATATCTCTCACACAAATCATGAATATTATTGAATTTCTATTTGCTCACACAAGTTTTTTATGCTATGATAAAGCATAATTATAATGGCAGTATATTATATTTGTTTATGTATTATTTTGTGACTTGTCTTGTATTCTAGCGTTTGTATTTACTTAGTATATATATATATATATATAAAGTTAAGATTAAATATACAAATTTACATTAATTATAAAGACTCTGCTTAAATACAAAAATATTCGGCTCCACCCACTACCGGCTCTTCTAAGAAATCCAAAGGATATAGTCTAGTCACAAGATAATAAAACTTACATTCTAACTGCTAAGGGTTAAATCTGTCTAGAAATCAAAGACTCTCATTAATCAACTACTTTAACAGCACTCTCTCCAAAATTCCCACGGTCAGAGACTTGTTCCTCTGTCACTAACCCCCTCCCCCCCAAACACAACTGATTAAATATAAGAAAAGAGGCTTTCTATTCCTTTACATACCGCCTGATGAGACATTGAAGTTTCAATGTCGAAACAATCGTACCTTTGTAGCGGATATATATAGAATGATTATGTTCATGTTCTAAAATATAATTTATAAATAATATTCACAGCTCTATATATTATATATCGAGCACTGTTTTAAATTAATGTTTTGGACGTTGTAAGAATTATTTCTTCGTTCTGTATTCACTCGGATATATATATATATAAAAGAAATTTTCAATATTCAAAATTGTTGAATGAACATTTCAACATGAAATCCCTAAGAGAGATAGATTTCACGTCTCATCAGCAACTAGCAAATATTTCAAAATGAAAAAGAAATGACGGTTAAGAATTAAGAAATTAACGTCACAAAACGTTAATTTGTTTGTGACGTTAATTTCTTAATTCTTAACCGTCATTCTTTTTTATTTCTTTTTCATTTTGAAATATGTGCTAGTTGTTGATGAGATGTGAAATCTCTCTTAGGGATTTCATGTTGAAATGATCATTCAACAGTTTTGAACATTGAAAGTTTTTTTAAAAAATAATTATATATATATATATATAGCCTTTGAGATTTCACTCGCCCGATCGACTCAGTCGATTAAAAACTTAATTGGGCGATTAAATTTTATTGCTTTACTCGCCCGAGGTCAATTAAAAATAAAAGGAAATCTAATTCCTTTTACAACCCAAAAGTATACCATTTAAGATTCACGAGTTACTTAGAATGACCTACAATGACATTATTGAACTGTTGGCTTTTATCGTCTGGGTCAGTGTAAACATTCATTTAATTAACGCTTCCAGAGTGGAGCAAAAATATCTCTGTCGCCCAGATTAAAGACGCTCACAAATTATTTGAAAAATATTATCCTATATTTTCTCCCTGCTTACAAAAAGTAAAAACGTACATTTAAAAGAAAGAAACAAATACACATACTTCTTTCAACCACGCACCGAAAAACAAATTATACAAGTAATTTTTTTTTTAGAAAATCGTTGAGAAAATCAGATTTGTTATTTTTTATCATCTATGAGATGGTGATTGTAGCCATACCGAAGAAGAAACTACGAATTTAAGTACCCCCTCTCAATTGCTAAAAAAAGCAAAGCAAAAAAATAAAAACAAGCAAAAACAAAAACAAAAATCACCATATAATAAAAAAACAAAATTTTATCATCAAGATGTTTATGCTATTATTAGGAGAAAAGATAAAATTTCGTTGTTATAATTTAAAAAAAAAATTAAATACTTTCTAACACGTTCGAAATTTGAATTAAAATTTCATTTTTTGTTTTCCATCAACTATTCACGTAATGTTTACGTAAGGCAACTATAAATCGAGTAAAATGATTTTGGGGCGTGTAAATTTTCCCTCGCTCTAGACCGCCGGTCAAGTGATTTCTTTTTCAAATCTCAAAGGTTATATATATATATATATATATATATATATATATATATATATATATATATATATATGATACTAGGTAAACACAAACTCTATATACATGACGTGTTTACGAAGCACGCAGAATTAACGTTTATATATATATATGTGTGTGTGTGTGTGTGTGAAAAGTGTATGTATATAATTATATTATATATATTATATATATATATATATATATATATATATATATGCAATTTGTTATATATATTATATTATTTATATAATATATATGCGCGGTACTCATTTGAAAAGGTTCAATATCAGTAATAGAGCTGACATATTCATATTGATATCTATATGAATATATATTATTTATTTATTCAGAAATTATAACATGGATATGTTATAATATCACTACAAAAGTAGATATTTTGTTTCGACACTTGTATCTTGTCAAGTGATGTAGTTTATTTCAAATTTTGGTTTTGAAATAAACCACATTACTTGACAAGACACAAGAAATGTCGAAACAAAATAGCTACTTTTGTAGTGATATTATAACATATCCATGTTATAATTTCTGAATAAATATTATTAGCTCTACTTTGTATTGAGCACTTTTTTAGGAATAGTCTTTCTTTGGATAAGGAATATTATTCCATCCATAAGTATCCTATACCCGGATATATATATAAGCGTTAATCGATACCTACATTTTAAATAAATTTTAATCAATAAAAAGCTTTCTTGATGTTTTCAATTTAGCTTTAATTGAAACCTAAGTGCTTAAATTTACTAATTCCAATAAGCAAAATACTCTGGTGTATTTCAAACCGAAATTATATTGGTTGGTATCTAAAATTTTTCTGATTTAAAAAAAATTCAGTTTTCCGGCCATTTTTGATCGATCGATATTTTTTGTAAGAAGTCAATTCATGGGTTTTTAAAAATCTTACGAAATAAAATATACCTCATTGACTCGTCATTTTAGTCAAATTAGCAAATTTAAACTTACCTTAATCTGATTTGAAACAAGTATTACTTCTTACTGCATGAGATGTACTATAAAAGCGCTTCTTCATCATGGTAGCCTTTTTATCAGTGTTATTGTGGCCGAATTTGACATAATTTTACTTGACTTAATCGTACGTTTCGTTTTTTTAGGTTTTTAACTATATAGTAAAATTACAAATTTAACAATATTTTCAGCTATTATTTCGTATTTTAGTTTAACTTTATGGCTTTACGGTTTTATGTTGTTTTCTGAAAAATAAGAATACAATAATATAATATTTTATTTTCAGATAATTGTACATTTAATATCAAAGAATGAAATTATATAACATGACAGAGGTAACATTTGCAAAGCCCATTGAATGTTGAAATATAGGGCACAGGAAACACGGAAGCGAAAGGAAAGAATTGTACCCTGCCAATAATGTTTTTATAGTTTTTTCTGTTAGGAGGCAACCTTTGAAACACGTGACCTTTTAATGATATAGCTCTTTCGGCAACTCATAAAAAATACGGGTCATCGGCATGCACACAAAAATATAGGATTCACGTATTAACTTAATAACCTAAACAAACGATGAATGAAAGAAATTTAAAAAGCTTTTTGAAACTTTATAAATTATTGCAATAATAAAAATGAAAACAATTCTTGCAAAAATCAATTATTCCTTGGAAACTTTTTCTCTTCCGAGTATGGTATCCTTAATAGATGTTGCTTATAAAAGCAATTAAAAGTTTATCTAAATAGAATATGGCATAGTTTTATTGCATTTCTGTTTTCACGATTCGGAGCAGATTTTCTGAAAAAGGGCTAATAAAAAAAGAAAGTTGATTAACATTCCCCAATGAATTCTGAATTTAATTAAAAGAAATTACCGACTACTCGCTAATTTCTAGATATTTCAAGAAATTAGCTGGAGGTGGTTAACGTATGTAAAAAAATATGTTTTACCAGGATTTTCTGAAAATGATTTAAAAATGATTTCGGTCATTTGTGAATATTCCTGAAAGCTTCATTAAAATCTGACCATTATTTGATTTTTGCAAGAACTTCGAAATTACTAAAGGAGTTGTGTAATTATACGTTTGTCATAATAAACCCTTGTAAAAATTGCGTCACTCACGGGCAAAAGAAAAACAAGATTTTTGACCAAAACTTCAAACTTGTTAAAAAGAATTTAAAATTTTTTTAAAAATAATTAAAAATACTTTAATCTTTTTTTTAAAATAATAACATATCCTTTTTGCCAATAAAACTTTGTTTTTATTATGTTTGGGACTTTTTTCTTCATACTATATATTTTTTTTTCAGAAAATTTGTGGAGATACCTATATTTATGTCTGTACATTATATATATTCTAAAGGTTGTCATCGCCGAAGGTGATAGTGGGAATAAGCTCCCTCTCATTATAAAATGGTTCAGTGGCATGCTTCTCGAACAGAATCTGACAATAATAGAGAATGGGCGAAAGCGGAGAACAGGTGCCTCATAACCAGCTGCATCGAGTAGATGGAACTCGACAGTCTAGGAAGGCAGTCATTCTAGAGGAAGGGAAACAACTATAGAGAATGGGCGAAAGCGGAGAACGGGTGCCTCATAACCAGCTGCATCGAGTAGATGGAACTCGACAGTCTAGGAAGGCAGTCATTCTAGAGGAAGGGAAACAACTATAGAGAATGGGCGAAAGCGGAGAACGGGTGCCTCATAACCAGCTGCATCGAGTAGATGGAACTCGACAGTCTAGGAAGGCAGTCATTCTAGAGGAAGGGAAACAACTATAGAGAATGAGCGAAAGCGGAGAACGGGCGCCTCATAACCAGCTGCATCGAGTAGATGGAACTCGACAGTCTAGAAGGCAGTCAGCTCCCAGAGAAGGAAACAACTATAGAGAATGGGCGAAAGCGAGAACGGGTGCCTCATAACCAGCTGCATCGAGTAGATGGAACTCGACAGTCCAGGAAGGCAGTCTATCTAGAGGAAGAAAAAACTCCTAATTTAAACCTCCGCTGCCTAGTGGTCAGATTCAAACACGGAAAAAGCCATGGAAGTAAATCTAAACAAAAAAAAAAAAAAACCGCAGTGGTGCTCCGAAGGTAGCTAAGCCGTTCCTAAATATAATGCTCCGTATTCCTTTGGATCTTGTCGGTACGGTTGGTGGTGCATGTGGCTTTTACATACCATCGCCCGGACCTGTGCCCTGGAGGTAGTCACACCAGTCGCACCACGAAAGGACTGAATTTTACCCAAATAGGGCGCTATTGTAATAAACAGTTACCTAGTTATAATGACTTTAACTGTATCATGGGAAAAAAATTATAAAGTCCTTGGTTATAATCACTTTACATCTTCTGCATGAAATATCTGAAATTTAATATCTGTATTTAAAACTTGATTTCTGATATATATTTCTGAAATGAGGTAGTATTTACAGTATTTACAATATTTACATTATTCGGACTATTGTCCTCATCTTTATTGCCATTTGTACGACGTTTCGGCTGTTGTGCGCTTCGGCCTTCTTCAGGTTGCTAGAAATTTCGAACCGAACCCTTTATTACGATCACTGGGGTATATGAACTCCATTCCTTGCGGGAAGCCTCGATTGGAAGGAATGGAGTTCATATACCCCAGTGATCGTAATAAAGGGTTCGGTTCGAAATTCCTAGCACCTGAAGAAGGCTGGAGCACATAACAGCCAAAACGTCGTGCAACAAAGACGAGGACAATAGTCCGAATAATGTAAATACTATTAAGTTTGTCAATGATGTAAATTTAATTTCGGTGATAAGGAAGGAAAAAGATTTGATTAAGGCATTAAAGTTAGGGAAGATCTATATTGAGGAAAATGGTTCAAAAGAATCATGATATAACGGAAGGTTGTTATGGAAGAAAGAGTTATCCTCTCATTTGAATTTCCCCCCGTTATGGACATTATTATATCCTTGATATAATAACACCGTATTTCACGGCTGTAACGGAATAGCTTAATGGTAAAAGAAGGACAAACATGCTTGGTTCTCAGAGAGTGTTTTATAATACTACATCGCACAGAAAGTTAGATATGTACACATATACACGTGTCTTACGCAGATAAATGCAACAACAAACTGTGTAAAAAAAAAAAGGGAGACTTTACTTGTAATATTTTCCAAAGCGAAAACTGGAAGTTACGGCGGTTTTTCTATGAACTTGATTCGGCCATGTGTTTTTTATCTTCTGTAAGACCAACCGATAATTACTCGAAACTTCCTTCTTCATGGAACTCTATATCGCCACTCCTTTTCGTCACTCTCTCCCCTGACGTCCCTCGCCGGTCACGTGACTATCTCAACGCAAGGGAGGGAATCACTGTTTGTATCCCTACAATAGGTAACGACTGCTAGAACTTAAAATGGTACAAATCGCGTAAACATTGACGAAAACTAAACAACTGGAAGTTCTAGTCCTGAGTAATAACTGCTCTCAATATATATCTTAAGCTTAATTACTTACTGTGTTAATTTTTTTTTTGTATTTCAGAAATTCTATTTCAAACTAAGATTGTGAATTTCTTGGTTCCTTCACATTTGCAGTGACCTTGTTGAACTACACAAACATACGCTTAGGCACACATATAATTGCACATGCACCAAGTTCATTATGTATTCATTATGTATGTTTAATAAATGTAAGCTGTTCGTTAATTGGTCCGATATCGCCAATCAAAGCAAAGGTAAGTAAGTAATCTTTTTACCGCCAATTTGTTAGGTTGTTTAAACCGCTATATAAACATTTTGCCGCGGAAAATTACTCAGTTGCGGTAAGATATTCATCAGGTTAAAAACATGGCAAAAACACGAAGATTCATAACGCCCAATTCGCTCTTCACTTCAAAGCCCAATTTCAGTACACTTAGTACCAAGAACACTTTATCAAAACTTTCATACATGAACAATTTCTCTTAACAGAACTTTATATTTTTCTTAACACTGCTTTTACACTTCAACAAGAATGAACAATCCTGCATATTCTAAAATTTGTAACTATTATTTTCATACAGTCAGTGGGAGGCAATTCACGCGCGACCATTTCGCTTACTATTCAACAAACACACTTAATGCACGTGTTTGTTAATGATATGTTATTACATTGTTCTGTTCCGAAATGAATGCGTTGTCGAATTTATTTAATCTTTTTTCTTGTTCAATCCCAGAATTTTGGTACTCATAAAATATAAATGGTGGGTTGTAGGGATTTGGTTGGAAAATCCATTTGGAAGTGGCCTTGTGCCAGGCAGATTTCCAGAAAGAGAAAATTATCCAAGTAACCTTGCAAGTAATTATAGATTATAATCAAACACGCCCCACAACCTGAACCACGATTTTTTTGTACATAGAATATGGTATTCTTAAGCTGAAAGACTAAAATTAATTCTTTTTGGATTTAATATTCCAAAAGTGTTCAAAGTTAGCCAAAACAACCCTTGAAATAAAATGTTCATTGAGCTTAGAGACAATAGTAGATCTTTGAGAGGACGTGGGAAAACTTTAACCAAGAATCACAAAAAAAGAAAGATGCTCGTTTTCATTATAACTATAAGCCATTAACAATTGCAATGAACTTAAAAATGATGAAGTTTGTGTATTTAATAACTTGTTAGAAGAAACAACACAGGGAGGAATCATAGTTCGAGTTGATAACCTACATAGACCAATAGGCCTCCTGCTGCCCCTCTTAAACGTTTGTTATAAATGGTTTCTCATCTCTAGACATAACGGAGTGTAAAAGAAACGAAAGAAAAGCCTAAAAAGAACATCGACGAACATGTACAGACTTGCAAGCTTATGTAGAAAGACAGGGAACGAATGGAGAAACAAACGTTTGCAGAGTTAATAATTTAAAAGATGTGATTCTTTTGGGATATCTCTGCTCATTAATGGACATATGATGTGATCCCTGGAGAAAAGACGAGGCTTTTAACCATGTATCAGTTTTCAGGTCGAGGAGGGTGGGCATTCGGATCAATATACAGTTGATTTTGAAACCTGAGAAATCGAGTACAGGTCGCCGGTGCTGATGAGAGTAGAAGGCTTTCAGCCTCGTGATTTTGCATCTCATGTTTTGTTTCGGATGGGGAAAAAATCATTGAAAAAATGCCAGATATCATCTTCTTTGTGTCGTGTCTCCTCAGAACGTTGGCGATCATGACGCTCAATAACTTTCAAAACTGGCTCTTAAATTTGGAATTTTTTGTTATCTCACGTAGACCTTGCTCCACCGTCCATTTATTTAAACTTCGGTTCTACTAGCCTTCAAAATGTCTTGTGAGTATCAAATTTTCCAAGTCTTCTTTCTTCATTATGTACCTTAGAAATTTCAGCTCTCTCTTCCTAATGTTATGTGCAAGTCCACATTTTGATTCTACATTCTTTAAAACATTTTTGTCGCTTGCTCATATGTTTGGTCCATGGTATTCTCAGCCTAGAAGCACATTTCTGTTGCTTCAAGCTTCTTCTTTATTTTTGAGTAAAAAAGTATTTTTTATTTCTATTGTATGTACTAATACCGATAGTAATGCATTACGTTGGTCAGTCAGTCAGTTAGTCAGTCAGTTAAGTGCCATACGGGATACACGATTTGGGCGATCATGTCACGAAAAAGACATGACTGACCGGGCAGAAGAATATCCCACAGTACGTTGCCATTGCTTTCTCCAGTAGACTGGTTGCCAACCAAGGCTATAAAACCCAATCTGTTCTATTATTTAACACATAACTCGAGGGAAGAGACGGATTAATACCTTTCCCAAGGGTATTTGTGCGTAAGTGAATGCAAGGGATTCAACTGAAATTTGAGCTCGGCAACCTGATTTGTCGTTCTGAGTTGATATCCACTGCACCACGACGCACATCTTACGTTACTACCTGGACTATATATTTACACAGTAACTACTTCCGTCTTAGTGGCTTAGTCAGCTAACTTTACTTGTACTTTACTGTGCGGGTTGAACCAATTTCTTCCTTAGAACATGTTCCATGGGATTTTTTGGCTCTACAAGCGGTCCCCTACCGAATTTTTCCTCAATAGGTTGCCAACCACGGTAGAATGATTGCCAACCAAGGCAATACAACCCATTTACTATTTTTGCTATTTACTCATCGCTGGTTGGGGAAAAGACGGATTCATACCTTTCCAAAGGGTATTATCTCGGAATGGATTCGACTGGAATTCGAACTCGGCTCTTCGGTTCCCTAAATTGAACCGCTATCCATTACTCCACCTTATAAAGCATCAATCCATTTAGATTTCTTTTGAAATATACCATGTTCCTTCGAGACATAAACAGTGTCTTGCCACAAATTCTTGGGGAAGACATTAAAGTTGCTTTCCGTTGCCTTTTTCGTGGAGATGTCCGAAATGGGACACATTAAGAGAAGTGTTAGTAACATCAAGCAAATGCGATATTCCTTAAGAAACTAAACCAGTAAAGAAGAAATCAATGACAAATGAAATTTTTTGACATGATGAAAAGGCGACAGCAAACAGTGCGAAGGTAGGGCACAGAATTAGGACACTGCCCATGGAAATTAGAAATAAATGCAGGCAAGCAAAAGAGGAATAGCCCAACTAAAACTGTGTTGGAATAGAAAGAACGTGCAGATAAGCATAAAATAACAAAAACATAATCTAAACTTATTTATAAATGGAACTTTGTGTGTGTGTGTGTGTGTGTGTGTGTGTGTGTGTGTGTGTGTGTCTGTGTGTGTGTGTCTGTGTGTATCCGTTACCTATAGACTCCGAAACGGCTGAGCCGATTTTCTTGAAAATTTACACAGTTGTACTATAAGCGTCTGCGAATGTTCTTAGCTAGGTTTTGTGTCGAGGTACCCCGATAACTATCGAAAATCGATAATCGAAAAAATCGGGTTATAGAAGGAGTGGTCCAATTTTAATCAAATTTGATAAACTCATAGACAAAGACATAAGAAACGATAGTCAGAAGTTTCAAGGTTGCAGTTCTTACAATAGTGCAGAAAATCGATAATATATATATATATATATATATATATATATATATATATATAAGACAAGATGTTTGTGTGTGTGTCTGTTTATCTGTCTGTATGTCCTTTATACAAATCCACAATTTTTATCCGATTCTCACCAAACTTCAGATAAATATTCTTTAGGCTGAGTCTGGATTAGTTTTAAAGCTTTCATTACACCCGAGCAACGCCAGGCTATACTGCTAGTAGCACAAAAGACATGTTCGTCAAGAGGATTCTTAAAATCAAAAGCCGGAACGCTGATACGAAAAAGGAAAACCCGCAATAAACAAAAAAATGGAAACTTCAGAAATATTAAAGTTCAAAGTGAAATCAGCGCTGGTCAGATTGGACAGGAACAAGACAGCAGGACCAAAGGGGATTGAAATGTAGATGGTGAATTTTTAAGCGTGGTTTAGATGTGGCCAGGACTTGAAAGTATGGCTCACCCATTGAAGATCCAACTGACTGCTTCAGTTGTTCTAGCGAGACAAGATTGTTAGCCATTACACCACGCAGAAATGTTTAAAATGGTTTTCGAAGCGTAGCTTGGATGTGACAGAAGCCTGAAAAATTGGAGGACACAGTGATAATCGCATTTGTTCAAGAGAATCAAGCTTGTTAACCAGTGCACCATGTTAAGGCGCCCTAATTTTAATGGTGATGCTGGCATCTTTAGATGATTTTGGCATTGTCATAATTACAGACATTATAAATGATATGATGGGTGCATTATATTTTTTACAGGTTAAAGTCAAATCACGTTCTCGCTCGATCACCGAAGTTAAGCAACATTGAGCCTGGTCAGTACTTAGATGGGTGACCGCTTGGGAATACCAAGTGCTGTAAGCGTTTAATGACGGATGTGCGTTGTGGTGCAGTGGATATCGGCTCGGAAAGAGAAATCGGTGTTCGGAGTTCGAATTCCAGTTGAATACCCTGCATTCACTTAAGCACTGGTACCCTTGGGAAAGGTATTAATATGTCCATTCCCTCCAGTTATGGGTTAAATAACAGGGTAAGACTTGGGGAACCCTGCTGTTAAAAACAAATCTCAATGAATCTTGATACTCGAAAAAGAAAAATATATTACTAGACACAAAACTTATATAAAAACAACAAAAATTGTTGAAAGAAAAAGGTATTACCAGTAATAAATAAATAAAATTTAGTTGGCAATAAATGATCCGCCGAGGTTGATATGCCATAAAAACAAAACAACCAACCAACATTTTTTTACAGCACTGTTCACCTTTTTGTTATGGGGAAACACACCTATTCCTCAGATAATGAAGTCTCCCTCCTATATTAATAAGAGTTAACAGGAAGTTAACGGAAGAAGTTCTTGGGAAGTTCTTAGGAGTTCTTAGAAGTTCTTTAAAGTTCTATTGGAATTCAGTAGAATTATTAGTTAGTTCCAGTATGGACATGGACATGCTTGGAGTAGAATGATTAAAAAAATCTATTTTTACGATATTTTAGAAACATGCCAAAATTCTCATATTGGAGAAGGCTTCAAGGCAATTTGCACGCAGCGATGAACGCAAAGAAAACACTGATAATTCTGGAGTGGCCGACGAGATATCTTTAGAGATATTTCTTTGTTCTGAGCCTTCTTAATGTGACAGTAAATCTGTTATGGGGAAACACACCTATTCCTCAGATAATGGACTCTCCCTCCTATATTAATAAGAGTTAACAGGAAGTTAACGCGTCGACGATTCAGAGTGTTGTTTGCAACTGTTTCAACGCAACAAGGAGTTTTTGCGTAACTATGTGACAATGAATGAAACATGGATCGACCATTTCACTCCGGAGTCAAATCGGCAGTCAGCTGAGTAGACAACAGCAGCTGAAATCCGTCCAAAGCGAACAAAGACGCAAACATCAGCAGGCAAGCTTTTGGTCCCCATAATTTAGGAAACGCAAGTCATTGTGTTCATCGATTACCTTGAGAAAGGAAGAACCATCAACAGCAAATATTATATAGCATTATTGGTGCGTTTGAAGGAAGAAATCGTCAAACATAGGCTACAAATGGTGAAGAAAAAAGTTATTTTTACCAAGAACATACACCGTGTCACAAGTCGATCGCAACGATGGCAAAACTACATGAATTGCACTTCGAATTGCCTCCTCATCCACTCTATTCTCCAGATCTGGCCCCCAGCGACTACTGGCTGTTTGTAGACCACAAAAGAATGTTCTAGGGAAATAGATTTGGCTCCAATGAAGACATAATATCGGAAACTGAGGCCAATGACAAATCGTTCTACAAAAAAGGCATTGAATTCTTAGAGAAACGTTAGAATCATTGTCTCAGTCTAGAAGGAGACTATGTTGATGAATAAAGTCGAATCTTGCCTAAACGTTGTTTTATTAGTTAGGCCTGGGACTTAGTGATGTGTTAGGTAGATCATTTATGTTGGTAACATCCGTCATAGTTTATGGTTATAGAGAATCATCTTGGCATCTGTTGACCATGTCTGTCATAGTTTGTGATTATAGAGCACAGCGTAGCACATAATCTGTTCAATGAGAAAACGTCAAAGATTAACACTCCCGAATCAGACACTCTACTGAACCTGACCAGGTCGGCAATACTCGGAAAAATATGGCCGCCTTTTATACACGTCACATTGAATATTTTGAGCTTGCTGATTGGTTAAGCTTTTTATTCGTGAACTATAAAATGGGTTAAAGTATGGCTGTCAGCACATGTATCCAAAAAAGTTCAACAATTTATATAAATCAAAAAGAGGGTTGGTCCAAGGAGTGTCTGCCTTCAGAGAAGAGTTTTGTCATCGAGAAGATACGTCCATTGACTCAGATTGAGAACTTGTGCAGTGAAAATGATTGCCACGCCTTGACAAAAGCCTTCGAGATATTTAATGATATGGTCCTCGCGATGTGTTTGTTATCAAGAGCCTCACTGATTTTGAAAATGATGTTAGTTAGGACGTCGGCAGTGGAGCGCTCCGATCAAAACTCATACTACTCGTCGCTGAATAGGTTCTTTTCTGTATGATCATCGTCCACTTTATTGATTATGGCTTAAAAGATCTTACTAATAAAACAGAGAAGACTGATGGATCTGTAATGGAAGAAGGGAGATTGTACTCTGCGTTCTTGAAAACTGGGCATACGGTTTGTGAAGGACTTCTCTTTCAAGCAGCGCTAGGATTGGGGACAATTCCGGGTTGATATTCTTAAGGGCAACCACTGGAATTTTTGGGGGCTAGTGAATTTCTTAAGGTGAAGAGCTTGGATAAGTCTAGAGATTTCTCGTGTTTTAACGGCAATGTTACTTAGGTTGTGCTCAGTGAGACGTGGGAAGGTGAGGAGCAAATGGTCTTTGTCGTCTAACGTTGAGTTTGAGGCAAAGATAGAGGTGAAAAAGATCACTTTGTATGTCGAAGAAGGATATTTACCTCAGATAATTCATAACTGAGGGAACAGACGCTATACCCTTGTTCATGACATAGTTGGGGAATCTTCCAGAATCCACGGGAGCTAATTTGCTTCTTTTTAACCTAAGCCTGGACTGCTTGTGCGGAGCTGCACTTGGCGTTTTTTAGAAAATGCAGCGATTGCGAGCAATTCTGAATGCAATAAGAATCAAACTACATTGCTTCTTGCGATAGATATTGAGGTAGTGGTTCTGGTAAGTTGTAGGTGCAGCCCTTTCAGAGGTGAACCAGGGCTAACTGTTTGGTTTTTGCTGGAGATTTGTTTTTTTGTTTTTTTTAGTATAAAACTCTACATTCCAAAAAAGATCTATTCACAGACAAGGGCAGCAGTTTTGGAGGTAGAAATTTAATTCAATTATTTTGTTAAAAGATGTTACTTAGTAATTGCTACTGCATTGTCTGGCTAATGACAGTCAAGAGACATTCTCTTATATAATCTACAGTGGACTTACGGCAAATGGTAGTCACAGGATATTTTCTTGTGTAACCGATGGTGGACTCGTGGCAAATGGTAGTCAAGCCATATTCTCTTATGTAATTGTTGTATCCCGGAGGGGGGATAAACAGAGAAAAGAATAGTGTAAGAAATACTCTTAACACTGAGTATATATAAATAGAGATTTATTATAAGTTAGTACAATAAACCAAATACATGTACACGAATAACAATTATGAAGGCACTGTCTTTGTATAGGACGTATGCGTCCGTCGTGAGAAAGCTTCCGTCACTCCCATGTAATGACGTAGCATCTAGTATTGTCAGTCGCTCGCTCGCTTTCCTCTTCTAACACCCTCTACTACAGTTTGATTCCCGTCGTGGTCTTTTATGACACTGGCCATACCCATTGCTGGGTAGGAAAGGATATTCCACCACAACAGTAATATACAGTGGACTCACGGCAAATTGGTAGTCAAGTGATATTGTCTTATGTAACCTACAGTAAATACATTAACTTTTAAACAAGAACCATTTTAATGTATTTTTTCACCCAAATATTGTTATTATGTATGGAATTAAAGAAGGTTGGGGAGGAGCTTCCATTACGTAGGTCTGAGATCTGTTCCAGTCTACTTTCGCATAGCCAAAAATCGTTATATAGAACGGTAGATTAGGAGATGCCTTACGTTTGGTATCAATCTGGACCCTGATAAGGGAATGGTCTGATGCGCCTAGGGGGATATACATGTTGCTTAAGCATTTATCAGGGCAGGAGGTTAGAATGAGGTCGAGAAAGGTTTCCCTGATGTCCGGCGCGTCCGGGACACGGGTAGGTTCTTTGATGATCTAGGTTAGTTCATAGGCAAGGGGGAACTTTTTACAATATCTCCCTTCACCTTTTTTGGAGTGGAACTAACCATTTTTTACGGCGATTATTGAAGTCACCGTGATGTGCGTTGTGGTGCAGTGGATATCGACTCGGAACGACAAATCGGAGATCCGAGTTCGAATTCCAGTTGACTTCCTTGCATTCACTTACGCACAAATACTCTTGGGAAAGATATTAATCCGTCTCTTCCCTCCAGTTATGGGTTAAATAAAGAGAACAGATTGGGTTCTGTAGCTTTCGTTGGCAACCAGTCTACCGCAGAAAGCAATGGCAACCTACTGCGGGATAATCTTCTCAGTCAGTCATTTCTCTTTCGAGACATGATCGCCCAAGCGTGTATCACATATGGCTCTTAACTAACTGATTGAAGTCACCGTAAATTTGAACACTAACCAAGGGAAATTGAGTGAAGATATTAATCTTCTCAGATATTCGATCTAAGATTACCATCCCTTCATCATGAGGGCGATAGAGAGCAAAGACGAACGTTGGAACTATGGATAAATGCCACGGGGAAGCACATATATGGGAGATCAAAGTCCTTGTATTTTTCATTCCTGCTACAGGGAAACTCGTCCTTGATGTAGGCTCCAATTTTGTTACCGTGAGATTTAGGTGGTTGTGTTTTGTTATAAGCGGTGAGTATCCCGGGACAGTGTGCTTCTCTAGTGAGATGGAGGCGTTGATACCGGTTTCCGATAGTAACAGGAGATCGCGTTTGGTTTTAGGAAGATGAAGTTCTACATCTGGAAAGTTTTACATTGGGCTTGCATGCAGAAAATTGAAGGAGGATATTGTGTAAAGTTAGAACGTACACATTGGTGTAAGATATAGTATACCTGAGGTCTACTTTTTTAAAAGTTGGATTTGCTAGTTATGTTAATTTTAATTTTAATTGGTTTCATGTATGTACTGGCAGGTAGAAGACTAGTAGGCAGTGAGACAGACACACCCACAGGAGTTGCATGTATAAATAACCTGAGGAGGACCGTCCAGAGATACTTCCATAGTAGTACCCTTCATCATGGAATCGAAAGGTCCCATCAGAGACTACTGCACGGTCCAGAACACAGTCACAAAATAGTAGTGCAATAGACTATCAGGTGAATAACACCAATACCAAAAAGCAATCTTCATGAAAGGACTATCAACCCAAGAAAAAATACACACGAGTTTACATGTCACGTCTTCCCAGAAGTCAAATCAACAGAACTTCTTGGGTAAGAAATATCGTCCTGGTCCGGGACCTAAAAGAAAATCTCGCTCATGTAGGTGAGGGACTAAAAGAGCCATTGGGAAGAAGAGTGGAAAATAACGAAGGTTGTTGGGGGGATGCATACACATCCCTTTCTTCCATTTGATTTAGTTTATTAGGTTTATCAATAAATACTTTCACGGCTTCTGCTCCGATGAACTTAGATCACTGGTGCCCCCTAAATACGAATTTGAACGTGATACTAGATTAGCAACTAGATCCCACCCTTTTACAGTGAAACCGATAAAATGCAGCCGTAACTTCTACTCCAACAGTTTCTTTCCTCGCACTTCCCGACTGTGGAATTCTCTTCCACACGATTGCTTCCCGACGGCTACAATCTCCAGGAGTTTAAATGTAAGGTCAATAGACACCTCCTAACACACTAACCTGCTTCCATTCTATCAAACACTCTTCCCATCTGCCCAACCCTCATCCTCGCTATCCTTACTCATCTGTCACCTTCCCCCTAACATTCCCTATGTCTAACCACTCCTTCTCTTTACCTTCTCCTATGTAACCCCATGCGCAATAGTGGCAGTGGAATGCCTTGCTTGTTGTGAGATGATTAAAAAAAATTAGGTGAATACTCGGGCTGGGGGTATGCAATAGGCAAGTTATCTGAAAAAAAATTAGGCTTAATAAGAAGGAGTATTATGGATCGAAATGGTGACAGTGGGTGGGTTTGAACTTGGAAGTGGGAAACAGTTATAAAGCTTTAATTTAGTATAAGACCCAATATCCACTCTCTGGAAAGGCGTCAAGACAAACTCACGCTAAGTTAAGCACGTACGAAAAACTTACATTTAATGTAACGACACCGATAATTAATAAGAAATTAATGTGTAAGTAATTTATGCAGACGTACCTGCATATATATATATATATATATATATATATATATATATATATATATAGGTTGCGATGGGTAAATTTTATATATATATATATATAAATATATATATATATAGGTTGCGATGGGTAAATTTTATATATATATATATATATACTTATCCGCAGACAGATCTGTTTCGCTGTATCACAGCTCATCAGTACGGTTAGACACCCGATTGCTTTTTACCTAGGATTGAAACGTCAGTCGGTGGTTCTACCTTTGAGCTGTGGGCGCTAGGTAAAAGGAGGCAGACTTTTAGCGTGTGATATACCAGGTATTCATACGCCAGTAGTGAGAGTGTTCTTATTCATTACTGAACGAATGATGCGTGGATGCTAGAGTAGCTACTGTTTTTCAAAGTCTACCATTCTTCTAAAGTGCTCAATCAGGGTTTGAGAGCGTAAATAGGCATCTGCAGACAGATCCGTTTCGCTGTATTACAGCTCATCAGTACGATTAGACATCCGATTTCTTTTTATCCAAGATTGAAACGTCAGTCGCGATTCTACCTCTGACCCAAGGGCGCACAGTATATTATATATATATAATCTTTCGTGCATGCGCAAGTGTAGTCATAACAACGTCAACAAACCCAGTCTAATGAAATCCTAATCGAATCAATCAATCCTAACGAATGAAACACGTCACAAGTAAACTTTTTAGATTTTGTCTAAAAATATAAACAATTTTGTCTGTCAATATATGAAAACTATATATCGTTGTTTAAAAAAAAAAACCATCTACAATAAAGTGGAAAATTCTAAAAGAATCTAACACATGTAAGTCCTTAAATGAACCATGTTTATTATGTTTATGCAAAAACCTATTTATCATTAAAGCACTTAAGAATAAAAATCTATTAAATAAACGCAATGAGATAAATGTCATATGTAGACATTGCAAATTGTTCACATTTGAAAATGGGTAAAATCTAAATAAAATAACACGCATATAACTAACAAGTGCTTAAGGAAAATAATTACTGACGAATTATCAAAATAAATTGAAACATAAAATTATCTATTTAAAAAATTCTTTTTATAAAAAAAAGCTTGACAACAAATAAATAGACAGACCAAAAATGATAAGTGAAAAATACAGCCTTGGTATTAAATGAGAATATCACATCAAAGGCATAAAAAGTAAAGGAAGAAAAGAGGGAAAAAAAAGAAAATGATAAGATCAGGTTAAAGGCAGGTTAACATCTTGACCGTTAAGGAGGGAACTGAAGAAGGGGGAAGGGTTAGATGAGAGAGGAAAAAAGAAAAAAGAAAAAAGAAAAAAAGAGAAAAAGTGGGTTAGTAGGTATTCTTTGATGCCAAATCCCAAAATGAATCTTTGCTCTGATTAGTCAAAAGAAACACACATGTAAATTTTATATCTCCCCACATACATACACAGAAAACCAAAGGTTTTTGTTATTTAAATGTAAATCATCTGCACAACAAACATTGCCTGATGAAGAGAATCTATCTCGAAACACAGAAATTTCCGTGTCGCAATGTACAATTAATTCATAACTATATAATTATATTAAGCTCTATAATAGTCATTATATTGAGCACTGTTCATAATAAAATAAATGCCGGGGTACTCAAAATAATAAAACCTTGAGTCCTCTTCACTTGGAATTATATATATATATATATATAGGAAATAATTTTTAGATACGCTACTGCAAAAGACATAGTAAGACTAAAGAAAAAATAAGAAAAGTGATCAGTTCAATGTTAGCAACATGAAGCCAGGCGATGTTTTCTGTCGGGTTCTTTAACGAATATTAAAGTCCCTTCTGTTCGACGTGATTAGCAAATTTCCCTCGATAGATCAATTATGACTGAATATTGAGTTCGATCCTCACTGGATGCTCCACACTTTCGGCCTTGTGACGCATCTAAGCTACACTTAGAAAATCCCTCATGTACGACGGAAGATCTAAGTAGATCCGATTTCATAACGCTGCTTAAGAAGCCAGTTGCAAATGAATGTGAACTTAATCGGACAATCAGCTTAATGCATACCATGACAAAACACAGTTAGTAAAGTGACATACGTAATACACGCTTGGGCGATCATGTCTCGAAAGAGACATAACTGAGTGGGCAAAAGATTTTTACCGCAGTAGGTTGCCATTACTTTCTGCGGTAGACTGGTTGCCAACCAAGGCTACAGAACCCAATCTGTCCTGCTATTTAATCCATAGCTGTAGGGAGAAGATATGGGTTAATACCTTTCTCAAGGCTATTTGAATGAATGCGAACTTAATTGGACAATCAACTTAATGCAAACCATGACAAAAACACAATCAGTTAGTTAAGTGGCATACATGATACACGCTTGGGCGATCATGTCTCGAAAGAGACATAACTGAGTGGGCAGATGATTTTTACCGCAGTAGGTTGCCATTACTTTCTGCGGTAGACTGGTTGCTAACCAAGGCTACAGAACCCAATCTTCCCAGCTATTTAATCCATAGCTGTAGGGAGAAGAGATGGGTTAATACTTTTCTCAAGGCTATTTACGCGTAAGTGAATGCAATGAATTCAACTGGAATTCGAACTCGTCTCCTTCGAATGATCCGAATTCTAACGAAATGTGCGCGTTCCAAAATTAAACTTCAAATAGGACTTGAACATGGAATGCGATATTTAGGCTCAGAATGATATCTGAAAGGGCAGTACATATGACAAATAAAGCTATGTTTATAGATTATTCAATTTTATGTTTTATAGATTATGCAAAATCTTTGAATAAAGTACATGGTTAAGAATTCTTGAAACTGCTAGGTAAGTCTGATTCATTTTAGGAGGATATGAAAACACCCCAGAGCTTATACAAGAAACAAACTGCTCGCATACGGATTGAAAAGAAGTTCAGTAAATACATTTCTTTTTTTTTAATAATCATATCGCCCCAAGCAAGGCATTTTATTGCCACTGTTTTTCAGGGGGTTACATAGGAGGAAAGTTATGAGAAAGAGTGACAGGTTATAGGGGTATCAGGAAGTGGGTAAAAGAAGGATGAGAATATTGACGATAGTGGAGTGGACGGAGAAAGGGGCTTGAGAGAGAGAATGCAGGTTAGTGAGATAGAAGATTACTATTGATTTTACATTTAAATTTTTGGAGATTATAGCTGTCGGGAAAGCAAGTAAATGGAAGGAAATTCCACAGGCGGGAAGTGCGAGAAAAGAAGCTGATGGAGTAGAATTTGCGTTTGCAATTTATTGGTTCCACAGTAAAAGGGTAGGATCTAGTTGCTAATCTTGTGGCTCAAGTAGATTTATATATAGGGGGCACCAGTGAGCTAAGTTCATTGGAGCAGAAGCCGTGAAAGTATTTGTAGAAGAGACACAAGGAAGCCACATTACAGATTTTCCGTTGGATTTTATCAAGGACACCTAGGTGGATAGCATAAAAATAGAAACGGCTTAAGACAAGGATGTCAAAACATATTAAGAGCTAAATGGGCAGGAAGATGTGGAGGGTCATGATTGCCTACGTTCTGAAGGGACATGGCACATAGAAGAAGAAGAAGAAGAAGAATGTGGGTAGCTATGAGCATTTTCTTTACTACTACATTTCTTTCCTGTACGTCTGTCTATCACTTCCCACCTACGGATTTCATAAATATTATCATTTTATTTATTTTAATTTTTTTTTAATCATGTCACACCAAGCGAAGCAATAAAGCCCCTAAGACACAAGGGGCTACTGAGAATGAGAGAAAATGGTAGTGTGAAGAAAGGACTAGAAGATGGCGATTGATGTTTTTTCGAAGGAATCGTATTTGACAAGGTAGCAAGTCTACAGGTGCGAAATTCACGAAATGTTTACTCTTCTTTTTATTTGAGGATGATATTAATTTTTTCATTGTCGTTTAGGAAATTTAATTTAGTTGTCTATGAGTGATTAAGCCTAAAATATTAGTTGGATTATCTGCATTGTTACTCCATTTGTTTACATAGCCGTATCATTGGGTGCCGTAGAAAAACATCATTGTTGCTCACATAATCGGTCCATTACATTCTCAGCATCCTCCTGTAGAACCGCATATTTGTTTTTTCAAGTATTTTCTTCATCTGTGAGGAGATTGTCCAGCATTCACTGCCATATATGAGGACTGATATTGTGTAAAATTTCATTAATTTTTTCCTTGTTTCTAACAAAATTTTCCTGTTTCTGTGCTTAGCTTTTGGAAGACACCTTTTGCAATCCCAGTGCATTTTCGGATTTTAAGGTCGCACGTAGCATCCTCTGTTAAAACGCTTCCCAGATATTTAAATTGTTGTACTTCTTTGATCTTTGTATCTTCAATTTCTAATTTGCATGTTGAGCTTTTTTTCCTTTTCGTGGCAATCATACCTTATGTCTCCTTACACTTTAGACTTAGTTTTTACTACATTTACAATATAGACTTATTTCTGTGTTTACACTTACAAGTTACTCTTAGTTATTTCTTTACACTTACACTTTAGACTTAGTTCTTTATTTAAACTTACAATTTAGGCTTAGTTCTTACTTTACACTTAGAATTTACTCTTAGTTATTTTTTTACACTTACACTTTAGACTTAGTTTTCTCTTTATATTTACAATTTAATCTTAGTTCTTTGTTTACACTTAAACTTTAGATTTAGTTCTTTCTTTACACTTACAATTTAGACTTATTTCTTTGTTTACACTTACAATTTACTTTTAGTTCTTTGTTTACACTTACAATTTAGGCTTAGTTTTTTCTTTACACTTACACTTTAGACTTAGTTCTTTATTCAAACTTACAATTTAGGCTTAGTTCTTACTTTACACTTACAATTTAGACTTATTTCTTTGTTTACACTTACAATTTGCTATTAGTTCTTTCTTTACACTTACATTTTAGACTTAGTTCTTTCTTTACACTTACAATTTACTCTTAGTTCTTTCTTTACACTTACAATTTAGGCTTAGTTTTTTCTTTGCACTTACACTTTAGACTTAGTTCTTATTCAAACTTACAATTTAGGCTTAGTTCTTACTTTACACTTACAATTTAGACTTATTTCTTTGTTTACACTTACAATTTGCTATTAGTTCTTTCTTTACACTTACATTTTAGACTTAGTTCTTTCTTTACACTTACAATTTACTCTTAGTTCTTTCTTTACACTTACAATTTAGGCTTAGTTTTTTCTTTACACTTACACTTTAGACTTAGTTCTTTATTCAAACTTACAATTTAGGCTTAGTTCTTACTTTACACTTACAATTTAGACTTATTTCTTTGTTTACACTTACAATTTGCTATTAGTTCTTTCTTTACACTTACAAGTTAGGCTTAGTTCTTTGTTTACACTTACACTTTAGACTTAGTTCTTTCTTTACACTTACAATTTAGACTTATTTCTTTCTTTACACTTACAATTCTTAATTCTTTCTTTACACTGACAATTTACTCTTAATTCTTTCTTTACACTTAAAATTTAGACTTTGTTCTTTCTTTACACTTTCCTGCACTATTTTCTGTAAGTGTTCTTATAGTTTCCGATCTGTCTCTGTTAATAACAATGTGTGATCTGCATGTCTTTCGTTGTTAAGATTTTGGTCGCCAATAATGTATCCTGCTAGAACTTCTAATTCTCTCAGCATCAACTCTTTGTATAAGTTGAATAAGTCTGGTAAGAAGACTCATCCTTGTCTTTCTATTTTTGTTTGGTTACTGGACTCATTTCTTATTCATATGCAAGCGGTTTTCTGCCAGTATAGATTCTGGATTATTCTACCTTCCCAAAAATGTTAAGGTTAATAAGCAGTTCGAACAGTTCTATATATAAAAAAAACAAACTATAACCAATTCTGATGTGAATGCACGGCTAATGATCTTACAACGTTTTTCATTATTTTTACTCGAATCCTGGGTTTGACGATAAACTGCATCCGGCAGTAATTGGGAAGTTCTGAGGAACATGCAACCACTTCTTAATTGCTGTTGTTCTGAAGTCTACCCTGATTCGGAGTGGTAGCACCTGTTGGGGTTCCAGTTATGGGCAAATAGTTAAACCCCAAACTTAGGTCAAAACATAATGGAAAGTATAAAAATAGATTTTATAGTAAAAATTTCAGTAATACTATTTTGGAGAAGAAAATATTACCAGGAATAGATTTTTGAAGGGAAAAAATATTATCAGCAATATATTTTTGAAAATAAAACCTTTCTTTTTACAAAAATATGTCAATGGAACCTGATTTACAAACTGATTTCAAAGAATACATATTCTATTCATACGAATCTATTGCAAAAATACTGTCGGCATTAAATAACCCATTATACCGTAAAACAAATAAAACCGATCTTTTTACCCCTCTGGAACCCTTGGAATAATTTGCACGTCTCAGGGAACCGCTGCATAAAATGATTATATACTGTTATTAATATCTATCTCTTTTTATATTTTCATCGTAGTTCACGTGGTAAACATAATACATGGACACCTTGTATGCGTCATGTGCTCGAGTGAATCACTTGATAATACGCGAATTCGTTACTTACAGGTCCTGTCAACTAACAAGTGCAGGCGCTTTCACATACACGCTATATACAGCCAGTCAGTTAAGTGCCATACGCGATACACGCTTTAGGCGATCATGTTTCGAAAGAGACATGACTGACTGGGCAGAAGATTATCCCGCAGTAGGTTACCATTGTTTTCTGCGGTAGATTGGTTGCCAGCTAAGGCTATAGAACCCAATCTGTCCTGTTATTTGACACATAGCTAGAGGGAGAAGAGATGTATTATATTATTAATTAGTAATTAGTGGGTGATCAGTTTAATACTTCATAACAATATAAGACTTATCCCCCACTTTATGCCTAGTAGAAGCCTTAATTATGTTTTCAACTATTATAATTCAGTTAGTCAGTTAAGTAAGGAGTTCCAGAAACGGGATGTGGGCGAAAACAAACTGTTAGAGTAGAAGAGGCGGGTACATTTAACTATTTCGACGGTAAAAGGGTGGGACCTTGATGCGAATCTTTTTTCGGGGAATCAGAGAAAAATTTCTTCAGAGCAGTTTCCATGAAAATAATAGTAGAAAAGACAGAGGGAAGCCACATCACGTCGGTGAGAAAGTGACTGAAGTTGAGCTGCCAAGTCAGGATCAATTATATTGCGGATACGTTTTTGGATTTTGTCAAAAACCTTAAGATGAATAGCAGGAGCCCCCAAACAGATTCAATGCACGGACGAATGAAAGATTTATAAATGGATTTTGACGGGAAAAACTTCCGGGCCCGACACAGTGACCCATCGTTCTTAGCAGTAGATGTAGCTATAGATTCGCTGTAGTCATTCTGTTTGAGATCATTTGTGAGTGTAAGGCCAAGGAGCGTCATCCATTCTGATGGTAGGCTAGAAATTTCCTCTGTGGTGGTTAAAAGAGAGTAGCTTCATTTTGAAGGCATTAAAATTCACCAGCCATTTCTTACCTCATTTAGTCACAGATTGTAGGTCCTTTTGAAGGACTGGAGACAGGTTTACTTTGTCAGCCTTGGCAGATTTCTTGAGACGGGAGTAAATTTGTAAGAAAAAGAGTGTAGGTTGGAAAATAATTCGTAACTCACAAGGACGCTATCGAGATTGGAAAAGAATGAAGAATGTGTTGTGTCGAAATTTTTGTCGCCAATTTGTTGTGGAGTTTTTGAGGTGAAATTTCAGTTGTAGTGACCGGTTTGTACCAGAAGTAAGACACGGAAAACAGAAAGTAGGATCTAAAGAGTGTATTAGTATAACAAGAAACATATATATAAAGTAAGTGTTAGTAATAAGTAAATATAAATAAGTAAGTCTGAACGGTACATTTACGCTGCATATTGCTTGACTAGTTGCTGGCTTTAACTGTGTACCTAACTGCCCTTTTTGGAAGTTACGTAGATAATTATATATAACAAAGATGAATAGTCCATTCTGATCTGTCTCTTGTAAGTTAGAGGATAGAGGATGAGTCAGGTATTGGGGACCGAACAGTTTTACAGTGTCATTGGCGATGGACCGTGTGTACGAGTTCTGGTTGTGTTCTGTGTTGAGTTTAGCGCTAAAGGCAGAGGGACCTCCCAGAGTTAACACTCGTTCATCGTGATAGATGAAAATTCAAGCTCCACTTGGTGATGATGGGACGCATGTCTTTATTGCCCCGATGAACCGCGAAAATGAAAAAAAAAAAGAAAATATGGAAACAAAAAGGAAACTGATACTTAAGATCAGGAAAAAAAATGAGGTTTCTGGGGTATATAATGTAAACTTTTTCGTTACACCTAATGGTGTGTAGGGCAGCGTTTTTGCTGTTTCCGTAACAAACTGTTTTTTATGGGGCAGGGTTGTTAGCCCTGCGCCTAGCCCCCAAACCTGGAGGAAGGTGATTTTCTAAGTGTAACTTAGACGTGACACACGGCCGAAAGTAGGAGGTACCCAGTGAGGGTCGAACTCACTACTCAGTTTTAATGATTCTAGCAAGACGAGCTTGCTAACCATTACACCACCTCGAGGTGCCCTATATCATGTAAAGAGGGCTAGGAAAATCTAAGCTTATTTATAAATGGAACTTTGTGTGTGTGTGTGTGTGTGTGTGTGTGTGTGTGTGTGTGTGTGTGTGTGTGTGTGTGTCCGTTACCTATAGACTCCGAAACAGCTAAACCGATTTTCTTGAAATTTTACACAGTTGTACTATAAGCGTCTGCGAGTGTTCTTAGCTAGGTTTTGTGTCGAGGTACCACCGATAAATATCGAAAATCGATAATCAAAAAAATCGGGTTATAGAATGAGTAGTCCGATTTTAATCAAATTTGATACACTCATAGACAAAGACATAAAAAACGATATTTAGAAGTTTCAAGGTTGCAATTCTTACAATAGTGCAGAAAATTTGATATCGATACCAGGAAATCAAAATTTGACTGATTTTAATCAAATTTGATACACTCATAGACAAAGACACTAGAAACGATATTCAGAATTTTCAAGGTTGCAGTTCTTACACTAGTGCAGAAAATCGATATATATATATATATATATATATATATATATATATATATATAAAAGGCAAGATGTTTGTATATGTGTCTGTTTATCTGCCTGTATGTCTGTATTTTTTTCAGTCCTTTTATTTGAGTTTTTGCTTCGGGTTTGGCTCTAAGTAGGTATAATTGTAGTCCTTAGTCTCAGCCATGATACCATTTACTCAGAGGACTTATTTAGCCTTCAAAATTCAGTTTACGACGAAAAAATCTTATTTGTTAATGGAAACGAAAAGGAAATTAGTATTAAGCACCAGGAAGAGACAACTGAAGTTCCTGGGACGTGCAATGAGGAAGGAAGGCTTGGAGAACCTGGTACTAACAGGCCAGAGAGAAGGAAAAAGAGACAGAGGAAAGCAGCGGATAACATATTTGAAGGACCTGAGCAGGAGGACGACAGAAGGGGGCTGCAAGATGTTGCAGAAGAAAGCATACTAAGAGCCACCAGGGATACGGAGACGTGGAAACGCCATGATCACCTATGTTATGAAAGGACAAGGCACATAGAAGAAGAAGAAGAAGAAGAAGAAGAAGAAGAAGAAGAAGAAGAAGATGTATCTAGATGCACAGTCTAACCATAATTGCTCATGTCTTCAAGTGACATGAGAAGAAAGTTAATTCTCTGTGGCATAGTGATTTACGCAGAAAAGTTGAACCTAATACACAATAATACTGGTTTATTCGACTAATTAGCTAAACATTACACCATCGCGTGGTTTCCTTACCATATTCTCGTTGGATTTACTCAGGTTTGTTTCAGTTGATACACTAGTTTGGAGTACGAAGAGCCGTAGCCAGAGTATTTTGATTGATTCATTTTCTACGGCTTATAAACCCTTTGCAGGTTATTTAAAGTCAGAAAAATATTTTTAGATTGCAAGATAATAATGATTTAGCAATATAAGTCTTACTAATTAACTCATCAGTCAAGTGCCATACGTGATACACGCTTTGGGCGATCATGTCTCGAAAGAGATATGACTGATAGGATAGAAGATTATCCCGTAGTAGGTCGCCATTGCTTTCTGTGATAGACTGGTTGCCAGCCAAGACTAAAGGACCCATTCTGTCCTATTATTTAACCCATAACTGGAAGGAAGAGACGGATTAATAGCTTTTCCAAGGGTATTTGTGCGCAAGTGAATGTAGGGAATTCAACTGAATTTAGAACTCGGCATCCCGATATGGATGTCCGTTGTGGTGCAGTGGATATCGACTCGGAACGAGGAATCGGGGTGCCTAATTCCAGTTGAATTCCTTGCATTCATTATTGCACAAATACGAGAGAAATCGGTATAGAATAAAAAGTGAGAGGCCGTGAACGTTTTGTTTAAACTCTATATTTATTGTTGTTGTTATCCTACATGTTTTGATTCATTGAGTGTCCATAATGGTATTCGTGACGCTACACGTGTTTCGAGTCTAAAGTTGACACTCTTCAGGCGAATACACTTGTGACTTTACGTATCGAGATCTGTTTGTGTTTCTGATGGCCAAGGTGTCGTGTATAAATAGATGTGAAAAACCCCAACCCCACAATCTCTTCAGCCTTGTGGTCAGCACTTGATTTATTTATCTATTTATCTATTTATGGACGACACTTTCGCCAGAAGAAACTTAACGTGCTAATGTGAAAAACCGCCAACCCTACAAATATTTCAGCCGGGTCATCACCACTTGATTTATTCATATCTCTCTCTCTCTCTCTCTCTCTCTCTCTCTCTCTATATATATATATATATATATATATATATATATGTGTTCCATTTTTAAACGAGTTATTTCGCTACCCAAATTTCTATCATGAGTGGTGTCTTCAGGCGATTTTTAATAACAAAAAAATTTTTAATAACAAAAAATTAAAAATCGCCTGAAGACACCACTCATGGTAGAAATTTGGGTAGCGAAATAACTCGTTTAAAATGGAAATTATTCAAAAGTACTACAATGTAGTTGTATAGAACACTTTTTAATACAAATGTGTACTGGTCTAACCCTATCAGGACCAAAAACTCAGTATGAAACAATCAATCACTCAATCAATCAATCAAAAAAAAAAAAAAAAAAAAAAAAAAAATATATATATATATATATATATATATATATATATATTATAAAGGATTCGTGTAAAATACTTTGTATAAAAAAGACGGAAGCTGATGATGGTTCGCCTGAAATAGGCCCATACTTCCGATTCACCATGAAATAACGTGTCTGCCTTAATTTTTCTTAGATGTACAGGATACTTCTTTGGATTCTTCTATACTCACACTGCATGCTGATATATATATATATATATATATATATATATATATATATATATATATATGTGTGTGTGTGTGTGTGTGTGTGTGAGTGAGGGGTGAGTGTTTAATGCAAATAAATTGACATTTTAACTGAGCAGATTTATGCCAATTTCGAAGTTTTGTGAGGACACCGTTATGATGTCGTCACTCATCAGGGCAGTTTTTTTATGTGCTGTCATGCCCCCGTTGTTTTTCTTATCTATATGGAGCTTGGGGCAATTTGATATTTTATGGGTGTGATCTTATTTGCGATTGGTCGTTTTTCTTTTTACTATGTAGGTGTTTGATTTCTTTTTATTGCTTTTTAATGTGCGTTTGAATGCTCTATATTGAAGTAAACCTATCAACACTCTATTCCCATCCCGATATCGAGCACTCTACGATAAAAAAGCCTGCATACTATAATACTTTTTATCAGTAAA
Organism: Ascarosepion bandense; assembly: GCA_037127315.1. NCBI lineage: Eukaryota > Metazoa > Mollusca > Cephalopoda > Sepiida > Sepiidae > Ascarosepion > Ascarosepion bandense. Next base: position 203,959 of record JBBBDQ010000413.1, read on the forward strand.
ACTTCTAAAAAAAAAATATCAACCTGAGCGCTAAACTTTATGACAACTCAGCACTATATATATATATATATATATATATATATATATATATATATATATATATATATATATACTCTTCTCCCCCACTTGAGAGAGATGTGACACAATGTCTTTTTTAACCTGGGGAACCTGAGTGCGTACGCCCAGGTACTGGTCAAAACATTACCTATCCACCGCGGTGGATAGGTTCAAAACAGGTCTAAACTGGTTTTAAACTGGTCTTATTCAGTCTGAATTTGGTCATTTTGGACCCCGGCTCGAAGGCCGGAGCCCCGTTATATATATATATATATATATATATATATATATATATAAAGGTATCACTGGTATTTTTTTCAAAAGGATTCTGCTGGAAGTTCTTTTTTGAAAAAAGTATTGCTGGTATTTTGACAATAAAAACTATTTTTATACTTTCCTTGTGTTTTCATTTGAGACCCTGGATGTGCAATGTGGTGTAGTGATTATCGGCCCAAAACGAGAAATCGAACATCTGAGTTCAAATTGCAGTTAAATTCGTTAAAGTGAAAATACCTTCGGAAAAGGTATTAATCTGTGTCTTCCCTCCAGCTATATGTTAAATAGCAGAACGGATTGGGTTCTTGGTTGTCAACCAGTCTACCACAAAAAGAAATGGCAACCTACTGCGGTAAAAAAAAACTTCTGCCCAGTCAGAAGACTTTCGAGACATGATCACCCAAGCGTGTATCATGTATGACACTTAACTGAGTGAGTTGAGACCCTAACTGTTTTTACCACCCTGGGTGAGGGTGAACCTAGAAACAAAAGCTGGTTCCAAGCTCTTCAAAACTTCAAATCTCCGTGTAAGAGACCTTCCTGCCAGATGTAGTTTAACGTCATACTCAGGACGAAGGGCTCGCATTCATGATTATACCGAATCGGTCCGCGAAACAGGTTTGGTAAGCATCGCGCCACTCCATGAGGAGGAGTGGACCATAAAGATGGAGGGGATTCTAGTAGGAAGAGGAAATAAACAAAATAAAGACCTGAATAAAAAAAAGTCAGTTGAAACGATAAGAATGACGGCACATCTGAAAAGAGTTAGGAAAGAGCACGAGAGACATCTGCTGCTTATCCATTTTGTAAGGGCCGACTACTACTTTACAATGTTCGGAGTGATCATTGCTCATTTGTTAACGCTGCCAGCTACTCCTTTTACGCTCCCTCGAATTAACTTTGACGAATTCTCGACGCTTTATAGAAATAAAAAAGCAAAAAAATGTAGACAAACTAAACAACGTAATAAATAAAAGCTTGTCAAAGGTTGGGTGTACATGATTCTCGTATATTACACATTTCTGGATCAAAAGACTGCGTCGAGTTACTCGTCTGAATTTTACATTAGCGTAAAGTCTCGGATTGCGAGACTTTAAAATGGCGTTTGCTTTCTTCACAAGACATTTAGACATAAAAAAAACAAAAGACGAATGTCAACAATAAATAAAATCAAGCTATAAAATTGAATTTCCTTTTGACCTCTAATTTCTAAAACACTATCTCCTCTTAAAAAAAGGAACAAAAAAAAAAAAAAAAAAAAAAAAGAAAAGCGAATCTGGCATATTAAAATTTGGAAAATCACCAAATACTCAGTTATACATCTGCTCAAAATTATACCATCTTTTAAAGTAGCTTTCGACCTGCAAACAAGATGAGGGAGACGAACGTGTTCCATTTTTAGATTTCTTTTTATCTTACCTATTTTGATGAAGCAAAAACCTACCGTAGATCCACCGACGTTTTACATGGGTTTATTTTTAGAAATCGTATTTCGTTATTATTTACTAGCAGTATAGCCCGGCGTTGCTCGGGTGTAATGAAAGCTTCAAAACTAATCCATGGTCCTGGAGCTTAGACTCAGCCTAAAGAATATTTGTGTGACGTTTGGTGAGAATCGGATAAAAATTGTAGATTTGTATAAAGGACATACAGACAGATAAACAGACACACACAAACATCTTGCCTTTATATATATATATATATATATATAAAGGTGGATAAGCAGGGTGTTCCTGCTATCCACCTAGGTGTCCTTGACAAAATCCAACGGAAAATCTGTAATGTGATAGATTCCGACTTGGCAGCTCGGATACAGTCACTTTCTCACTGGTTCAATGTGGTTTCCCCGTGTCTCTTCTACAAATACCTTCACGGCTTCTGCTCCGATGAACTTAGCTCACTACTGCCCCCTGTATATAAATTTACTCGAGCCACAAGATTAGCTACTAGGTCCTACCCTTTTACTGTGAAACCAATAAATTGTAAACGCAAATTCTACTCCATCAGCGTCTTTTCTCGCACTTTCCGCCTGTGGAATTCCCTTCCATTTACTTGCTTTCCCAACAGCTATGATCTCCAAGAATTTAAATGTAAATTCAATGGTCATCTCCTATCTCACTAACCTGCATCCCCTCTCTTATGCTCCTTTCTCCGTCCACTCTACTCTCGTCAGTATTCTTATCCTTCTCTTACCCACTTCCTGACATCCCCTATAACCTGCCACTCTTTCTCAGAACTTTCCTCCTATGTAACCCTCTGCAAAGCAGTGGCAATAAAGTGCCTTGCTTGGGGCGATATGATTATAAAAAAATACGAGAAATAATTTTATATAAAAAATGACCAACAATGCATATTTATAGTAAAATGACCGACAAGAAATTTTATCTGTAGTTGAAGCCATGAAATTGAATTAAAAGTATTTAGATTTAAAAGTATTTAGATTTCAGTATGACATGACCCATGACCCATGATATGCCGCTAAACAAAGATCAACAAACCAAACCAATCAAAATATTTAGGTGTCGGCATTAAATAACCCATAGAGTTACGCTAAAATATTAAATTAATGTAGGGTGACTTATGTTTTCCTTTGTTTGGAAATCTTAAATGGAGCATTGTCATTATTATTCATTTTAGACGAGTGTTTCTTTCATTTTATTTATACTGTTTTGCACCTTGTAAAGGTAGATATAATAGCCTTATTTCGTCTGAATTTCTCAGATTAGATATTGTCATTATTATTTATTTTAGACATATTTATTTTATCTTATTTCTATTGCTTTTTATCGAAACTAAGATGCTTTCTATGTTTCTTATACAACTGTTAAGTGCCATTAATCGAAAATTAAGAAAGTCATGTATCTAGTATCCTTGGATGCACGTCATAACGAGATAGCATTTTATGAAATAATCTTAAATATAAATCAAATTTAGAAACTTTTATTTATTCTTCTCTATCAGATTTTACTTAAGTGTTTAAACAGAGGATAAAAAAATTGGCACTGAGAACCGAAGGCACATTGGAATAGCGAAAGATGTCTTCCAAAATCTAAGTAAAGTATTAGAAACAGGAAAATGTTGTACATAATTGTTATGGTGCCGTCCTACGAGGAATGGACTCTTCCTCTTTGTTATATACAGTTACCTGCGTGACTTCCAGGAGAGCAGTTAACAGAAGCAGTTATCAAAGGCAGTTAGGAGCAGCTAACGGTGGCAGTTAACAGCAGTGGATGATAGCGATGTGCGTTGTGGCGCAGTGGATATCGAGGCGGAACGTCAAATCGGGGCAAATTCCTTGCATTCACTAACGCACAAATACCATTGGAAAAGGTATTAATCCTCCTATTCCCTCCAGTTATGGGTTAAATAATAGGACAGATGTAACCCTATTTCCACATATTTCCACATATGAAAAATGTAATTCGTAGTTTAATACGACGAAGCGGAAGAAATTATTATTAGTGGTATTGTTGATTTTGCAGTTTATTGTAATTCGCGATATGAGCTCCGCTTAAAAATATTTAATACTTATATGTTTGTAGAATGCGAAAAATAGAAAACCAGCTGGAAATTGGGAAGACAAGAAAATTATATTTTTCCATTGTTATTCAGAAGCGAATTTTTTGGCCAGTGGATTTGAGGAATGTGGATAGTCACAACAAATTGTTAGAAACTTTTGATATGGGTTAGAAGGTCAGGATTTGACTGTGAGAGTAGAAATAAATCATAAATCTCACTGGAGTTAAAATTTCCAAGCTAAAGGCTGGATTTGCTGACGGAATCAGTTGAATTAAGAAGAAGAGGACGAAGAGAAAATGACATCAAATGAGGTGTTGTTGTCTCATTCGTTGAACCAAAACTCCACCTTGAAATGTGTAGGTGGAAGAAATCTCATTGGTCAAAGATCTGATTTGCTTAAAGATACCCCGAGTCTCTCAGCATCACCAAAGAGAATTGACGACAAGTATAAAAATTCGAGACCCCAGGGAGAAAAATCAGTAGGAGCTGCCGAGCGAAAGAGGCCAGCCGAATTTACTGCCGCTGTCGCCAAAACACCCCATTTCGGCCGTTTCATAAAGCTTCGGTAAAGAGCTGTGAAAAGACTTTTTATTTGGAAAATTGAAAGCTCTGATTATTCTTAACGAAAAATTCGCTCCGTTGTGAACATTGAATTCGGCGATTGTATATTCTATTTTTTTAAATTTTTTTTTCTTTATAAAAAGACTCATTTATTTATTTTTTTTTTTTGGTGCCGTATTTTTTTTTTTTTTTTGTTATCCAAAGGTACGTGAGCGTCAGGCCTGGTTCGACGTGGTAAAGACCCAGCTAGCAAAATTTCGGCGTGCCTTCCTTGGATCAGAATTCAAAGCGTGGGCAAGGGGGAGCACCGTTATAATAGACGTCTCGAAGACCAGCTACTGTGTCGAGGCCATCATCACGACTAGCGACCTGAGGGCGACGTCACAAAGATTGGGTTTTGTAGCCTTGGCTGCAATCAGGATAATCTTTTGCACAGTCTGTCATGTCTCTTTCGAGACATGATCGCCCCAAATGTATCACGTATGGCACTTAACTGACTAAATAAGACCTTCGGACTTACTTATTTCTACATTACTTATTATTAACACTTGCTTTGAATATCTTGTTTCTTGTTATACTAATACACTGTTTTGAACCTACCTTCTTGTTCCGTGTCTTAATTCCGGCACAAATCGGTTACTGCAACTTTTCGGTGAAGTTTCGCCACAACTTCACAACAAATTGGCGACGAAGATCCACAACAACAATAAAACGAGTACTCATCTGTTATGTAATATAATCCTACATGGTAGTGAATAAAAAAACTCCTTAAAGAAGAGTATGAGACTTGAGACAACAGATATGTGAGTCAATAGAACGATGTGAAGAATAACATAGCCAGACAATGAAAGAAAACGTTTTAAGAAAAATGGTAGCAAAAAGTTATTTATACTTACAATCAAAAAGAAAAACTTCTGGGCTGCAGAATGAATTAAGAGGGCTTGGAGAATTTGACCCTCACATCTTGAAGGCGTGATTAGCAACGGGAAACATCGAGTACTCTACCTAACAAATTGGTATAAATAGATTATAAAACAGGAAGTGTGAGTGATGGTAAAAAGACAAACTTTACTAAGATCTACAAATAGTAGGAAGTTCTAGAGAGCCACGAACGCTGACGTTCTGATGGTATATAGAAGAAGGTAGTAGGCGAAATAATTATAGTCACTTGGGCGATCATGTCTAGAAAGAGACATGGCTGACTTGGCAGAACATTCTTCCGCAGTAGGTTACCATTACTTTCTGCGGTAGACTGGTTGCCAACCAAGGCTATAAAACCCAATCTGTCCTGTTATTTGACCCATAACTGGAGGGAAGTGATGGATTAGTAGCTTTCCCAATGGTATTTGCGCGTAAGTGAATGCAACAAATTTGACTGGAATTCGAAATCGGGTAGTTCGAATTCCAGTTGTATTCCCTGCATTCACTTTCGCACAAATACCCCTGGGAAAAGTATTAATGCCACCAGTTATGGGTTAAATAACAGGACAGATTAGATTCAGTCATGTCTCTTTTGAGACATCATCGCCCAAGCGTGTATCACGTATGGCACTTAACTGACTGATTGACTCTTGCCTTTAATCTGTTTTGTGAGAATCAAAATTTCACTACATGGTATTCTTATCATCCTTCTGTAGAGATAATAATAATAATAATATTAATAACAACGATACATTTTGTCAAGTACTCTATTAATAGAAAAAATACATTTATACTTGTGCAGGTTGTATTAGTGTAACACTGTGATGTAAAAGCATTAAGAAGAAAAACTTAACTAACAAACAGCCATACAATTTTTTGGGGAAATGTGTCATATTCCTGAAATACATGTTTGAAAGGATCAGTTAACAGTCATAAGTTCCGCAAAGAAAAAAAGTATATGGCGGAATTTTTCATTGGTTCGTGAATTGACCAATCAACTAACAAATAAGACGAGATTTCCTAGTAAGCGAAAAGAAGATCCTTCTTCCTATAATTCTTAAGTGAGAAGTAAAGAGAAAGTAATAATAATTATTTTTCTATGTGCCATGTCTCTTCAGAACATGGACGATCATGGCTGCCCATAATTTCCTTTTATTTGTTGCTCTTAATAAATTTTGTATTTTTGCTATACCTCTTAAAACTTGTTCTGCTATTCATTTATTCAAGTTCACTAGGTATGTTATGCCTTGTTTTGCTCCGTCCCTCTTTTCTTTAATCTGTCCTGTGAGAATCAAAATTTTACTCTATGGCATTTTTATCATCCTGCTGTAGAAATAATAATAATAATAATAATAATAATAATAATAATAATAATAATAATAATAATAACAACAACAAATTTCGCCAAGTACTCTATTAATAGAAAAAGTTCATTTATACTTGTACAGGTTGTGTTCGTGTAACATTGTGGGTGTAAAATAAAAGAGAAATAATAATGTTAAAAACATTAAGAAGAAAAATCCTAACAGCCACACTTAAAAAAAAATGTATCATATTTCTTGAATACATGTTTGACAGGATCAGTTAACGGCCATAAGTCCTGCATGGAAAATGGAAAAGTTGTAGTATGTAACGGGTTTTTCATTGGACCGTGAATTGACCAATCAACAATTAACGAAAAAGACGAGATTTCCTGGCAAACAAAAGGACATCCACCTACCAACATTTCTTCAGTGAGTTTTTTTTAGTTGTATCGACATGGTAGACCTGCTTAGTTCATATATTTGCCAATATGTCACATATTTAATCTCCCTTTCAACGAGAATTGGTGGGAACATAACACAACACAGGTTGAATACAATGAAAAAGTTACCATCCTCTGGAATTTCAACGTTCACACTGATAAGAAAATCCAGGCAAAAAAGAAGTAAACACAATTGTGGAATTAATGTTGGAAGCAGATGGTTACTGATAGATGTTGCAACCCCATCCGACGAAAATGCAAAAATGAAGACGTTTAAAAATCTAAGTAAATATAAGTTTCTCAAGATTTAAATCAGTGGTATCTCCTGTTGATTACCCTCTTGTTATTAGAGCTTTGGGAATGATATCAAAAGGGCAAATATCTGTAACAAATTCCTGGTAGCCCTAAAATATATGAATTGAAAAAGATCATATTAATTTGTATTTCTTGTATCTTGCATAGATTTTTCTCCATACAGTAATCAGAATTAGGTTATTTATCATTCCAGTTGCATGTTACTTTATCTTTCTTAAACGAGCGAGAGAGAGAGAGAGAGAGAGAGAGAGAGAGAGAGAGAGAGAGAGCAAAAAAGAATAAAAGAAACAAAATAAACATTAAAGAGGAGACAGTGCGTAATTCTCAAATGGGAGAAAGAGAGAGAGAAAGAGGAGAACAATAGAGAGAGACAGAGAGAGAAAGAGGAGAACAATAAAGAGGGAGAGAGAGAGAGAAAGAGGGAGAGTGAAGACAATATAAGTAACAGTGAAAGAGAGATAGTATATAATTCTGACATAAGAGAAACAAAGAGAGGAAAGAAAGAGAGTGAGAAATTCAGTAAAGGAATGAGACAGAAAAAAAGAGAGAGAGAAAAAAGAAATAAAGAAACAAATTATACACTGAAGGAGAGATAATGCGTACTTCTCAAGTGAGAAAAAGAGAAACAGAGAGAGGAATAGAGGGAGAGAAAGAGAGAGATAGGACAAATAAGGGAGAGATAAAGAGTGAGAGAGAGAGAAAGCGACGGAAGATTAAAAGAAACATTCACTGAAGGAGGAGAGAGAGAGAGAGAGAGAGAGAGAGAATAAAAATATAAGTAAATATTATTTTTTTAATCATATCACCCCAAGCAAGGCGAAAACGCCACTGATGCGCAGGGGGCTACTTAAGAGTGAAAAGATTGGAAAAGCGAAAAACCGGAAACCACATCCTAAACAGGAAACAAGGGATGAGCCTCTTCACCTGTTCAATAGACGTAGGTGGAGTGTGAACCGGGCGATACTGAAAGTGAGATAATGTGCAATTCTCTAATGAGAGAGAGAGAGAGAGAGAGAGAGAGAGAGAGAGAGAGAGAGAGAGAGAGAGAAAGAAATAAAGAAAGAGAGATGGAGAAAGAGGGATAAAAATATAAAATAAAATAAACAAACACTGAAGATGATAGAATAATAACAATAATAATTACTATATATATATATATATATATATATATATATATATATATATATATATATATGGAAATATTTGTTTGAACATTATGTTTCAATATGTCGGTTGTTAAAACTATTTCGTTAATCTTCGGGATTTTCCGTAAAATTTCGTTAATCTTCGGGATTTTCCGTAAAATTATATATATAGTCATCCGCAGTTAGATCTGTTTCGCTGTATCACAGCTCATCAGTACGGTTATACATCCGATTGAAACCCGACCGAATTGGCGTCAGTCAGCGATTCTACCTCTGAGCTATGGGCGCTCGGTAGAAGGAAGCAAACTTTTTAGCGTGTATATGGTAATTATTAGTCCGAAGCGTTATAGCTATTGAGTTGCAAACATCTAATCTCAGGATGTTCTGTACTTGGCCCAAATGAATATAAACATCGTCATGATAGAGTGGGGCAATATTTACATTGGACAATGTGCAAACACTATGAAAAATATGTAAACAAACACTGGTATGAACATCACCCAGCACCGGTTACGGAAATAGAAGATGTCACCATTCTGTGGGATTACACCAGCTACACAGACAAAAAAATTGAAGCAAATAGGCCGGACATCATTGTTAAAAACCAGAAAGAAAAAACTTGTCTATTAATTGATATGGCTTGTCCAGCGGATTGTAATATAGCAACCAAGGAATTCGAAAAAAACTGTCAAAATATAAAGACCTGGAAATTGAAATAGAAAAAATATGGAAATTGAGAGTCGTGCCAGTGATAGTAGGTGCACTTGGAATGATAAAAAATGGAACAAAACAACACATTGAAAGAATCCCTGGAAACCCCAGCTTAAGAGATATACAAAAATTGTCTTGTTAAGTACAGTCGAGACACTAATGAGAACTTTGTCTATGTAACGCTAGGGATGTTAGGGGAGATAGAAAACATGAAATGGAGCCATAACACACCACGACCTGCCTTAGGTCTTCCCGCAGATTTGGTAGACAGTGCGACCATAGCAGAAATCGAAATATAATGAAAAATGACAACATAATAATAATTAACATATATTTATGCTCTACTTTTGTATTGAGCACTCTTTAAAGTAAATATCTAACTGGAATGTACTTCCATTAGTAACCATTACTTACAATTTTTTTATTCGGAAGTCAATTGATTACGCGACAGAGTTTCGAATGAAAATATTTACAAGCTCTCTGTTTCTCTCTCTTTATATATATATATATATATATATATATATATATATATAGAGAGAGAGAGAGAGAGAGAGAGAGAGAATAGTATAAATTCTAATAAACTTCGACGTCCGTTGGAGACTTTTACTTTCTTCTGAAAGAACAGATGGAGGAAATGATCCGGGCGGATATTTTGAGACATGAGGAACGTCTTCTCCCTGCCATCGGCTTTTAAAGGAAATGTTCACACGCCTCCGGAAACTGGCGAGGTCATGTGATCGTTGCAAACAGGAAGCGACAGAAGGTGGAAGTGACGTTACCGGCGCCAGAAGCGACTCAAATACCTGGGTGCCGTAATGTCTGATCAAGTTGTAACTGAGTAACTGCCTCGGCACTAACAGTGGGTAGAGAATATGATACGGGCTGTAAAACTGTGAAGTTTTCTTTCTCAATTCCCTCTGTTCGTCCCAAACTTCCTTACTAACGTGCTGATCAAAAATTGAAAATGTCATCAATTACTAGACATTATGAAATTGTTTATTTGTTTTTCGTTTTTTTTTTTAATGAGGCAAATGAAAGAATTAGCAGTTTTATGTTGAAAACTTTCGGAGTTCATTGATAAAACAATTAGTTACTGCTTCTATGCATCGTGTCCCTTCAGGACATAGTCGATCATAGCCTTCACATCATCCTGTCCCTAGTAGCTATTAACACGCTTTCTCTTGTTACTCCTTACAAACCACACACTGCCACCCGTTTGATCAAGCCCACAAAGTATGTTACGTGTTGCTTTACCCCGTCTCTCTTCCGCTCTATCTGACCTGTGAGTATCAGATTTTCCAAACTGTTGTGGAGTAGTTTTCGCACTGAAGGTTATAATCGTGCTATGTCGGTTGCTAATCAACTTAACGCACCCAAAATGTTAGGAACTTGGTATCTTCCACTGAAAAGCTGACTCCTTAGTATTCGGCTAACTGTCGACTAATATCAACTGCCTAGTAGTTCTACTGAACTCTAATAGAACTCTAAAGAACTCCTATGAACTTCCCAAGAACTTCTCAAGAACTTTTCCCGTTAACTTCCTGTTAACTCTTATAGGAGGGAGAGTCCATTATTTGAGGAATAGGTGTGTTTCCGCATAACACAAACCCTCCTTCTCAATACGTGTCCCAGTCTTTTCTGATGTTAAGTATTAATTTTCTTTTCGTTTCCATCATTTCCAGAACTAAATCGTTTCTCGCATGTTCGGTCGATTGTATCCTCAGCATCCTTCTGCATACTGCCGCTGGATCTGGACAAACAAAAATGAATCCGTATATATAAAGATATCTTATATTTTTATTCTTCGTCGAAGACGCTTGTGTGGAGCCTTAAGACACGTGAAGAGAGATCGCGCATACAAAGGAGCAGTCGGGAGTCGTAAGCGAGTTTCTAACTTTCAGACAAAATTCTAGACTTTAAGAATATATAAAGTCTAGAATTTTTCCAACGTTTTCCTACTTTATTAAAATAGCCATTAAACATTTATATCTGTTCATTTTCTTTCTTTCTTTCTCTCTTTCTTCCTTTCTCTGAAAACGAGTGTCTTTTCCCTTCTTTTCCTTCCTAGTCCATTATTTTTTTAGGTATTGACAGGATATGCTAAATACCTACAGCTCCTATTCTTTCTTTTTTCTTTCTTTCTTTCTTTCTTTCTTTCTTTCTTTCTTTCTTTCTTTCTTTCCCACGTATTTTTGCTTTTTCGGTTTATCTACGGCCGGATGTATCTGTCAATCAAACCCGGCAGTCCATTGCTTTTCAAGCCGGTTGTTGCTTGTTTTTTCGTTGTACTTTGTTGACATCATCTACGACCGGATATATCTGCCAATCACCCTTCTCTTTTCATGACTTTCATCTATGGCTGCGTGTATCTGTCAATCACGTTATTGCCGGGCCATCACCTTTAAAGGCGTTTGTCACTTTTTGTTGACCTTACCTACGACCGGATGTACCTGTCAATTAATTCCACCGTTCAAGATGATATATGACATTTCTGTAGAACCACATTTCAGTTGCTTCAAGTCTTTTATTTATTCTTGGTGAGATTGTCCAGCATTCGCTGCCATATTTACGAATAGACATTGAAATTTACTAGAAAGACCCATGAAAATTTAACGGTTTCCTTATTTAAATTTTCTAATGAAAATTAGTTCTTAACTAGCAGTATAGCCCGGCGTTGCTAGGGTGTAATGAAAGCTTTAAAACTAATCCATGGTCCTGGAGCTCAGACTCTTTGGACGTTGGCACGAAAGACTAAAAAGCAATAGTTGTTTCCAGTTAAAGCGAAACCGTAGACTGAAAGAAAAATGTATGGATGTAAGTCAAATTTTGATTTCCTGGTATCGATATCAAATAAGTTTTTTTCGTCGTAAACTGAATTTTGAAGGCTAAATAAGTCCTCTGAGTAAATGGTATCATGACTGAGACTAAGGAACTACAATTATACCTACTTAAAGCCAAACCCGAAGCAAAAACTAAAATAAAAGGGCTAAAAAAATACAGACATACAGGCAGATAAACAGACATACACACAAACATCTTGCCTTTTATATAGATATTGCAGACGCTTATAGTACAACTGTGTAACTTTTCAAGAAAATCGGTTCAGCCGCTTTGGAGTCTATAGGTAACGAACGGACACACACACACACACACACACACACACACACACACACACACACACAAAGTTCCATTTATAAATAAGTTTAGATTAGATGATTGTATAAGCTCATACCGAGTTCTACAATAAAATATTTGTAGAAATTCCCTTATCGCTTCGTTAAATATTTGACATTAACAACATTAACAAGATATTGCAATAAAAATCATAAATAACAACCATAAAACTGCATATGAACGCAAGTCGTTGTTTTAAGAAGTGGATAGAAACGTAAAGATTTGTGAGTTCAATACCTGGCTAGAGCAGAGGTGAACAAAAAAACTCAGAGGGTTGTTAAAGAGAGATAACTCATACTGAAATATCTGGAAGAGGCATGACTCATGGAACGAGAATAATCTCCGGTGAACGAAATAAAAGGTCCAGTTCATAATTCCAACCACTTGAAGAAGGTCAGAGCTCACGACGTCGTAAATTGAGCAAAAAAGATGAGGATAAAGTCCGAACAGTATAGTGTAAATAATTACAATTTCTCATTTCAGAAATATAAAAAGTATAGAAATTAACAGATTTGAAATTGAAAAAGTTTTTCCACTTTATTGAAATAACCGTTAAACACTTATATCACAACTTTTTATTTCTTACTTTCAAGCTAAATCCTTGTCTTACGAAAATTGGTGGACCTGAAGGAGACTACCATCACATTTAAATTTGTTGCTTTTAATTTTTTAAAACTTTTTTCAGCGCAGTCTTATCAATTATTACATAAAGTTTCCGATAATCAAAGAAAAAAAAATTGGAAAAATTTCAATATTTAAACAATGTTGGGGGGTGGGTGGGGTTTGGCTCAGTTTCTCATACAACGTTATAGTAAATCGATCTTCCATTTTGGAACTATTCACGTTGAGGTCACTTTGTTTTTTGTTTTTTTTTTTGGTAGGGGTGGACAAGTTGTTGCTCTTATTTTTTGTATTTTTCAAGTTTTCTTTAGTTCTTACGATGGGATCTTCCTCGGAAACTCCAAGAATATTTTTTTTTTTTTTTTTTTTATAAGCGTTTCACCCCGAGCAAGGCATGTCGCTGCCACTACTGTGCAGGGGGCTACGTAGAGAGGAGAAAGGCTGGTTAAATATAGGAAATAACAGAGGGTGGGTGATAGGCGGGTGAGGATACCGAGAATGAGGGTTGGGTAGATGAGAGTGTTGTGAGAATAGTTGGGAGTTAGTGTGATAGGAGGTGTCTATTGACCCTACATTTAAACACCTGGAGATTGTAACTGTCGGGAAAGCAGACTTGTGGAAGGGAGTTCCACAGGCGGGAAGCGCGAGAAAAGAAGCTGTTGGAGTAGAATTTACGGTTACATCTTATTTGTTTAACTGTAAAAGTTTGGGACCTAGTTGCTAATCTAGTATCTCGTGTAAATTCGTGCTTAGGCGGCACCAGTGATCTAAGCTCATCGGAAGCCATGAAAGTACTTGTAGAAGAGGTACAGGGAAGCCACATCACGCCAGTGAGAGAGTGGTTGCAGCTGGTCTGCCAAGTTAGTATCAACCACGTTACAGATCCTCCTTTGTATTTTGTCAAGAAGCCCAAGGAGAGCAGCAGGGGCACCCGACCAGATATGGCAGCAATATTCAATACACGGGCGGATGGTAGATTTGTATATGTGCAGAATAGTTTCAGGTGGGAAAAATTTCCGGGCCCTGCACAGAGAGCCGACTTTCATAGCAGCAGATTTGGCAATGGATTCAATATAGTCATTCCATTTGAGGTCCGCCGAGAGTGTAAGGCCAAGGAGGCGTAGTATTTTACTCTCTGGGAGGCTAGCCTGTCCCATGCTAATGGGAGGTAGATGCGATAGTCTATGGTGGTTAGTTGATAACAGCTTTGTTTTGGAGGCATTGAAATTTACCAACCATTTCCTACCCCAGGTCACTACGGATTGGAGGTCCCTTTCCAGTGCGGCAGCGAGGTTCACTTTGTCGTCCAGACCTGGTTTCTGATCGATGCGGGAGTAGATTGTTGTGTCGTCGGCATACATGCCAACTTGCTTTAAAATTGTATTAGAAGAAGAAGCATAAAAAAAATGAGACTGATATCTTTGCCTAAAAACAGAATTTCTGAAATGTCAGAAAGCATTAGGAGAAATACAGTGTCAAAGGTAACGTCATCTCATTTTTTCCGTTCAAATTGATGTGCTTACCGATGTCACCAACATTGCACAGCTGCTTGTTTTCGGCCGCTAAATTACCGACAAAGTATTTAAGAAGACCTTTCTTTTTTACCGGCTATTAGAACAACAAAAGCAGTTGATGTAATGGCAATATTTACAGATTTCTTTGAAGAGTCGGGACTGAGCTGGAGCAAATTGGAAGGGGTTTGCACAGACGGTGGCCCTAATATGCTTGGTTCCTGATCAGGATTCATAGCTCTTGTTAAGCAGAAGCAAACTGGTTTAAAAGAAGCACACTGCATGATGCATAGAGAATATATCGCCTCAAAGACTATTTCAAGGAAACCTTCATGTTGACTTGACTGTCATGATAAACATTGTTAACTATGTGAAGAGATCTGCCTTGAACACTCGCCTCTTCCACGATCTCGTCCGAGACATGCATACTGAACACACTGCTCTTTTACTTCACACATAAGTGCAATGGCTTTAAATAGGAAACACGCTGGCAGGAGTCTTTGAATTGCGGGAAGAAGTGAAGTTGTTTTTTAGTTACAGTAACAAAATAAACTTGCTGTCTGCCTCCACTGAGGAAAGACTCGTAGCACGAATGGCTGTCTCCAAAGAGACATGAGTGACTGGGCAGAAAATTATCTCGCAGTAGGTTGCCATTACTTTCTGCGGAAGACTGGTTGCCTGCTAAGGCTATAGGACTAAATCTGTCCTGTTATTTAACCATAACTAGAGGGAAGAAAGGGTATTTGTGCGTAAGTGAATGCAATAAATTCAACTGGAATTCGAACTCGGCTCCCCGATTTGTCGTTCCGAGTCGATATCCACTGCACCACAACGCACAAATGGCTTATCTTGCCGATACTTTTTGAAATTCTGAATGAATTAAATAGGGAATTACAGGTTCTTTAATGTGATTTTGCTCACTGATGTTGTTAATGCTTTCATAGTAAAATTCCAACTCTGAGGAAAACAAATGAAAATAAAAGAAATACAACATTCTTTCAGCATTTAAGGGGTATACTTGCAGTGGATATCGGCTCGGAATGAGAAATCGAAGAGCCGAGTTTGAATTCCAGTCAAATTCGTGGCATTCACTTACGCGCAAATACCCTTGGGAAAGGTATTAATCCATATCTTCCCTCCGGCTATGGGTAAAATAGCAGGACAGATTGGGTTTATAGCCTTGGTTGGCAACCAGTCTACCGCAGAAAGTTATGGCAACATACTGTCGGAAAATATTCTGCCCAGTCAATCATGTCTCTTTCGAGAAGCGTGTATCCCTTCCGACTGGCTTGGTGAAAAAAAGACACCGAGGATTCATTGAAAGAGGAAATCATCATTAACCTTAATCATTTGGGAGACAAGTTCAAACGATATATTTCTTTAATAACAAAACTGAAGATATTTTAATGAAGCTGACAAGAAACCCATTTATAGGTCAGGTGGGTGATGTTTCCGAGAACATGCAAAATGTATTCTTGGAGCTCAAACATGACTCTTCTGCCAAGGATGAAATCGGTAGAAAAAGACCTTCAAAACTTCTATAATGTGACATATTACGCGCTTGCCAAAACTAATCCTGATATTGACAGACTCGGACACAAAAATCAACTTCATTTTTCTCACTGATTAAGTTTTATTTTTATTTTCTTCTATACATATTCGTCCATATTTCTGAGATGAGGTTGTATTTACAGTATTTACTTTATTCGAACTATTGTCCTCATCTTAGTTGCCATTTATACGAACAACTAGACTAGCAACTAGTTCCCACACTTTTTACAGTGAAATCGATAAAATGTAACCGCAATTTCTACTCTAACAGATTCTATTCTCGCACTTCTCGCCTGTGGAATTCCCTTCCGCATACTTGCTTCCCCGACAGTTACAATCTCCAGGAATTTAAATGTAAAGTCAATAGACATCTCCTATCTCAGTGACTCGCATCCTTTCTCTCATACCCTTTTCTCTATCCACTTGACCCCCATTACACCGGTATTCTCATCCGTCTATTACCCTCCTCCTGACATTCCCTATAACCTACTCCTCTTTCTCATCACTTTCCCTTATGTAACCCCTTGTGCAACAGTAGCAGTAAAACTGCCTTGCTTTGGGTGAAATGATTTTAAAAAAAACCTCTTTTGTTGTTTGATTACCAGACCACAAAGTGATGCAGTAAAGGTCCGTACTACATTAGTTTTTTGTGTGCTGTTCAATTTTGCTGAAGATCTAGGTATGCACTCGTA
Organism: Ascarosepion bandense; assembly: GCA_037127315.1. NCBI lineage: Eukaryota > Metazoa > Mollusca > Cephalopoda > Sepiida > Sepiidae > Ascarosepion > Ascarosepion bandense. Next base: position 220,757 of record JBBBDQ010000413.1, read on the forward strand.
CATAAGAGAGAATACTGAAATATTTTCTGACCGAACCATTTCCTAAAATCTGACCAATTACCAGATGTTAGAATTTGGCGAGGGGGTGAATCCTTTCTACGTGGGATTGAGTGCTTTTCATCAGCATTTCGTGTATACGAATTTCTATCCTAAATTATACTGAATATTACGTATCAAGTTATGGTGAAGCCTTTGGACTATTTCCAAAATCTTGCCTAAAATTTCCAGAGCGTGAGGCAAACATTAACAGATGTGTGTATGGCTTTTTCCCGCGACTTACAGCTTTGTATTTTCTCTTCCTTTCCCACCCTTAAAGTTTGCAAATTACATTTATTTCATTTCAGTTTACATGCGTCCTACAAAAGATATCCTACTTTCTTTCAATACAATGAGCAGAATGACAGTTCTTCTCGTGTTATTATCCTTACTCTTCTCATGTTCTCCTCCTTACTCTTTTGGTGTTCTCATCCTTACTTTCATCTTTACTCTTCTGGTGTTCTCATTCTTCGCTCCTTATGATGTCATTCATACGTTTCTCGTGTTATTATCCTTACTCTCCTCGTGTTCTTATCCTTACTCTTCTCGTGTTCTCCTCCTTACTCTTTTGGTGTTCTCATCCTTATTTTCATCTTTACTCTTCTGGTGTTCTCATTCTTCGCTCCTTATGATGTCATTCATACGTTTCTCGTGTTATTATCCTTACTCTCCTCGTGTAATTTTCCCTACTCTTCCTCATGTTCTCCTCCTTACTCTTTTGGTGTTCTCATCCTTATATTCATCTTTACTCTTCTGGTGTTCTCATCCTTCTCTCCTTATGATGTCATTGATACGTTTCTCGTGTTATTATCCTTACTCTCCTCGTGTTCTTATCCTTACTCTTCTCGTGTTCTCCTCCTTACTCTTTTGGTGTTCTCATCCTTACTTTCATCTTTACTCTTCTGGTGTTCTCATTCTTCTCTCCTTATGATGTCATTCATGCGTTTCTCGTGTTATTATCCTTACTCTCCTCGTGTAATTTTCCCTACTCTCCTCATGTTCTCCTCCTTACTCTTTTGGTGTTCTCATCCTTATTTTCATCTTTACTCTTCTGGTGTTCTCATCCTTCTCTCCTGATGATGTCATTGATACGTTTCTCGTGTTATTATCCTTACTCTCCTCGTGTTCTTATCCTTACTCTTCTCGTGTTCTCCTCCTTACTCTTCTGGTGTTCTCATCCTTCTCTCCTTATGATGTCATCCATACGTTTCTAGTGTTATTATCCTTAATCTCCTTGTGTTCTGATGCTTATTATGCTTGTGTTCCCATTCTTGCTCTCTTCATGTTCTCATTATTAATCTTCTGGTGTTCTCACACTTACTCTCCTCATAAAGTCATCTATACTTTTTTCTGCTATGAACATTACTCTCCTTGCTTTATTATCTTAGCCTTCTCATTCCTTCTCGTTTTTCTATCCTTAATCTCATATTTTGATCCTGTTCTCTTCATGTTGTCATCCTTCCTCTCCTCGTGCTCTCATTCTTACTCTCCAAGTATTAATGCTCTTACTGTCTCAGTGTTTACTGCTGACACAAGGCACAAATTATGGGGCAACTCACAAATAAATAACTCATTACAGTAGTAATATACGGCATATTGTTAACCATTAATCCACGGCACGAGATAGTTAATGCTTCATAAGCCTAGCGTAGTCTGAAACAAAGCCAGAAATATAGCTAAAACTCTTGTTAATTATCGCCACTACGACGAATCACTGTTCATGTTCGTTAAGATTAGTATAGTTTGGCATGAGGTCAAACATGATAGGTCTTCCGTAAGTGACGAAATGACTACAGAATTAATTGTATGCGAAAATGTCTTTTAAAGAAATGCTCCACAGCAAAACCTCCTTCCTGATGTTTAATGTTAGCTTAGTGCGGTACAAAGTCTAGTATATAGTCAATATGTATGGAACCTAGTGAGGAACAACTTCACCACCGTTTAAATGGTCGGTGTCTCTAGTTTGTTAAACTTTGTTCTAAGGCACTGCATTCTATTGGTGTCTACCACGATTAGTTTAATTTTGCACAAACTTATAATATTGAGCCAATAGATATTAGCGAAGTGATTTGTGAAACGAGCTTATTAGTCATCGATCTATCGTACGCAATATTGATACTGTACTGCAGTCAGACAGTGAAGTGCCACATGTGTTACACACTTTGGGCGATCATGTCTCGAAAGAGACATGACTGACTGGGCAGATGATCCCGCAGTAGGTTGCCATTGCTTTCTGCGGTAGATTGGTTGCCAGCCAAGGCTATAGAACCCAATCTGTCCTATTATTTAACCCATAAATAGAAGGTACAGGCGGATTATTACCTTTCCCAAGTGTATTTGTGTGTAAGTGAATGCAAGGAATTCAACTGGAATTCGACACCTCGATTTGTCGTTCCGAGTCGATATCCACTGCACCACAACGCAGTATACTTCTAAAATCTGCAGTATACTTCTAAAATCAGGATGAAACATGCCACAAAAATCTGCATTTTAAAAAATGTTTTTAAAAGCTTGATACCCGCCTTTTAAAACCAAGGCTTTTTACCAAGGTTTGCATATTCACCATTGGTAAAAGTTGAAAAAATTCAACTCCACCCGTTTCGTACCATACCTATAGCTCAAGGGAAACTGCAAGATCCAAGACATTTACTGTTTCGTGTTCGTTCCCTGACCGACAGACGTCCACGGAGTGTATTACTAGACTCTACTATCAAATTCTGCTAGTGAAAGAGAGGACTTGCTTTAATGATACCCATCTCCTAAAACAATAGCAAGAAAGAATTTATGCTCTTATTGAGATCACAGCGTGAAAGTGACAAGATCAGGGTCACGATAACCACAGAGGAGACAAAGAATATATAAAGATGGGTTCAACGTTTTTCCCCAAAGGCAACGACGAGAAAATTATATATTCCGTCTCAGCCAAAATTCGAACTTGGTTGTCTGATTCTCTTTCGATAACCGTCATGCCCACAGTATTTTCTTTTCTGCCAGATTCAGTAAAAAAAAGAAGCAGTGTTCAGTCGTCTAATCATGCAGTTACAACAACATCTGTTCATAATGTATCCAGTGATTTAATCTTAACCAAAAATAACATACCTCGCCTTAGTCCTCTTCAATGATATCTCTAGCGGACTTCAGACATATATCCAGATCACGTTTTTATTTATTTTAAAAGTCGGCAATTGCTAATATTATTAAAACAAAAAATTAAAAAAAAAAACAAATCGAATATATTAATAACATTATTTCGTGGAGTCGTAAAGAGGCACTGTGAACAGAAATAACATTTTTCACAAATTTTGGTATATATATATATATATATAACCGGTTGCACAGCCTTGATATAATTTGGTAACTAATCCCAAGGCAAACACGTATGAACACTCACCAAAATATTACTCAGTCGGAAGGTTTCATTTAAATTTGAAAATTCTGGACAACTCAAATAGACTGGTCCACTCATTAAAATAAAGTAAAATAGTTGGGAATTAATTTTTGTCGATTAGCTTTTATTAGACTTTCCTTAATCTTTGAATGGGCGTCGTAGTGCAGTGGATATCGGTTCGGAAAGAGAAATAAAAAGCCATGTTCGAATTTCAGTCGAATTTGTTTCGTTCACTTATGTGCATATATTCTATCACTTCCATCGTGTTATTGGATAAATTGTGTTCTATAGCCTTCGTTGGCAACCAGTCTACTGCAGAAAATAATGGTAACCTACGGGGAAATTCTTCTGTCTAGTCCGTGTTGTTTCTTTTGAGACATGATTACCCAAGCATGTATCACGTATTGCACTTAATCGACTGACTAAGCTGTGACACAATAAAAATATCTTGATTACTTTTATCGATTTAGAAGTGGGTCTCTGTTCATATAATAATACAGATGAAAATCGATATCTGCATTTTACAAAGATTTCTGAACATAGTTATTCTGTATACAAAAACGCACTTCTTTTTTGTTACAAAAATTCCCTTTAAATGACGGACAAAACGGTCAGTTTCAATTTAAGAAAAAATTGCATAAATTAATAAAAATATTTACCTGTTTATTCTTCATTTAAGGCCAATATTATGTTTGTGCATGCGCTCGAAAAAAAAAATCGTTCTCCGCAAAAAACTTTTTAAAATTCAGAAATTGTAGTTATTAATTAGGTAAACATAGTTTCAACCATGACATTTTTAAATAATGGTTAGTCCAATAAAATAGTAAAAATCAGAAATCGATTTTACACTGCTTACAGGATGCAAAGGGCACCTCGGCGTGGTGTAATGGTTAGCAAGCTCGTCTCGCTAGAATCATTATAAGTGAGTTCGATCCTCACTGGGTGCCCTTTACTTTCGGCCGTGTGTTACGTCTAAGCTACGCTTAGAAAATCACCTTCCTCCAGGTTTGGGGGTTGGACGCAGAGCTAACAAACCTTCCCAATTTGTTACGGAGACAGCAAAAACGCTTTCCTACACACCATTAGGTGTAAGAAAGTTTTTTGTTTTTTTACAGGATGTAAAATTAATAAAATTGTTGTCTAAATTACGCAAAAAAATTATAACATATATTTACCAAAATTACACAAAAATATATTAAAATACTAACGAGTAAATTTGTTCAAGAGACCTGCCATTGACCTCAACCTTTCGAAATTTCTGCATCTCTTGTCGACTTGTTACAAGGAGTTTTGTTGGTCTCTCGCTTAACTGCGGCCCATTCATAATAATCAAGGAGGTTACAGTCTGGAAAGTTAGGGGACCTGATGTAAGGGGTGATGTGGTCGCAGAAATTGATAAACATGACTCGGTTCTCCTTCTTGTGTGGTATCATGCAGAGTCCTGTTGCCAGCCATTTTCTTGACCCAGGGTTAGCACTACCTCCTCAATGCACTCGTTGTAGGTGTCCATGTTGAATCTGAAGCCCCGTGGGAAGACGAACTGAGGCATAACAAAACTATCGCTAGTGATCACTGAAAACACTGTGATGTTGACTGGATATATCATTCAACTATTTCCAGGTGCTCTGTATTGCCTTCGGATTGACACCCAAACACTCTGAAATATTCATATTAAAGCTTCTGGCACGAATGCTAAACAGTACAGCATGTTATTTCCAAATTTCTTGCAGAGTGAACTGCACCATGGTGCTCTTTTTTTCACAGATGGTGCTCAACTGATGTTACTATACTGTACGGTCGACAAAATAAAAAAATAAACAACATACATGCGAAAAATTAAAAATATAAAATGGCGACAATTTACCCATCGCATCCAGTACTTTTAGCACAGGACAATAAGAGCTTTCTTTTCTAAAGAAAATGTCTACATGTCACGTGTACGGCTTGGTAAAGTCAGGCTTTTTTTTTCGTAGACCGCCGTGTATGAGTCTGAGTCCTTCACCAACAAATTCGAGAGTTCGTTTCTTAGTAAAACGATTAGAGTGAGTTTTTCAAGCTGCCATACCTTCGTAATCACCATTAGCCTCATCCAACTCTTTCTAAATTCTCTGCACTCTCCTCAGATTGACACCCAAATAGTCTGAAATGTTCGTATTGGAGCTTCCGGCGCGAATGCCAAGCAGTACAGCATGCCGTTTCCAAATTCCTGGCGGAGTTTATTACATCATGGTGTCTTTTTTCTAACAGACGGTGCCCAACGGGTTTTAATACTTTGTGCAGCCAACAAAGTCATAACACACAATGCGCTTGCACGAAATTAAGAATATAAAATGGCGACAATTTACCCATTACAACTTGTAGATATTGTGAACGACTTGAATTATTAAAACTCAATATTTTTCAGTTGTGACAAATGTCGTGAATTGGGTGAGGTCTAATAAACGAAAAGACATCTTTTTTCTTGAAGATAAGTTTTTTTTCCTGCTGAAAATTCAACCGCGAAATTTATTGAAATATTTCAGACGGGTTGAGGTGATGATTCAGTAGGTGATTTTTTCTGGAAGCCAGGACACGATTAGCGTGGTGTAATAATTATCAAACTTGTTTCACTAAATCAATTATAACTGAATACTGAGTTCGATCCTCACCGGCTGCTCCATGTTTTTGATCTTGTGAAACAGTTGGGATTTTCCGGAAGGTCCAAGCAGATCCACTTTGTTGACGCTGCTCAAGAAACCAGTTGCCCTACCCGCTTGTAGATTGTTGGATAGACCTGAAGGATACTATCACCAACTTTAAATTTGTTGTTTTTCATTTTGTTTTTACTTTTTTTCAGTGCAATCTTATCAATTACACCCAAAACTTTCCGATTGACAAAAACAATTTGGAAAAATTTCAATATTTAAACAATTTTAAAGGGGTCTCAGTTTTTCATACAACCTTATAGTAAATCGATCCTCCATTTTGGAACCACTCGCTGGTACGACATTATCGAAAAAAGTTGAAAAAATGAAAAACAACAAATTTAAAGGTGGTGGTAGTCTCCTTCAGGTCTGCCTATTATTGATATCTATCAAGTTCCGTCCAGTCACTTGCAGAGGTTAAATCAAAGTGAACCCATCGAAACAAGCATTCAGAACCTTTTAGCGGCTACAAAACTTTAAGAAGGAAACTGCTGCAGTTTGAGTCTAAGGACAAAAAAAAAAAAAAAATGGGGCTGATAAAATAAATCTGGCTGCGGCCTTTCTATGATTGAATGGGGGTAGAAAATGACTCGTTAACCATCATAAAGAAACATTCCTCTCTGCCATTAGAACGGATGACGCTAGTCTCCTAGAGAGCAACTTACTGCTTCTCCTTGGCCTCATATGACCTTAAATGGACAAAGTAATCCTGGCAGCTGCATTTCAAAAGGAGTACCAATCTGTGAGTGAATGAAATGGGAAATGACTAGTACATTTGATTGCTTCCAAAACGAAGCTGCTTTCCTTTAACCACTATAGAGAAACATTCCTGTCTACCATTAGAATGGATGACGCTAGTCTCCTAGAGAGCAACACATAGGGTCTTCTTGGTTTCACTCTCTCAAATGACTTCAAATAAAATGAATGCATCGAATCCGTTGTGGTACGATGGATATCGGTTTGGAATGAGAAATAGGAGAGCCGAGTTCAAATTCCAGTTGAAGTCGTTACATTCACTTACTCGCAAATACAATTAAAAAAGGTATGAATCCCCTTCTTTTTCTTCCTTAAGCTATGGGTAAAATTGCATGACATGTTGGGTTCTATAACCTTGGGTGGTAGCGAGTCTACTGCAGAAGCAAAAGGAAACCTTTTGAAAGAAAGTTTTCTTCCTAGTTAGTCATTGATCCAAAAAGACATGATTAGCTAAGTGTGTAGTCCGTATGGCAATTAATTGACTGACAAATATAAAATACTCGTAAAATTCATCACCGGTGTCGGACTGAAACCAGATGATGTATCGCATTTGACCTCATCAGGAGGCGAATAAATTGTCGTTTCTGGAGATTTTTTAGAAAACATATTTCTTGGCAAATGGACGCCGTTTACTACGCTTCTGACGCACATTTGCATCGCAACATGTTCCAGAAAGTCTTTTGAAAATTTTACCGGGATAGATTACAGGAAATTCAATAAAAACGTTGCTTTAAGCTATGTTGATTTCATACAGCTAATTAGATAAAAAAATTAAATAATCTTTCTTCGGGTGTCGGTTTAGTTCACCTCGGGTTCAATTTGATAAGATAATTTGCGGCAATTTAGCCTCAGAGGCGATGACTTAGTTATCTCCCTTGCCTATTTTCGGTGATGGCGTCACAGATAAAGTGAGAGTTATAAATCAAGTAAGAAAAGAAATAACATTTATTGCAGGATGTAATAAAGTTTCAAAATGTTGTCATTTGGCTTTGAGCGATAGAAAAAAAAAGATATATTTGCCTCGTTTTGAATCTTTTACGAAATAACCTCCGCCAAAAAAAAAAAAAAAAAAAAAAAATAAAGAATATAAAAAAAGCCCAAAAAACAAACAAACCGGAAGAGCTTAGCAGTAAGATTTTTTTAAAACTTCAAACATTTAACATAAAAATACCGGCAATGTAAAAGTAATTTTGCATTTGTTTTAATTGTATTTTTTGTATATAAAAAAAAATATCAAAGGTTTTGTCATTTTTATAAAAATAACTCTATTATAAAAATGTATATAATAAAATAAAAAGATAATGCAGAATTATATGAAAATAATTAAAGGGTAAATAAAAAGAAATCACACATATACTTGATTCGCTTTTTACACTTTCTTTCGAGAGGAATATTTAATAATATTTAGTAAAAGAAGAAAGAAGAAACATGTATTTTCTTAAAAAAATAACCAGCTATAATGAAGCCAATTGGTTATTAAAAAATTGTTGATTAAAATTTTTTGTGTACACCATTCGTATATGTGAGGCTCAGATTGGTGATGCAAAAACACAGCTAAAATGAAGATAAATTCTTTATAAAAATGATTATTGATATGTATGGTTAAGTATTTGAAGGCTATCACAATGCGTTTTGTATAATAAAGGAAGGTAAAGAAGGTGTTGGGTATTTATTATTCATTAATGTTTCGAGATAAGAATCTTATCTTCAGAATGATAGGAGAGCTTGGTTTCACGTCGTCCGCTGTGGGACCGTGCTTTTAATTGTTAGAACTGTTGTTCTCATCTTTATTGTCATGTTTATGACGTTTCAGCCGAAGAACTCTCAAGGAGCCAACGGCCAGCTAAGTAGAGGTGGTGTCTCAATACATCACCGTGAAGAAGGCAACGGGATACCACTCCACTATCTACCCTCCTGGTTTTTCACGACAAATATATGAAACCCAACAGCGTGAAGGGCGTTGCTTCCCAAGGAAGCAACTCCTTGCTCGGTAAGGATCGGCATGGGCGACAGGTGTCACCTGACCGTCATCCGGCGACTGTTAACACCAACGTCATAAAGGGGACATTTTACTCCAAAACTTCTCCCTCGCCCGGGAAGGAACGACATGAGCAACAAGTGTTTCTGGACCGTTACCCTGCGACTTTGGTACATGGAATGGCAGGACGCTTAACAACTGTGGACTACTAGAGAATGTCAAGCAGGAGATGAACAGGCTGAAGATCAATATTCTGGGCATATGCGAAACCAGATGGTCTAACAGTGGAGACCTCAGCAGTGTTGCCCACAGGATAATTTATGCAGGAAGCAAAAACAACGAAAAAGGGGTCGGCTTAATACTAGGCAAAGAAATGAAGAAATGTGTTCTTGGATACTAACAACTTTCAGAGAGTGTCCCCTTGGTTAAACTGCGAGGGAGACTCTTCAACATAGCTATCATAGTTTATGCACCAGCAATTCAAAGTACTGAGGAAGAAATAGAATCATTCTACTCCATACTGGACAATGCCAAGACTCAGTGAAAAAGCCAAGAAATTAGAATCATAATTGGTGACTTAAATGCTAAGATAGGTAAAGAGAGGGAAGGAGACACGACCGGTAACTTCGGACTAGGAGTTCGCAACGAACGAGGAGAAAAATGGGTCCAATGGTGCACAGCAAATGACCAGGTAATAACTAATACATCATTTCAAGAACACCCACGAGATCTATGGCCATGAAGAAGCCCAGGAGGCGACACGAAGAACAAAATAGACTACATAACTATAAACAAGAGATTCAGGAACGCAGTGGTTCAATGCAAAACCTATCCAGGTGCCGACTGCGGATGGGACCACACTAAGGATAAAACTCCGGAGAATGAAGAAACCTAGTACAGCACCAAGATTGAAATACAACACGCTCGTGAATGACCTCAACCTGCAGAAAGAATACACTAACAGCGTGAGAAAGAAATATGAAGAACAAATTGGAAAAGAACACTCGAAATGGGACTCACTAAAGGAAGCGATGGTGACATCAGCAAACAATATTGCCCCAAAGGAAATCAGACGCAGAAGAAAAAACGAGTGGATGACTGAAGAAATTCAACATGATGCAAAGGAGACAAAAATAACGGCAAGACATAGAAAGGAATACAGGAAACTACACAGGGAGATAAGGAACAAATGTAGACTGGCTAAAGAGCAATGGCTCAACAACAAATGCGCAGAAGTAGAGAGATTGAGCAGGACCAATAAAGCAGAGATTCATAAAGAGATAAGAGAAGTGACAGGACAAAAAACTGCTCCTCAACAGGATGCATAAAATCTAAGGAAGATTAAATCAGACAGCGTCGAGAATGGAATTGGAAGAGAATATCCAAACAAAACATTAGATTACGTCAAATATCCGGCCAGAAACATCATAGAACATTTAGCTTGTAGATTACGCCAGTATGACAAACTCTGTCAAACATATTTAGATTGACAGCTTGAACTTCGTCGTTGTTATCTAAAGCCTGATAGAGAAATTCAGTGACAACAGTCAACATATCGGTGGCTGGCCTAGAGAAAGGAAGGTCATTTTATTTATTTATGGAAGTAAAATGTAGAGTGAGAAGAGTTGATTAGAGCCTCTAGTCAGTCAGGAATATTATCATTGCTGAGTTAATAAATGAGCCACCAGTAAAGAATGAAAAGAAGTGTTAACCTAAACGATAAAATAATAAACGATCCCTGGTCGCCATAAAATATGTGAATTGCAGAAAAATCACACTCAAGGATCAGTCAGTTAAGTGCCATACGTGATACACGCTTTGGGCAGAAGATTATCCCGCAGTAGGTATTTGTGCGTAAGTGAATGCAAAGAATTCAACCACTGGACTCTAGCTCTTTCCCCACCCCTGTATAACCCTCCCTTTCTCTCCACCTATGTATCTGTCATCGCAACTGCTGTCTCAGCTTTCTATTGTTCCTTTCTAACTAGTTTGTACTCCTCACTCTTTTCTAATTAATCTTTTTACATTTATGTAGCCCCCTGCACATCAGTGGCGTTTCCACCTTGCTCGGGGTGAGATGATTAAAAAAAAAAACTGGAATTCGAACTCGGCTTCCCAATTTGTTATTCCGAGTTGATATCCACTGCACCATAACGCACATCCTAGAGCCTATAGTCAGTCAGTTAAGTGCCATACGCGAAACACGCTTGGGCGATCATGTTTCGAAAGAGACATGACTGACTGAAGATTATCCCGCAGTAGGTTGCCATTGCTTTCTGCGGTAACTGGAAGGAATAGACGGATTAATACCTTTCCCAAGGGTATTTGCGCGTAAGTGAATGCAATGAATTCAACTGGAATTTGAACTAGGCTCCCCGATTTCTCGTTCCGAGCCGATATCCACTGGACCACAACGTACATCCTATTGTACATGACCAAAAAGAGGTAAAAGACTAATAGGACGATAATTCGAGAAATCAGAAGGTCCAACAGAGTTCTTAAAGAGAGGAACTACACAAGAGGATGTCCAACAGACCTGATAGCAAGAAGCAGCAAGGCATCTGCTGTACAGTTTAGAGAGCTCAGGGGGCAGTTCAAGAACTCGCCTCTTGAGTCTAACATTCGGTCAGAGACACCCTACTCGCCGAGATTGCCAACATGTGTAGAACAGTTTCAGAGATTTAGCAGTCAAGTTTACAATCTAAACTTATTTATAAATGGAACTTTGTCTCTGTGTGTGTGTTTGTGTGTGTGTATGTGTCTGTGTGTGTGTGTGTGTGTGTGTGTGTGCGTTACCTATAGACTCCGAAACGACTGAACCGATTTTCTTAAAAATTTACACAGTTGTACTATAAAGGTCTGCGAGTGTTCTTAGCTAGGTTTTGTGTCGAGGTACCCCCGATAAATATCGAAAATCGATAATCGAAAAAATCGGGTTATAATAGGAGTGGTCTGATTTTAATCAACTTTGATACACTCATAGACAAAGACATAAGAAACGATATTCAGAAGTTTCAAGGTTGCAGTTCTAACAATAGTTCAGAAAATCGATAATATATATATGTATAAGGCAAGATGTTTGTGTGTGTGTCTGTTTATCTGCCTGTATGTCTGTATTTTTTGCAGCTCTTTTATTTTAGTTTTTGCTTCGGGTTTCGCTCTAAGTAGTTGTAGTTGTTGTCTCAGCCATGATACCATTTACTTAGTGGACTTATTTAGCCTTCAAAATTCAGTTTACGATGAAAATAACTTATTTGATATCGATACCAGGAAATCAAAATTTGACTTACATCGATTCATTTTTCTTTCAGTCTAAGGTTTCGCTTTAACTGGAAACAACTATTGCTTTTTAGTCTTTCGTGCCAACATCCATTGAGTCTGAGCTCCAGGACCATGGATTAGTTTTAAAGCTTTCATTCCACCCGAGCAACGCCAGGCTATACTGCTAGTTATTTTATAAGTCAAAAATCCAAAGGACAATCTGCAATATAATTGATCCTGACTTCAGTCACTTTCTCACCAACGTGATGTGACTTCCCTTTGTCTTTTCTACAAGTGTTTTCATGACAACTGCTCTGATGAGCTTTTTTCTCTGGTTCCCCAACCAAATATATTTATTCGTGCTACTAGATTGGCATCTAGGTCCCGCTTTTTTACCGTCAAAATAGCTGAATGTAAGAATCTCTTCTACTCTAACAGTTTCTTTTCTCGCACTTCTCGTCTGTGAAACTCCCTACAGTTTTGCTTGCTTCCTTGTTAGTTACAATCTCCAACAGTTTAAATTCAACTGCCATCTTGTATCTTCTTGATTCCCATCCATCTCTTATATTTTGTTCGACATCACCTGTACCTTGTTTTTTTTTCCCAAACTGTAACCCTCTGCGCACCAGTGGTGGTCCTGCATTTCTTGTTGTGAAATTATTATAAAACGAAACTATTGTAAATATTTTTTAAACATTTTAAATTGCCTGGGTTCAAAAGCATTTTATTTTATTTTAATCTTATTTCATTCATAAAATCATAAGCTCCAGTGTTCTAGTGAGTGCTACAGAGTGTTATCGTGTTACCTATTAATATTTGTTATATGTTTATTGTTAAACTTGGGATGTTTTAAATGTTCGGATCGATGTTTCTTTCAATTATTTCACCTCAAGCAAGGCAATAAAGCCACTAAGACGTGATAGTGGGGTGTTACTGAGTGTGAAAGAATATGAGAAAAAGATAAATATTATTAAGGAGAGGGAACAATAAATCAACAAGAATTAAAACTTCTGTGTGTGTGTGTGTGTGTGTGTGTGTGAGAGAGAGAGAGAGAGAGAGAGAGAGAGAGAGAGTTTGAGTCTGAGTTTGTATTTTATTTAACGGCATATCAACACCTCTGTGGGTTATTTAATGCCAAAAAGGTAGAGTTTTAAAGTATTTTTTAACGTTCGGTTATAATAAGAAAGTTGATTTAGTCAGATTTTAATGAAATTTTTTTGTTTTTATTCTTTTTTATTTTAGAAAACTGAAAATGTTTTGTTTCATATTCAAAAATGTTTTGCTGAGAATTTTTTCTTCAAAAATGTATATTTTTCTATAAAAGTCTATTTTTATGTATATATTTTTATAAAAATGTATTTTTATTCTTACATAGTGTTTTGACCCCAGTTTGGGGGTTAACTATTTGCCCATAGCTGGGACCCTAACTGGTGCTACCATTCCGGGTCAGGGTGGACCTGCGAACAACAACAATTAAGAGGTGGTTCCATGCTCCTCACAACCTACCAATCATAGGCCTTGCTGCAGGATGCAGTTTACCGTCATGTCCAGGACCAAAGAGAAAGAGAAAGAGAAAGAGAAAGAAAAAGACAAAACATATACCGTACTAAAGAGATTCATTTAATGTTGCAATTATCAGTCAGATGCTTTCATTATGTCTTTCGAGAGTAACTTTCGTAACTCATACAGGTTCTCTCTGCTGCACAGAGTGACAAGAACATGAGGGAAGTTTATAGAATAAAACAAAACTATCTGTAATAAGCACAAAATACCATGATTCCATAAATCTATGTTTGAGAATATCAGTATCCAGCCAGCTAACCACTCTTACGCAAGTAAAATGAGAGAAATTAAGACAAAAATTTAAATGTAAAGTCAATAGTCATCTTCTGTCTCACTAACTTAAATCCTTTCTCTCATGTTTTTCTACATCCATCCCACTCTCATCAGTACTCTCTTCCCCTCCTACTCCCTTCCTGACACCCCCTGCAACCTCTCACTCCTCATAACATTCCTCCTTGTCCACCCCACTCTCATCAGTAATCTCTTCCCTCTGCTACTCACTTCCTGACACCTCCTGAAACCTCTCTGTCTTCATAATATTTCTCCTATGTAACCCCCTGCTCAACAGTGGCAGTAAAATGCCTTGCTTGGGGCGACACGATAAAAAAAAAGATAACGATTGACATTGCTTTTAAATTTTTGAAGATCAAAGTTGTCTGTACACAATTGTTACTATATTCCCACAAGTGACGAGAGAGTGTGATGCATATGTGAAAAATATTGTATTCTTTGGGAAATTGCATCTACAATAACAATAAAATAGGATAAAATAGCATTAGTCTTCTTCTTCTTCTTCCTCTTCTTCTTCTTCCTCTTCTTCTAATGCTACCATATTGTTGCTCTTCTTCTTCTTCTGTGTGCTGTGTCTCTTCAGGACGTAGGCGATCATTGTCCTCCACATTTCCCTATCCCTTGTTGCTCTTAATACCGCTTATGTTATCCCGCTTAATTCCCGCTTCACCATCTATCTGCAAAAGTCCATCAAGTATGTCATGCATTGCTTTCCCTTGTCCCTCTTCCCCTCTATCCGTCCCGTGAGAATCAGGTTCTCCAAGCTCCCCTTCCTCATTACATGTCCCAAAAACTTCAGCGGTCTTTTCTGGATGTTAGGTATCAGTTTACTTTTCGTGTTCATTCTCTCCAAAATCTCGTCGTTGCTCGCGCGTGTTCCATCCTCAGCATCCTTCTGTAGAACCACATTTCAGTTGTTTCAAGTTTTTCCTTCACCTTTGATGAAATTTTCCAGCATTTAGTGCCATATATGAGGACAGATATCACATACTAGTACAGTAATCTCTTCCTTGTTTCCACCAAAATTTTCCTGTCTCTTAATACGCTTCTGGAATGCATCTCTGGCCATGCCAATACGTCTTCAGATCTCCATATCGCATTGTGGTACAGTGGATATCGGCTCGGAACGAGAAACCGGGGAGCCGAGTTCGAATTCCAGTTGAATCCATTGTATTCACTTACGCGCAGATACCCTTGGGAAAGGTATTAATCCGTCTCTTCCTTCCAGTTATGGGTTAAATAGCAGGACAGATTGGGTTCCATAGCCTTGGTCGGCAACCAGTCTACCGTAGAAAGCAATGGCAACCTACTGCGGGATAATCTTCTGCCCAGTCAGTCATGTCTCGAAAGAGACATGATCGCCCAAGCGTGTATCACGTATGGCACTTAAACTGACTGACCAGGTATTTAAACTTCTGCACTTGTTTGGTTTTTGTATTCCCAACTTGTAATTGGCATTTTGGGCTCTTCTTTTTACTGATTTTAGTTAAAAACACAAAAAACAAAAAACAAAAATTCATACTAATTAGTTAAGTGCCATACGTGCTACACGCTTTGGGCGATCATGTATCGGTTAGAATATTATCTCACAGTAAGGTTGCCATTGCTTTCTGTGGTAGACTGGTTGCCAGCCAAGGCTGTAGAACCCAACCGGTACTATTATTTAACCCATAACTAGAGGGAAGAGACAGATTAATATTTTTCCCAAGGGTATTGTGCAAGGAATGCAAAGAATGTCAATTGGAATTCGAACTCGGCACCCCGATCTCTCGTTCTGAGTCAATATCCACTGCACCACAACGTACATTAATCAGTAGCTTTTGTTAATGTCAACAGTACTGCTACTTACTAAATCACGTCGACTTTTTACTAGAACAATCTGTAAAGAAATCGTTGAAGAATAAACTGCCCCCTACATTCCAGTAGACGTTTTTCTACCATTGATATTGCATTTACCATTTCAGTCATAAATGCTTCACATCTGCACCCACATTCTTTTTCTCCGATTATATAGGCCATATTTGTTTTTTTACGACTTGAGTTATGTTTTGAAAATATTTTTAGAAGAAGTAATTTCACTATTATCATTTTATGACTGGCTTTAATCCATCTTATTATTAAGAAAGAAAAAAAATACTGTCAGTGAGGAGGGTGGAAACAGGGATAGGAGAAAAGGCGGAGAATTAAGACTTGACGTCGCCGAACATGAAAAACCTAAACAAGTGAAAGAAAAAAAAGATGAAGGCCACTTAAATGGCGACAGTTGTCCCACACAAAAAATAGTAGGTTATCTTGCTTCGAAATAAATCTTATTTTTGTCAAAGAAAGCGTAAATCAACTTTTCTATGTAAAAAATGTTTCTTTCTAGAATACTTGCAGGCATACTCACGTTATATATATATATATATATATATATATATATATATATATATATATATATATAAACATGTTACGGAAATTAACGAAGATTAACGAAACTTGGTTATAAACAACCGACAATTTGAAACCATTTGTTTGAACATTATTTTTGATCGATACTCATATTTAAGTAGATAAAATTATAATAAAAAATTATCGTAAATAGCCAGGCCGGTAGTTATAATTATACAATAGTGTTTAATTAAAAACAGAATATCTACTTAAATATGAGTATCGATAAAAAATAATGTTCAAACAAATTATATATATATATATATATATATATATATATATATATATATATATAGAGAGAGAGAGAGAGAGAGAGAGAGAGAGAGAGGTAGAATCGCCGACAAACGCCAATTCGGTCGGGTTTCAATCCTGGGTAAAAAGCAATCGGATGTCTAATCGTACTGATGAGCTGTGATACAGCGAAACAGATCGGTCTGCGGATGATTATTTACGCTCTCACACCCTGATTGAGCACTCTGGAAGAATGGGAGACTTTGAAAAAACAGTAGCTACTCTAGCACCTACGCATCATTCATTCAGTAATGAATTAGAACACTTTCACTACTAGCGTATGAATACCTGGTATATCACACGTTAAAAGTCTGCCTCCTTCTACCGAGCGCCCATAGCTCAGAGGTAGAATCGCCGTCTGACACCAATTTGGTCAGGTTTTAATCCTGAGTAAGAAGCAATCGGATGTCTAACCGTACTGATGAGCTGTGATATAGCGAAACAGATCAGTCTGCAGATGACTCTCTCTCTCTCTCTCTCTCTCTCTCTTTATATATATATATATATATGTATATATATATATATATGTATATATAAAAACAAAGATTTAATACCACAGAATATAAATGTCTATTTAAAAAAGGCACAAAAATATCTTTTTTTTTTGGGTGCGGCACTAAAGTGGCCGTCTACTCGAGTAGTCAGCTACCTGGATAGAATGTTAGTGAGAAATTTTCTAGGCTTCTCTGCGTCCAGATGGGGCAAGGCCTAGAATGGCTGGACACTGGAAGTTCAATCGGTTTTACTGGACAGGCGGAACTTCCGGCAGCAGCTAACTAGATTAGTGCAGCGGGAATTAGTCGGGGCGGTTACTGGGAATAGGGTAGTAGAAGAGGCTTAAAGGATAACATTAGGTCTTTAACCACTGAATATAAACAACGTCTCACTCTAGGTAATGTGAAGTGTCTCAAGGATAACCTGTCCTAGTCGGAGGTGGGGGAGATTTAGCAAGGCAGGTTTTAGAGCGGCTACCAGGATCAGATAGCCATAGGTTAAACAAGATGTCTAGCAAAGCATAGTAAACATGGACACAGAATTTTGCAAAAAAGAGTTCCGTCTAGGTTCCAATCGATACATTCAGGAGGCCGATACCTTTGAGGGGCGTACTGTAACGTCAACTAAAGACATGTACGAGGCGTTGTGGCGGCACTTCGAGAGTTGGTTTACTAAGAAGCCTGGTCTCTGTGATGAAGGGTTTAGCAACTATTTGGCTTACTTTCCTCGGCTTTTGCCGACTGAGACAGCTAGCTGCGAGAGTGAGATCATAGAAGGCGAAGTTTACTGGGCATGGAAGAGGAACGGCAGTGACAAGTCTCCGGAACCGGTGTGCCGTACGAATTTTACTTGACGCTGTCGCACATCTTTGTGTCGTTTTTTACAGTCGTTTTCAACAATTAGTTCCGTTAGGGATTTTTCCCCGGCCGAATCACCAGGAGTCTGATTACGTTATTGGTAACGCCAAGAATGGTGGGTAGGGTTTAGACAATTACAAGCCCATAACTCTGTTAAACACAGGGTTATATATTTTGGCAAAGATCCTGACGAAGCGTTTCACTCAGTTACCGATATTCTGTTGAAACAATTAAAAGCAAACTGCATCTGATCTACACTATCCTAGAGGGTGTACAAGACGAGCAAACTGTGCTGATCAATTTGGATCACTTCCGAGGCGTTCGACAGGGTCAACAATCAGTACCTGGCCGCTGGAGTGTTGGGTTGAAAACGAAATTTTGCAAGTGGATCCGCCTCCTGCGTTGCACCTCAAGTACAAAATGTTGTTAGGTTTTCAGAATTTTAAAATTTAACTCATAGATATATATCGGGTTAACCGAAAGTCAATCCTTAAAATATAAGTTTCTTGTTCCCATCTTGTATGCTATTACAACAACCGCATTAATAACACTCTAACTTTAGTGGCTCTTGTGCCTTTTATACGTTAAAGAAGAAGAATTTTATAAATTTGACATGTTTCGTTACTTTTATTTTAACTTGAGGACATATTGGATAATAAAGAAAACGCGGAAAAAAGTTTAAATATTTCGAATTCTATTCAGTATGCTTTCACTGCTGATTTACAAAGCGTAGCTTAGATGTGGCACAAGGACAAAAGTATGGAGCACTCAATGAAGATCGACTTCATTACTCAGTCGTAATTGATCTAGTGAGACAAGCTTGCTTAACCACTACACCACTTCGGAATGCCTTTCAAATGATGACGTGATTATTATCAGCACAATGTGAGATATTTACAGTATTCACATTATTCGACCTATTGTCTTCATCTTTGTTGCCATTTGTACGACTTTTCGGGTGTTGTGCGCTCCGACCTTCTTCAGGTGCTAGGGATTTCAAACTAAACCCTTTATTACAATCACTGGGGTATATTATTCTTATTCATTGCGTAAAGCTCCTTTTGGTAGTCATGAGTTATCTCCCCCTAGCCAGACTCTGTAAGTTACTTGTTCATCACTACTGTAGTCTGGTATTGAACTCACAACTCTTTGGGTCAAATCACTGGAACTAACCAACGTTTATATCCACCGGGCTATGTGTCCTTAAGTGAAATATTTAACAAGAAAATTGATGAAAACAAACAAAAATAAAAAGTGTATGAATGAAATCAGCTTGATTATATAATCCAAACATATGTTAAAAATATATTGTTCTTGATATATATATATATATATATATATATATATATATATATATATATTACATTAGAACATGTTCAAATTACAATCTACTACAAAATGTATATCTTGTTTCGACATTGAATGAACCCTGTCTCACCAAGTAGTAAACGGTATTTTTGAAAAGAGATGAAAATTTCCTTCCTCCAAGAATTTAAATGTAAGGTCAATAGTCATCTCTAATCTCACTGACTCGCATCCTCTCTCTCATGCTCTTTTCTCCGTCCACTCCACTCTCATCACTCCAGTATTCTCATCCTTCTATTACCTTCTTCTTGACACCCCCTCATAACCTGTCTCTCTTTCTCATCAATTTCCTTCTATGTAATCCCTTGTGCGCCAGTGGCCGTACCTTGGTTTGGGTGAAACGATTAAAAAAATGGTAGACTTATAGATATGTAAGATAGATTCTGGTGAGAAAAATTGTTTTTCACCACACATTAAACCAACTTTGTAAATCTAGCAATGAATCCAATATAGTTTTTCCACTTCGTGTTATCCGAAATCATTATAGGTTAACGTTATTGGAGTCACGGGTACCCTTTAGTGACGAACCCCTTGAATTACACACCCTTTGAGTTTTAGACCTCTATAAGAACTAGCATTTCATAGACAGACGAGCGGAAAAACAGATACAGTTTGATTGTTTTTACAAGGTTTTTACATATCCTTGCATAGAATACTGCTGTCATATATGGTCAGGTGACCCCGCTGTTCATCTCAGTGATCTTGACAGGCTCCAAAGAAGAATCAGTAATGTGATAGGTCCAGACTCGACTCCAGCCACTTTTTCACTGGCGGGATATGGCTTCTCTCTGTTCTACAAATATTTTCATGGCTTCTGCTCTGACGAACTTAAGTCACTGGTGCCCCTGCAACAGGTGTTTACTCGTGCAATCAGACTGGCAACTGGGTCTCACCCATTCACAGTTAGATTTACCAAATGCCGACGACAATTCTACTCCATCAGCTTCTTTTCTCGCACTTCACGCCTGTGGAACTCTGGAAAAATTCTTGCTTTCCTGACAGCTACAACCTTCAGGAATTTAAATGCAATGTCAATATCCATCTCTTATCCACTTGACTCCAGTTCTTTCTCCATCACCCTGTATATCTTTTCCTTTCTCTCTACCTTTACAACTGTCATCACACCTGTATTCCCATCCTTCTCTTGCTCTTTTCTCTGACACCCCCCTTGTAACTGGTTCGTCTTTCTCGTTACTCTCCTCCTATCTAATCTTTTACTCTTATGTAGCCCACTGCGCATCAGCGGCGTTACCGTCTTGTATGGCGTGAAAAGATTTAAAAAAATGTATTCTTCCAAGACTTTCTCTCTGTCGCACACTCATACCCACTGCACACACATCATTCTTCATCCATTCGCACTTGATAGAAGTTGTGGTCAATTAATCTTTACCAGTTTATGAGAAGACAATCAAGCTGTGATAACTCCTGGAATATGAGAATTATCACTTGTTCTTATGGGTTTGATGTTTCAGTTTTGTTTAATGGCATATCAATCTTTGTGGGTTATTTAATGCGAAAGAGGTGGGGGGGGGGGGTTAAGGTCTCTTTTTTTTAAATGTTCAGATATAGTGAGAAGATTGATTTAGTCAGATTTTAATGAAAATTTTGTTTGTATTCTTTTTTTATTTTAGAAAACAGAAATGTCTTCTAGTTTTATAATAAAAATGTTTTACTGAGAATTTTTTCTTCAAAAATGCGTTATGTTAATAATTTTTTCTTCAAAAAACGTTTTTTTCTATAAAGGTATTTTTATGTATATATTTCTATGAAAGTATTTTTATACTTTCATAGTGTTTTGACCCCAGTTTGGTCATATTTGGGATTCTAACAGGTGCTACCACCTCGGGTCAGGGTGGACCTGGGAACAACAACAATTAAGAGATGGTTCCATTCTCCTCACAACCTGCCAATCAGAGGCTTTGCTGCCGGATGCAGTTTATCGTCATACCCAGGACCCTGTTCTTGAGGAGTGGCAAAAGATAGCAGTTGTATAGAGAATGATGAGACGCGTTTAAGTGATAAACATAGCTCAAGTCAAAGGACGCCTAGCGGTCAGTACCGAAAGTAATGGTTTGTTGCATTTCAAGTAGTGGCAGGAGGCATTATCTTTTATTTTTTCTCAATGAGAAAACCGTTGATTAGGACAAGGGCTGTATGACGAACATAAATGTTAATTTTTATCAGATCCTCTAGGACCACCCTGAAACCAATTCATAAGTCTAAAAAGATTTGATATAGGTTATTTCATTATTTATATTTTGGGGTGCATTGGGAGTTTCTTGATGTGTAATAAATATGGGCGTATTGGTGTTGCATGACAAAATTTTGGCAGGGAATGTTAAATATTACGTTACATCGTCTGCAAGCGTCTGGATGTTACATTCTTTAAAAATTGACTTTATGAATATTGGTGATATGAAAATGAGGATGTGACGTGTTTATCGCATGAAGAATGTTTATGAAAAATGTTTATTAAAAAGCGAACCCACTGTTACGAAGAAAAACTTCGTAACAGTGGGTTCGCTTTTTAATATTTGTTTTATCAGGGTGGCAATTTTTAAAATTTTATTAGCATTGAGGACAAATAATTTCTCATTTTTTGGTAAGAGTTGCATTGGTAGGGTTTGATCTTCGTACCTTCCCATCGTTTCAGACATAGTTTATTTCAAACACGCGCCTGCACCTCCCACTCTCTCTTTCTTTCTCTTGTGGTGATACCGACCGAGCAAAAGCGATGGACCGGATGTTCGCACTTTCCCGAACAAAAAGCAAATGACTAAAAGTCGTCCGTGCGCAGCCGGATTCGCGCAGATGTTCCGGTTGAAAAATAAAAATTAATTAAATATTAAATTTTCCAGTTCGCGAGCTTACGCGAATTTTATTTATCGGCCAATGGGAAGCCCAGAATCAAATACAAGTATGATTCCCAAATGATCTGCTGCGATCCAAAAAGTGAAAATGAAAAGCCGGATCATGAGTCGCTTTTGCTCGGTCGGTATCACCACATAAGTTTTGAGACAGCGAAAGATAAGAGGAGAGGGAACAGAGGCTAGGGTAGTAAGCCGCTTGACTTAGGTCAAGGGGATATTGATTACACTCCTCTCTCTCTCGAGTCTGGGTCTTGCTTTTGCTAGGTCGGTATCTCCACACTCTCACACACATACATTTTTATTTATTTTATATAATATATTTTAGCAGGTGCACCTGCTGGAATCAGATGTCCATTTTTTTATTTTTACTTTTTTCTACACAGTGTGAATTACATCTACCGCCCTGTGCATTCGAGAGAAGAAAGAAGACGTACTCTACGTCAGGGTTCGAAGCTGCGTCTTTACTTTGTAGAGGAAATTACAGTCTTATCCGGCAAGGTTCAGACGACTTGGCGAAAGAGAGCTTCGCAGTCCAGCAAAGATTTCAACGAAACATTTCAAGAATGCATATCTCAGTCAGATCTCGAAAGCCTTTGTCTACTCGGAAGTTTATATCCCCTCATAACATTAATTATCGTACCTGAAATATAAACAAAGTAATTTCAAAAGAATTAAGTAAAAATTTAATCAGATAACATCTATCTATCTATCTATCTATCTATCTATCTATCTATCTATCAGTCGGCTCTTCTATCTATCTATCTATCTATCTATCTATCTATCTATCTATCTATCTATCTATCAGTCGGCTCTTCTATCTATCTATCTATCTATCTATCTATCTATCTATCTATCTATCAGTCGGCTCTTCTATCTATCTATCTATCTATCTATCTATCTATCTATCAGTCGGCTCTTCTATCTATCTATCTATCTATCTATCTATCTATCTATCTATCAGTCGGCTCTTCTATCTATCTATCTATCTATCTATCTATCTATCTATCAGTCGGCTCTTCTATCTATCTATCTATCTATCTATCTATCTATCTATCTATCTATCTATCAGTCGGCTCTTCTATCTATCTATCTATCTATCTATCTATCTATCTATCTATCTATCAGTCGGCTCTTCTATCTATCTATCTATCTATCTATCTATCTATCTATCTATCTATCTATCTATCAGTCGGCTCTTCTATCTATCTATCTATCTATCTATCTATCTATCTATCTATCTATCTATCTATCAGTCGGCTCTTCTATCTATCTATCTATCTATCTATCTATCTATCTATCTATCAGTCGGCTCTTCTATCTATCTATCTATCTATCTATCTATCAGTCGGCTCTTCTATCTATCTATCTATCTATCTATCTATCTATCAGTCGGCTCTTCTATCTATCTATCTATCTATCTATCTATCAGTCGGCTCTTCTATCTATCTATCTATCTATCTATCTATCTATCTATCTATCTATCTATCTATCAGTCGGCTCTTCTATCTATCTATCTATCTATCTATCTATCTATCTATCTATCTATCTATCTATCTATCTATCAGTCGGCTCTTCTATCTATCTATCTATCTATCTATCTATCTATCTATCAGTCGGCTCTTCTATCTATCTATCTATCTATCTATCTATCTATCTATCAGTCGGCTCTTCTATCTATCTATCTATCTATCTATCTATCTATCTATCTATCTATCTATCTATCAGTCGGCTCTTCTATCTATCTATCTATCTATCTATCTATCTATCTATCAGTCGGCTCTTCTATCTATCTATCTATCTATCTATCTATCTATCTATCTATCTATCAGTCGGCTCTTCTATCTATCTATCTATCTATCTATCTATCTATCTATCTATCTATCTATCTATCAGTCGGCTCTTTCTATCTATCTATCTATCTATCTATCTATCTATCTATCTATCAGTCGGTCGGCTCTTTCTATCTATCTATCTATCTATCTATCTATCTATCTATCTATCTATCTATCTATCAGTCGGCTCTTCTATCTATCTATCTATCTATCTATCTATCAGTCGGCTCTTCTATCTATCTATCTATCTATCTATCTATCTATCTATCTATCTATCTATCTATCAGTCGGCTCTTCTATCTATCTATCTATCTATCTATCTATCTATCTATCTATCAGTCGGCTCTTCTATCTATCTATCTATCTATCTATCTATCTATCTATCTATCTATCTATCTATCTATCTATCTATCAGTCGGCTCTTCTATCTATCTATCTATCTATCTATCTATCTATCTATCTATCTATCTATCTATCAGTCGTCTCTTCTATCTATCTATCTATCTATCTATCTATCTATCTATCTATCTATCTATCTATCTATCTCACCGTATAAAAAATCTCTTCATCTTTTATAGCTCTCATTCTGTTCCGTCTATCTATCGCAGCCTATCCTTTCTATCCAAATAATGCGTCACTAATCAACATTCCGACATATTACGGATCACTGTTTATTCAGAATTAATTGCCCATTTGTGTTTTCTCTGATAATATTTGATATATTTTCCAAAATATACGCACATCTTTATTCATTCAAACAGTTTCTCTTATTTTGTCATATGATCAGATTTTGAGAAATGGCTTGGGCGGAAGGAATCCTTACACTGCTTCCTTTTATATATATATATATATATATATATATATATATATATATATATATACTCCTAGCATTATGAATAAGGGAATAGAAGTTCCTAGCAAACAATCAATTTTAGACTATTATCCGGATCACTTCAGTGTAGTTGATAATTTGGGGCATTATTTTTACTCAGGTGTTTGTATTAGCCTAATTGAATTTACACGTATCGGTTTTCAAGCACTTCATATATTCTTCAGGTACGTTACCTGCAGGCTTTTGTATTTTCATTTTTCATTTACTTTGGCTCCAGTTGACTTGCTTCATTTATGTTGTTCTGGTGCAGAATTTTATTAATTCCTTGTGTATACACACACAAGCACACACACGCACGCGCATAAACACACACACACACACATATATATATAGGGTATCTATCTCTTTTAATATCTACAGTGCCACACAAAGTTTACAACATATTACAAAAATGTCCTTATGTTTTTCTAACACAGATTAATGAAACTTTTATCGTTAAAAATACATTTGTTTAAGCAAATAGTTAATCAATCAGATTAAGAAAAATACTCAATAAAAATATCCCATGACAAAAAAACAAATATTTAACAACGCGAAAGTTTACAATACACTTATTAAATCATATTTCATAGTCTACAGTTATTGCTAATTGAAGCATGTAATCGTTTAGATGTGCATTGTGGTGCAGTGGATATCGACTTGGAGCGACAAATCGGGCGGAGCCGAATTCGAATTCCAGTTGAACTCCTCGCATTCACTTACGCACAAATACCCTTGGGAAAGGTATTAATCCGTCTCTTCCGTCCAGCTATGGGTTATTAACAGGAAAAATTGAGTCATATAGCTATGGTTGGCAACCAGTCTACTGCAGAAACCTAATGCGGGATAATCTGCCCAGTCAGTCACGTCTCTTTCGAGACATGGTTGTCCAAAACGTGTATCACGTATGGCACTTAGCTAATTGACTGAATCGTTTAGAGTAGACCCCTACGAATTTCTTGCATTTTTCTTGGCTAGTATTTTTCTATTCTTTACAACAATTTTTTAATTTAACGTCCTGCAGGTTTTGCGGGTTTCTTTTTTAAATTCTCGGTTTCAGTTCTCTCCATAAATTTTCAATCGGATTTAGATCTGGAGATTGACTTGGCCATTTTAGAACATTTGTTCTTCTTCTTTTATGTGCCCTGTCCTTTCACGACGTAGGCGATCATGGCTTTCCATATCCCCCTATTCCTGGTGGCTCTTAGTATGTTTTCTCCTGTTACACCTCGAAAACCCCGTTCCGTCATTCACCTGATCAGGCCCTTCAAATATGTTATCCGCCGCATTCTTCTGTCTCTTTTTTCTTCTATCTGACATGTCAGTATCAGGTTCTCCAAGCCCTTTTTCCTTATTGCATGTTCCAGAAACTTCAGTTGTCTCTTCCTGATGCTCAATATTAATTTTCTTTACGTTGCCATTCTATCTATCTATCTATCTATCTATCTATCTATCTATCTATCTATCTATCTATCTATTTCGGTCATATTCAATCTATCTATCTATCTATCTAGCTAGCTAGCTATTTAGGTTTTGTGTCGAGGTACCCCCGATAAATATCGATAATCGAAAAAATCTATCTAACGTTATCATCTATCTATCTATCTATCTATCTATCTATCTATCTATCTATCTATCTATCTTTTTCAGTCTGTTCATATGTATGTATGTATGTATGTATGTATGTATGTATGTATGTATCTATCTATCTATCTATCTATCTATCTATCTATTGTTTTCAGTATCTATCTATCTATCTATCTATCTATCTATCTATCTATCTATCTATCTAATTGTTGTGTATCCTGAAAATGGGAACCGCGCAAATAAAGGAACAACAACCAGAATTTGAGACAGAAATATAAGTATATTAAACGTAAAGATACAAACTTGAAGGAAGGTTAATAATCCAGAAATACGGTTAGTAAGATATATATATATATATATATATATATATATATATACAAGTCTCTGAAGTAAAACCGTAGTATGTTTAGTATGTTCACGTTGGAAGCTGACGAGTGTTGCGTAGCAACATTCTCACAGAGTGGAGCTCAGAGCTACGTTGAACTACTAACGCAGTATTCGCTGTGAAACCTCGGTATCTTTTGTTATATGTCGGTATCTGACGATATCTGTCGGTATCTCACGTCTTGTTTCTATGGCAGGAGTATATGTATACATAGAAAAGGGGAGATCCCACAACACTAATGATAGTCCGATGATTTTCCACTGAATGAGCTGCATCACATTCTCCTACCACTATTGGGTAGTGGGTTACATAGGGGAAAGTGATGAGAAAGAGTGGTTAAATATAAGAAATATCAGAAGGAGGGTGATAGACGGGTAAGAATACCGAGGATGAGGGTTGGGTAGATGGGAAGCGTGTTTGAGAGAATGTATGCAAGTTAGTGTGTTAGGAGGTGTCTATTGACCTTACATTTAAACTCCTGGAGATTGTAGCTGTCGAGGAAGCAAGTGTATGGAAGGGAATTCCACAGGCAGGAAGTGCGAGAAAAGAAGCTGTTGGAGTAGAAATTGCGGTTTCATCTTATCTGTTTCCCTGTAAAAGTGTGGGACCTAGTTGCTAATCTAGTATCTCGTGCAAATTCATAGCTAGGGGGCACCAGTGATCTAAGTTCATCGGAGCAGAAGCCGTGAAAGTATTTATATTAGAGGCACAGGGAAGCCACGTCATGCCGGTAAGAGAGTGACTGCAGCCGGTCTGCCAAGTCGGTATCGATCACATTACAGACTCTCCGTTGTATTTTGTCAAGAACCCCGAGGAGGATAGCGGGGGCACCTGACCAGATGTGGCAGCAGTATTCAATACACGGGCCGATGGTAGACTTATAAATATGCAGGATAGATTCAGACGGGAAAAACTTCCGGGTCCTGCACAGAGAACTGGCTTTCATAGCAGCGGATTTAGCAATGGATTCGATATATTCATTCAACTTGAGGTCCGCTGAGAGTGTGAGTCCACGGAGGCGTAGTGTTTTACTCTCTGGGAGGCAAGCGTGTTCCATGCTAATGGGAAGTAGGAGCGATTGTCTATGATGGTTAATTGATAGCAGCTTCGTTTTGGAAGCATTAAAATTTACGAGCCATTTCTTACCCCAGTCCACTTCGGATTGGAGGTCTTTCTCAAGATCAGTAGCGAGGTTTGCTTTCTCACCAAAACCAGATTTCTGATCGAGGCGAGAGTAAACTGTGGTGTCATCGGCGTACATGCATACTTGGGATCTTATGGCATCGGGGAGATCATTAATGTAGATCAGAGCGTAGGACCTAGGATAGAGCCTTGAGGGACACCCGCGTTCGTAAGGCAGATTTGGGAGGCATGTCCGTTTAATGCCACATTCAATGTGCGGTTAGAGAGGAATGACTGGATTAGGTCAAACAAATGTCTAATTATACCATAGCTCCGCTGTTTGCGTAGAAGGCCAGCATACTAGACTCTGTCGAACGCTTTAGAGATATCCAAGTTTTCCATGAACACAAACACAGACACACACACACACACACACACACACACACACACACACACACACACACACACACACACACACACACAAAAAAAAAATAGCAGAAACTGCAAATTATATTTGATAGGAAAATTAGCAATAACTAATTTTTAAAAGCAAAAGTAAACTACTAAGAAAAAAACGAAATAATGGGAAAATGTAGACATTCGAACAAATATCTACTTTGACAACTTTCGAACATTTAACCTTCATAGCACCTGGTATTGCCCAGAGGTCACACATCTAGGTACGAATCAGGTTTCGTAGCTTCGGTGATCGGACGAGAACCGTTGTTTCAGCGTGATATAGGCGTAAGCTCAGAACACCTACACGTAACTTTTTTGCCCTAAAAATCGTAAACAAACAATATATCTTGAATATTATGGTGAAGAAATATAAACTGTACCACTGTAGATTTAAATTCGGTTAGATTGTTAAATATACTTAGACAAAATAACGTAGACAACGTTTTATGGCCGTAGAATGTAACGACATAAATGCGGTGATAAAGAAGTCAACAATAAATCAGTCAGTTAAGTGCCATACGTGATACACGCTTTGGATGATCATGTCTTGAAAGAGACATGATTGACTGGGCAGAAAATTATCTCGCAGTAGGTTGCAATTGCTTTCTGCGGTAGACTATGGAACCCAATATGTCCTATTATTTAACCCATAACTTGAGGGAAGAGACGGATTAATAAATTTCCTAAGGGTATTTATGCGTAAGTGAATGCAAGGAATTTAACTGAAATTCGAACTCGGCACCCCGATTTGTCGTTACGAGTCGATATCCACTGTACCACAATGGATGAAAAGATATTTAACATTAATAATGGAAATATTTAATGTACGAACTTTCTGGTCTTTATAAAGCCCAAAAGCGTTTCCGCGTCCTTGTGGATGATGAATGACGACCCCATTCCTACCGACTAAAAATTGCATACCTCAGGTTGCTCTATCGATATTTCTATGGAAAGTGTTCAAACGAATTATGCTCTATAGTTCCACCAGTTTTAACCTCCAACGCAATGACTTGCCACGTTGCGCAGATTAGACTAACCTCATATCATTCGTATCCCATTCTTGATATGCAAGTTTCACTCAAACAACTTCTTCCCACGAATCAGTGCTTTGTGGAACTGACTCCCATGAGGATGCTTCCCCGATCACGACAATTTTGGGTCCACCGTTATCTTCTCTACATATGCGCTTAAACTTGCTCCGTAACTTTCAAGTGGCTCTCGGTGAAACATCACTGAAAAAAAAAAAAAAAAAAAAGAAAAAGACAATTTAAGATTTATTCGTTTTTGTATTTATGTGAGTTTAAGGCTTGTGACTACACTATTTTCTTGGTGAATATTTGTTCATAGACTTGTATATACAGACACGTAGACATCGGTTTGCTTACATTTGCCTAGTCATGTGTCTGTGTGTCAGTAAGAGACCCAGCCCGTTTGCGGGTGTGTCAAGCACTGATTCCTTCGAATAACAGACTTTAGGGGCTCTCCCGACTACTAGCAGAAGTAGGTAGAAGTATTTCTTAAAGACTTCGCGGTATTACGGACCAAGAAAAAATGTCTGCTGCTCCCTGAGAAAAAGTAGCACATTCGATATTTGGCACAAATTATGCACGTATACATAAATATATACGCACGCATATGTAAGCCAAAAACGGACATAAAGTACTCACACAATTGTACACATACAAAAAAAAACCCCCCCCCCAAAAAAACACCAAAAATTTATCGGTGTCGGCTCGACTAATTAAATCTTAAATACACACACATAATTTTTAATTTATATATATATATATATATATATAAATTAAAAATTATGTGTGTGTGTATTTAAGATTTAATTAAGTTAGTCGAGCCGACACTGAGTAGTTTTCGTTGTTTTTTTTTTGTATGTGTACAATTGTGTGAGTACTTTATGTCCGTGTTTGGCATATATATATATACACACACACACACTACCGGCTATAATTATTCGGCCACTCCAGTTTTTTTTTAAAGAAATGATATATTTCATACTTTTTTTTAATATTTATTGCCAATGGTTCTGTTGTTATCATTACTTTGCAAAATTTTACAAGACAAGGAAGCAATGATGAACTCGTCCAAATCACTCTAAATTTTCTTCATTCTTTCATTGATGAAACTGCACTATAGGGTAACTATGAATATGCAATATAGGTAATGATTAAATATTTTTGAATTCTCTTGATGCACATGTTATTGTGCAGTATTAACGAAAGAGCCATTCTATTTTCATTTCCAATTATTCACTTGGTAATAAATACTAAAATATAGTATGAAATACATGATTTTTGCAAAACACTGGGATGGCCTAATAATTATGGCCGGTAATACACACACACACACACACACACACACACACACACACACACACACATATATATATATATTGTTAAATATAATATATATAATATAGTATAATTAAAAATTTGTCACTTAACTAATTGAAATTGCCTTCAGTATCTCGACAACAGAATTTTGTAGGCAGAACTGTCCGTCCACTCTTCAGAGAGTATCAATAAATTACTCTTATTTTCGTAAATTACTGATATACACTGTAGAATGGTCTACCTATTAAACTTTGGAGTCGGGTGGTTGAAGACAACATCAATCAACTAAGTGTATATTAATAATAAATAGGCATTTAATCCTGATGCGAAATTGTCAGATGATCTTCAATATGTAGCGGGAACTTTTAATTTTTCTAGTATATATATATATATATATATATATATATATATATATATATATATATGTGTGTGTGTGTGTGTGTGTGTGTATAGTGTAGCGAGGCAGCAGATAATTATCTAAAAATATATTGTTAAATATAACAGACAATGAATGTCTATTAAGCTTAATTAAGAGCTGTTCTAAACAACGTATTTTAGCATTAATTTCAGGTTAAAATAAAGACAAAAATTGTCCAACGCTTGAATACTTTTTTTTATTGCGCTGGTTCTAAGCTTTCGGCTCACACCAGCCATCTTCAGAATGGTTACAGAAATATTAACATAAAGCCACCCACCATCAAAGATGATATTATCTTGTGTTGGACGATTTTTGTATTTATTTTTCCCTGAAATTAAAGCCAAAATCCAATGTTTAGAACGGCTCATGATTAAACACGATAGCCATTCATAGGTTGTTATATTTTTATCATTATATATATATATATATATATATATATATATATATATATATATATATGTATGTATACTTATATATGAACGAAAGTGAGAATTTGAGAATTTTAAATTTATATTTATCTATATATAAATTAAAAATTATATATATATATATATATATATATATATATATATATATATATAAATTAAAAATTATATATATATATATATATATATATATATATATTGATAAAAATATAACAGATAATGAATGTATTTCATGTTTAATCATGAACCGTTCTAAACATTGTATTTTAGCTTTATATATATATATATATATATATATATATATATATATATATAATTCTCAGATTTTCACTTTCGTTAATGGTCAGTTGCATCAACGTAAGCATAAAATTTGTACTAACATGCGAAGTGCATCACACGAAAAATTTCGACTTTGTCATAAATCTTTTATCTTAAAATTGTTTTTGATATATATGTATATATATATATATATTTAGTTATATATTTATTATTCTTATCTATCTATCTATCTATCTATCTATCTATCTATCTGTGTATGTTTGTGAGTGTGTGTTAAGATATACATTTATGGTATATCATATTTATAAGTTAATGTGCTCAGTATCAGGAATAGAGCGTATGTACAAACAAGAAGTGGACATTGAGATCAACACACACAGTCTGTCTCATGCTAAACGCAATGTTGGGGCCTAAAATGCTGTTTTGGCCGGACAATTGTGTTTAGCATGATTGCCGAAAAGCGTGTATCGCGCATGGCACATAACTGACTGAACTGTTATTGCTCTTTCCAGTACTGACAGGAGTTTCCTTCCTAACCTTTTATTTTGAGGTAATATGGAATGTTCTTTGTGATTCTGTAGCGCCAGCAAACAATGTTGGAAGGTCTTCACTAAGATTTATAGGCTTGACTTGCTCAAATCCATTGATCTGAGAAAGCGGTAGTATAAAACTGACAGTTTAGATATTTCTGAGCGGGTTTGAAGCCATGCATAACATCCATACGAATGTCTCTATCTGACGAGGCTTTTTAAAGTTTTTTCATCCAGTCGTCTGTTATTTTTCGAGTCTCTCCTTTATCCGTGATGTGCAGCTCTAGAAGCACTAACATCAACCACTCTTTGCTAGTTCATGAACTTTGTAATTCTGGAAGCATTTGAGTTGCCAATAGACTGTACTAAACTAGAGGCACTACCATTGTTCACCAAGTTTTCGCGGTGCTTTTTTGACAGTAATTCTTCTTTGTGTTTTTGCTTTAATGCGAGCATCGATCTGTTTACCCTGATCCTCATTCGCAACAGCAGCTGACCTGTCACTGCGAGCCTGTCACTAAAGTCAGATATTCTTTTCCCTGTAAAATAGCTATAAACGCTATTACATCATATACTTAGCGTACTTGCACCAGAATGTCCGTTGTGGTATCAGCTCAGAACAAGAAATCGGAGATCCAAGTTCGAATTCCAGTTGAATTCCTTGCATTCACTTACGCGCAAATACCTTTGGGAAAGGTATTAACCCGTCTCTTCCATACAGTTATGGGTTAAATAACAGAACAGATTGGTTTCTATAACCTTAACTGACAACCAGTCTACCACAGAAAGCAATGGCAACCTACTGCGGGATAATCATCTTTTGAGACATGTTCGCCCAAGCGTGTATCACGTATGGCACTTAACTGACTGACTTACACCAAGTGCCCTTTCTCCTTACAAATACACACAGAAATTCTATGACAGGTTCATGTTTTCCACGTGTGACCAGCGGCTTACTTAATTTGAATTAGTTTTATAGCTAAGATAAGATTAGGTAACCCAAGAAATTCTTAATCGGGCTTCAAAACACTTTTTTTGATAAAAGCAAAAGTAAATATAATAAGAGCCAAACTTTTGGTTTAGACTAATTCACAACACACTAGTGGCTAAGAAATTCAGTACTTAATAGTACGATTGAAAAATTAATTCAACCTAGTGCATGCTTACATGCAACTACTCAACACAATAGTCAGTCAATTAAGTGCCATACGCTTGGGCGATCATGTCACGAATGAGATATGACTGACTGGGCAGAGGATTATCCCGCAGTAAGTTGCCATTACTTTCTTCGGTAGACTGGTTGCCAACCAAGACTACAGAACCCAATCTGTCCTGTTATTTAACCCACAACTGGAGAGAAGAGACGATTTAATACCTTTTCCAAGGGTATTTGTGAGTAAGTGAATGCAAGGAATTCAACTGGAATTCAACTCCCCGAGTTTTCGTTCCGAGCCGATATCGACTGCACCACAACGCAGATCAGCATTATAGTACGGTCCAAAGTGTAGATCCTCTGACCAACTAATATTTTCATATTATTGGTCGTGTTATCTCAGACATTCACAGTCCTGCATATAAGTCAGAAGATCATTAGGATGACATACTGTGTCGTTACATAGTTGATAGAATTAGGTGGGTGATCAGCTCGCTTTGTGCCATGGTTAGGTGTCCAGAGCAGTAGAT
The DNA here is from genome assembly GCA_037127315.1 of Ascarosepion bandense. NCBI lineage: Eukaryota > Metazoa > Mollusca > Cephalopoda > Sepiida > Sepiidae > Ascarosepion > Ascarosepion bandense. Next base: position 254,958 of record JBBBDQ010000413.1, read on the forward strand.
CACACAAGATTTCTTGTTTTCTTCGTCAAAGGTGTCCTGCGTTCGCGTAAGATTGTAGAAATATCAGGGATGTAGATCTGGGATTTAATTGGATCTTTTCTTTAAGAGATGTTCACTACAGCTCTTAGCATTTGAGTGTAGTTTTCATCGAGCTTAGACTCTAGGGTTTAAGATACGAGTGTCATTCAATAAATGAGGTGAATTTTTCGGTATAAGGACTTCTACGGGGGTCATTCAATAAATAAGGTGAATATTTCGGTATAAGAACTTCTACGAGGGTCATTCATTAAATGAGGTGAATTTTCCGTATAAGGACTTCTACGGGGGTCATTCAATAAATGAGGTGAATTTTTCGGTATAAGGACTTCTACGGGGGTCATTCAATAAATAAGGTGAATATTTCGGTATAAGGACTTCTACGAGGGTCATTAATTAAATGAGGTGAATTTTTCTGTATAAGGACTTCTACGAGGGTCATTCAATAAATGAGGTACATTTTTTGGTATAAGGACTTCTAATACAGATAGAAGCTTACTTTTTTTAGTTTTTTAACGTCGTCTCCCAGCAGTGTCACACACTTTTCCCATCTGTGCACAAGCTTCCGTATTCCCTTCAGCGTAAAAATCTTTGGACTAATGTCTCAGCCAATCGCTGGCAGCACTTTTGACTTCATCGTCACTTTCAAACTTCGTCCCTTTCGTGAACGCTTTCAAGGGACCAAACAGGTGAAAGTCTGAAGGGGCAATGTTTGGGCTGTAAGGGGGATGAGGGAGAAGTTCTCAGCCCTGCTTGTTGATGATCTGCACTGTTTGGGCTGCTGTGTGAGCTGAACTTCGAGTAGGCAAAGTCATCATGGACAATTTTGTGTGCTGTCCCAACAGATAGGCTCAAAGTCCTTGCAATGTTATCCACTGTCACTCTTTTGTCAGACTGAATAAGGTCATTGATTGATTCGATCACCTCAGGAGACCTCACCCGTAGGCTTTCCAGGCCTTATCTTCATCCTCAACACTGCTCCGTCCTTCTTTAAGTAATTTAGCCTACTTGTAGACATTTTCTTTTGGCTGAAACATGTGGCACCTTACACAGTTGACATTCTTCTATGAATTTCGACTGGTTTGCACCCTTCAGCAAACAAAACTTGATAACTGACCTCTGTTTAATCCTGAAGAATGCTTCTTGATCGGCAATCTTTGTTAATCTCCAAAACTTTCAAAATTTCTTTTCAATCTGCAAAAAAAAAAAAAAAAAAAAAAAATCCCTTTGAAACAGAAGTAAAAAAAAAGGTAAGCTTCTCGCTGTATTAGAAGTCCTTGTACCAAAAAAATTCACCTTATTTATTGAATGATCCTCGTAGTTAAAACATCAGGGATGTGTTCGTAGATCTGTGATTTATTTGGATGTTGTCACCAGGATATGTTAAGTATAGCTCTTAGAATCTCAGTGTAGGTTACATAAGGCGTAGACTCTAATGCAGCGTTTCTTTTTATTTAATCTAATAATTGTAATATTACTAAATGCGCACAATATATTCTTGGTTATTGTAATATTGTATTATATACATCATCTCATCTAACTTATTATGTTATTAAAAACTATCACAATAATTGGGAATATATTTATTAATATCTGTGTGAATAAAAACTCCATGATGATGTATTATAAACAAACAGTATGAATTTTATTTAGCAATAGCAATATAACCCAAAATATTATTATCTCCTTTTATTATTAACTAGCAGTATAGCCCGGCGTTGCTCGGGTGTAATGAAAGCTTTAAAACTAATCCAATAGTCCTGGAGCTCAGACTCTTTGGACGTTGGCACGAAAGACTACAAAGCAATAGTTGCTCCCAGTTAAAGCGAAACCGTAGACTGAAAGAAAAATGAATGGATGTAAGTCAAATTTTGATTTCCTGGTATCGAGATCAAATAAGTTTTTTTCGTCGTAAACTAAATTTTGAAGGCTAAATATGTCCTCTGATTAAATGGTATCATGGCTGAGACTAAGAACTACAATTATACCTACTTAGAACCAAACCCGAAGCAAAAACTAAAATAAAAGGGCTGAAAATATAAACAGACACACACAAACATCTTGCCTTTTATATATATATGTATTATCAATTTTCTGCACTATTGTAAGAACTGCAAACCTTGAAACTTCTGAAAATCGTTTCTTATGTCTTTGTCTATGAGTGCATCAAATTTGATTAAAATCGGACCACTCCTTCTATAACCCGATTTTTCGATTATCGATTTTCGATATTTATCGGGTGTACCTCGACACAAAACCTAGCTAAGAACATTGCAGACGCTTATAGTACAACTGTTAACATTTTCAAGAAGATCGGTTCAGCCGTTTTGGAGTCAATAGGTAACATACACACACACACAGACACACAAACACACACACACACACACAGACAAAGTTCCATTTATTAATATGTTTATATTATGGAAAAATTTGACTAATAAGTATTTTTCCTTAAACCAGTTGTTCAAAAATATATACTTTGATATCTACCAAGTGAACTGCGAGGAAAATATAATGAGAAATTTTTGCGCAGAGGTTGCTTGAGATATGTAATGTATTTTAAGGGTTATGCAAGGGTAAAAAGGTTGAGAAACGCTGCTCCAGGGTTTTAGTTTATGTTTAAGCAGTAGCACCCCACATTAACGCCATCTCTACAGTAACGTGAAAATTATCTCCCTCTGTGGTTGACTGGTAGATCAGATTTCCAGATTACATCCAGTTTATTCAAGGCGGCCCAGGCTTTAGCAATTCGAATCTTCACATTCTTTTTTTGTAGAATTTATTATGTTTTCTAGGTATGTAAAAGATTCGTCAGGTTTTATTGATTCACCTACAGTTTGTATTGAGCTTTTCTGGTTGAAGCCTATGAATTCAGTTTTACAGACATTGACAGAGTCCAACATTGTCAGCAGCATTTTCTAGATAATGTAGAAGACATTGGTAATGGTGTCTGCAGTGATAGACAGGTCATCTGCGTAGTCAATAGTAGAACCTCGATGTTGAGGTAAGATCTCAATACGTAGTTAAGAGGGATAACAAAGAGAATAATTGCAAGGGTTTTACCCTGAAGGACCCCTGATTTTCTATCTGGGATGTAACCAGGGTATTTTTGTATAGCATCATTATAACAGATACTGTCTCGGGGGAAGGATCTTCTTCATTTTCTTCCTGTGTACAGAATTGAAGGCTTTAGAGAAGTAAGTTGGCCTGTAGATTTGTGCCCTGAAACCCTCACTAATCTGCCGAATAGTCAAGATTTGTGCAGTGGTTTATTAGCAATCGTTTTGACCAATATATTGAAACTATTGATCACCTTTTTTCAGGATGATCAATACTCAAATTGGGTACAAATACTGTCATGATTGAGTCGGTGAATATCTGTATTGGAAAGTATGTCCTCACTACTGAATAAAGACATCTACAAACTGATATGAACATATTCCTGGATCTGTAGCTGAGGGAGCAGATGTTAACATCCTCCAGAATTTTTCCATCAACACATCGAACGATAAAAGTTGTTCAAACATTATTAACAAAGACAGAAAAAAGGTTTGTACACTGATCGACATGAGTGTAGCAAGGGATAAAAACATCTTTGCCAAGGTTTTGGGGAAAAATAATTCGAAGCCCTGAAGATAGAAATGCGAAAAAAAAAAAAAAAAAATGTGGCATTCCCAAACTAAGACTATTTCGGTTGTGGCTGAAGTTTTGGGTCTGATCAAGAAAGGAACTCAAGAGCAAATCAACAAAACCCCTAGTGAATGAACAATCTTTCCAGGAAATCCATAATTCTGACAAACCACCTCCCCCCTATATCTCACGAAGTTTAAAATTATAATGGTTGAAGAAGCACCCTCTCGAAAGTCTCTCTAAGAGGACCTTACTCCTTACCAAAGGAATACGAAAGAAATAAGGATAATTTGAGGCCGAGCACGTAGCATGGGAGATCCTAGCTGTGCTAGGGTCCTAGCTGTGAAGGTCTAAACTTGTGGAACTGTGGCAAGTGTATTAAGCTGAAGAATTTGATACATTGACTCGTTTTTTACGGCTTATCAACACTTTTCAGGTTATTTAAATATAAAAAAAATACTTTTAGACTTTAAAATTGTTTTGTGGGGTGGCTTCACATCTTTTTGTGGTATTTATGCTGGAGTGAATACAACGAACCCAACCCAGAATTGGAACTCGGCTCTCCTATTAACAAGCCATTATCTTTTGCACCGCCCCTACATCCAAATTCAAAACACCTGATATTCCCAAACGGTCACCCTGGTAAGTATTGGCCAGGCTCGACTTTGCTCAACCGATGTTTCAACGTGATATGGCCATAGCATTACTAGTTCACGGCACCAGGTCATTTTTTCTGGTTGGACCGAGAACTTTTCAACAGGATTTAATAATAACAACAACAATAATAACAATTACCGACAAGAAGGCATTTCCATCTGAAAGTTTAGGCGCAGCTTTTAGCAAAGCCTACCACCATATCTCGTATATTTGGCTGTGTTGCGTGTGCATGGTATACACTTATCAAATTTAGTGCGAGGGTGGGGATATTGAGATTTGTATATTTGTAATTCGGCGTCACTTTTTGGCATGCTGGAATATCTTCTCAAATTATTTTCTCAACAGAAATTCGGTTCTACAGAAGGATGCTGAAGGATACCGTGAACAAAACATGTGAACAACAAGAAAGTTTTGGGTGAATGGAAACAAAAATGAAACTAATATTTAACATCAGGAGGAGACAATTGAGGTTTCTGGGGCATATAATGAAGAATTAATTATCTCCCTTTAACTCAATACTCTAAGTTTTGTTTTTTATTCAACTCTGGATAAAAGTGTTGGTTGGATTCAGTACCTTAAACCGAAGAGTCGTGAGTTCGATACCTGGCTACACCAGAAGGTGAACAAAAAACTTAGAGATAACTAATACTGAGATATCTAGAAGAGGCATGACTCATGGAAAGAGAACAATCTACTCCGGTGAACAAAATAAAGGGTTTAGTTTAAAATTCTAATCATCTGAAGAAAGTCGAAGCGTGTAACAGCCGAAACGTTGTGAATATTGAATATGGCAATAAAAATGAGGACAACTGTCCGATCAATGTAAATAGTGTAAAGAATACTTAATGAGCTTTAGTAAATGCAAGGCAAAACAGGGCTTAAGAGAAATTTCAGAAAGGCAAAGTTTATCAAAGGCTACAAAAGAAAGGAAGTTTTTTTTAATCATATCGCTCCAAGCACGACATTTTACTGCCACTGTTTTGCAGGGGGTTACATAGGAGAAAAGTTATGAGAAAGAGTTACAGGTTATTGGGGGTGCCAGGAAGTGGGTAAGAGAAGGATAAAAATACTGATGAGAGTGGAGTGGACGGAGAAAAGAGCATGAGAGAGAGAGAGAGAGAGAGAGAGAGAGAGAGAGAGAGAGAGAGAGAGAGAAAGAAAGAAAAGATGCAGGTTAGTGAGATAGGAGATGACTATTGATTTTACATTTAAATTCTTGGAAATTGTAGTTGTCGGGGAAGCAAATCAATGGAAGGTGGGAAGTGCGAGAAAAAAAGCTATTTGAGTAGAATATGCGTTTATTGGTTTCACAGTAAAGGTGTAGGACCTAGTTGCTAATCTTGTGGCTCGAGAAAATTCATATACAGGGGACACCAGTGAGCTAAGTTGATCGGAGCAGACGTTGTGAAAGTACTTGTAGAAGAGACACAGGGAAGCCACATTGCTCCTGTGAGAAAGTGACTGTATCTGAGCTGCTAAGTCAGGATCTATCACATTACAGATTCTCCGTTGGATTTTGTCAAGGACCCCTAGGTGGATAGCAGGAGCACCTGACCAGATATGGCAGCAGTATTCAGTGCACGGGCGGATGGTAGATTTATATACGTGCAGGATAGTTTCAGGCGGAAAAAAACTTCCTGGCCTTACACAGAGAACCGACTTTCTTAGCAGCGGATTTAGCTATGGATTCTATATAGTCATTCCACTTGAGGTGTGTTCTGAGAGTTTAAGCCGAGGAGGCGCAGTGTTAGAAGTCATGATCGCCTATGTCCTTGAAGAGACACGGCACATAAGGACGAATGTTTCATTTAAGAATATTAAAATCTTAAAAAGATAGATAAGTATTTCGATCTTGTCATGGAGGTGTGAAATCTGAATTTGACAGTTGTGCCAGTCGATTTCACAGCACTGGGGTATTTTGCATAACGGTTATCCGCGTGAAAAATCGTAACAGTGATCTGATTTCAAATTGCTGACTTGTCTGCAGTATTCACTTTCGCACAAATGCCCTTGGAAACGTACTCCAAAGAGTTAAAATCTCTTTAATCTAAGGATTAAATAGCAGAGGGAGCTGTTTAGCTTTGATTATTAGTCAGTCTATGAAAACATTCAAAATCGTGGAGGAGTCAATGGTAAAAACCCTCGTTTTATAGGTTTTCAAAGAAGGGAAGATGTACAGAGCACTGACTACCATAAGTTCTGAAGGGATGTGGCATTTTTTAAATAAATTCATTTCAAGAAAGAGGATAATGCCACTAAGACTCAAGGGGATACTGGCAGTGAAATAGAATGAGAAAACTATAGAAGGAATCAAAAACCCAATCCTAGATATACTTGATTGGAGTAGATAGACTAATTGGAGTAGATAGACTAAACTATCGCCCGGTTCACACTCCACCCACGTCTATTGAACAGGTGAAGAGGCTCATCTCTTGTTCCCTGTCTAGGATGTGGTTTCCGGCTTTCTCTTTTCCAATCTTTTCACTCTTTTCTTTTTTTTTAAATTTTTTTTCAATTGGAGTAGATAGACTAAACTATCGCCCGGTTCACACCCCACCCACGTTTATTGAACAGGTGAAGAGGCTCATCCCTTGTTCGCTGTTTAGGATGTGGTTTCCGGTTTTCTCTTTTCCAATCTTTTCACTCTTACGTAGCCCCCTACACATCAGTGGCGTTACCGCCTTGCTCGGGGTGATATGATTAAAAAAAAAAAAAAAAAAAAAGGAAGTTCCTGTAGAGAAGAGTCTTATTCCTTGTTTCCTTCTTTGGCTTAGAATTGTTTCCTATAGTCTACCCCAGCTTTATACTCCTAACGCTTGTCACTTTCTTAATGTAACTCCACAAATAATTCTCTAACTTGAGAAGCTTCTGGGACTTGTATTGAGTAAATATTTCTTTTACAAAATGTTCAAAAGACTGGGGGTTGGACAATAGGCAAACCGGAACAATAGGCAAACCGGACAATAGGCAAACCTATCTACTCCTATAACTACATGCAGTAATTCACTAAAGGAAAAGAAACAGAGGTATTTCTCACTTTCTGTGCTGTGTCTGTTCAGAACGTATGCGATCATGGCTCTTCCAAGCACCCTGCATTTTGTTACTCTAAGTGGGGTGTAGTGGATATCGACTCGGAACAACAAATCGGGGTGCCGAGTTCGAATTACAGTTGAATTCCTTGCATTCAATTACGTGCTAATACCCTTAGGAAAGGTATTAATCCGTCTTTTCCCTTCAGTTATAGGTTAAATAATAGGACAGATTGGGTTCTGTAGCCTTGGCTGGCAACCAGTCTACCGCAGAATGCAATGGCAACCTACTGTGGGATAATGTTCTGCCCAGTCAGTTATGTCTCTTTCGAGACATGATCGCTCAAAGCGTGAATCACGTATGGAAACTTAACTGACCGAAGGGGGAAAAATAAGAAAAAGACGACAATTAAAGGCTAATAGGTTTTCTGGCAATCCGTAAGCGGAAGTTGTCTTTATGTCTGACGATCTTCACCCTCGGACAAACGTAACAATGAAAAATACCGGCAGGCAAGTTTTTATTCACTTGTTATGGAAAAAGGCGAAGTATAAGTGTTGGTCTAGTAGTCAGTTGATGGGTGGAGAATGGGGTTCCGTTATAGACCGTGTCATGTTTATCGGTCTGTAAATAAGTGGCCGGGTTATCTTGAGAAGTGCGAGATAAGATTCTTGTACAAACCTGCTAAAACAGATATCGTTTTCGCAGCCGGATGAGCGCGGTCGCTAACTTACCACCATCATTATCAACCACAGAGAAACGAATGAGAAAAAAAAATTGCTAAGTAGATTCTGTTCGTAGAAATGGTGAGAGGTTGCATTAATTGGAAAGTCTGCTTGTTAGTTTATTAATGAAATTAAAGTTTAAAAGTTGTGAATAAAAAAAAGTCTTACATTTTTATACTTTTTTTGTGGGATCTCCCCTTTGTATATGATAATGGACTCGACTGAGTATACATATACTTCTGCCATAGAGAGAATAACAGGTGCTGCCATAGTATATATATATATATATATATATATATATATATATATATATAAAGAGAGAGAGAGAGAGAGAGAGAGAGGGATCCGTGTGAGTTATTGGAGAGTACCGGAACTGAAACGTAAATTATTGAGAAATACCGATCCTACCAAGAGACTATCGTATCAGAAGTCAGACTAGCTCTGAGCTCCACTCAGCTAGAATAATATACACGGATATACTATTTCCAACGACTTCACTTCAAGACTTGTATATATTTATTTCTTACTAATAGTATTCCTGGATTTACTAACCTGCGTTCAAGTTTGTATATTACGTTCAACATAACCTACTTCTCTTTTTTCAAAGACAATCCTACCCAACAATAAACGCTCACATACATACACACATATATTCATGCCTAAACATAAACTCTCTTTTGAAGGACTACTACGAACTCTTGATACCCTTAACTTCTTAATACTGTTTCTCATTGAACATTAACTTCTACCAATTCATGTTGTTCTTTTCTATTAATAAATTTCTATTTAAACATGCAAAAGGTATATTTTTATTCTTTCGAACTTCTGATAACCTTCTGATAATTCTGGATAAAAACCTGTAAGTAGTAGAAAGTTTCACACGAGGTCAATTCAAATAAAACATTAACCGCACCTTACATCTACAATAACACTAGGAAGCTAAGTGCAACCGAATAGGAATTCCATTAAGACAATTTTAATGAACCATATAACAAAACTTATCATCCGAATTCTGATGAATTGAGCGCACACAGAATTCAACTGGAAATAGTACAAGAACAGTAAGGGTTCGTTAAAGACACCCAAACAAAGAATGCTATATTTATAGTCTGAATGTCACCAAGAGAGAGAGAGAGAGAGAGAGAGAAAGAAAGAGAGAGAGAGAGAGTCTGAATGTCACCAGCAGAGAGAGAGAGTCTGAATGTCACCAGCAGAGAGAGAGAGTCTGAATGTCACCAGAAGAGAGAGACAGAGAGAGAGAGAGAGAGAGAGAGATAGTCAGAATGTCACTAGCAGAGAGAGAAAGAGAGTCTGAATGTCACCAGAAGAGAGAGAGAGAGAGAGTCTGAATGTCATTAGCAGAGAGAGAGAGAGAGTCTGAATGTCACTAGCAGAGAGAGAGAGAGAGAGAGAGATAGAGAGTCTGAATGTCACCAGCAGAGAGAGAGAGAGAGAGAGAGAGTCTGAATGTCACCAGCAGAGAGAGAGAGAGAGAGAGAGAGAGAGAGTCTGAATGTCACCAGCAGAGAGAGAGAGAGACAGAGAGAGAGAGAGAGAGAGTGAGAGAGAAATTTTTATCTTTATGTATCGTGTCCTTTCAGGACGTAGGCGATCATGAATTTCCACTTGCTTCTACTTTTGTCGCTTTTAATATTTTTCCTCTTGATGTCTCTCCCAACCTCACTCTACCTGCTTAAACCAATCAAGTACGCCTTTCACTGCTTCCCCTTGTTTCTCCGTGTCTCTCTGTCTTACTGTATATATATATATAGAGAGAGAGAGATGAAAATCTTGTGCTATAAGTCGATATGAAAGTCGTGTGATATAAGTCGAGATGAAAATCTTGTGCTATCCATTTGTGACCGAATCTCTTCATGGCTAATACTTTATTTAAGATTAAATCCACACACCGTAAGAAAGGCGAGAAGCTTCAGATATGAAAAATATTTACAAATTATGCCACAGTTTCTGGTGAAGTGGTGGAGATATAAATTCAAAAAACTTCATTCTATCTGTTCGTAGCTTTAGGTGTCAGTTTATAAGTAAAGGGGCTTTTTTAGCGAGTTTCGTGAAATTAACTTTACGAGGTCTGTCTTAAAGAATTTGTTAATCATCTGATATTAACGAAAACAAAATGGCGCCTTAGTTGCAAAAAATCCTTGGCCACTTCGTGATTTCTTCTTGTCCACGCCAATCCTGTCATGTGTAAGGAATAGCATTTCGGTGACCTCTCTGATTTGTTTACACCATTTCTTAGATGACCTACCAAGGGGTCTGTTGCCAGGAAAATTGTTTTTTTTTTCCTGGGATCATTAGTTATCAATTTCTCTTGTGCTCATAATATTTACTTTGGTCACCTCAGCGTGGGGTGATGGTTAGCAAGCCTGTCTTGTCTAGAACCAATTACAACTGAGAAGTGAGTTCGATCTTCACTGGGTACCCCATACTTTCGGCCTTGTGCCACACCTAAGCGGCGCTTAGAAAATCAACTATATTATTTGGGCACCTCGAGGGGGTGTAATGGTTAGCAAACTTTTCGCGCTAGAATCATTACAATTGAGTAGTGAGTTCGATCCTCACTGGGTGTCCCTTACTTTTGGCCTTGTACCACATCTAGGCTACGCTTAGAAAATTACCATAATATTTACTTCCTGTCACCCTCTTTTTCATTTATATCACACGTCTCCTTTACTATATTCCATTTTAACAAAAAACTCTGTACCGTAAGTAGCTGTTGAGCTTTGTGTTTGGTAAACTTTAGTATAATAAATATATAGAGTGACACAAAAAAACGGGAATTTTTGAAGTGTGTATTGGCAGACATGAACAAGTGGCAGCCCTGCGAAACAGTGGCCTCACGAAGTAAACACTCTGCCATTTTAGCAACCATGAATCAAGATGAATTTCTAAGCAAGTTATGGATGTCAGATGAGGCCCATTTTCATCTCACAGGTTACGCGAATAAGCAGAACTACCGTTACTGGGCAGACACAAATTCTAATGAAGTTCATGAGCGCCCTTTACACACTCGTGTGGTGTGCTGTTACATTACATGGGATCATCGGACCTTATTTTTTGAAAATGAACAGAGAACTCAGTCACTGTCACTGCGAATCGTTACGTGGAGACACCTGCATTTGTAGAAGAGGATGACATCTACAGGACGTACATTTTCAAAAATGAAAATTCCATCATTGTTTCTTAAATGGTATGTTTTAAGATTTCAATTACTTTTAATAAAATATTTTTCTTCCATCACTCTTGGTTTTATTGGACTGTCAAAAAGTTCCCGTTTTTTTTTGGTCACCTTGTACATAAAGCTTTGTTTTAATTTTCTGAATCCATGGTCAAATCAGCTTAGCCTTCAAATCAGTTTAGCCTTCAAATAAGCTTAGCCTTCAAATCAGCTTAGCCTTCAAATCAGCTTAGCCTTCTTCATTTAATAAGGTTAATTATGCCAGATCTTTTTGCTAACCAAACTAAATTAACCAATGGTTAATCCTACAGTGGTGTTTGCATATTTTTTGTTCACACAGCTATGCCATTTCCACTTGTCCAAGGTAATCCTTACCAGTGTAAATAGAGGCATTCTGGTATTCCCTCATCTTCCAATCCCTTAGTTGTTTTTTTTTATAATCATAACACGCTAAGCAGGGCGGGACCGCCACTAGTGCGCAGGGGGTTACAGAGAGACACATGAGAAATAAGGGGGTGAAGAAGAAAGGATAAAAGGATAGAGCTCAGGGTCACAGATGTCAATAGGCGTTGCATTTAAATTTTTAGAGTTTTTTTTTTTAATCATATCACACCGAGCAAGGCGGTAACGCCACTGATCTGCAGGGGGCTACGTGAGAGTGAAAAGATTTGGAAAAGAGAAAGCCGGAAACCACATCCTAAACAGGGAACAAGGGATGAGCCTCTACACCTGTACAATAGACGTGGGTGGAGTGTGATCCGGGCGATAGTTTAGTCTATCTACTCCAATCGAAAAAAAAAATGAAAAAGAAAAAAAAGAAGAGTGAAAAGATTGAAAAGAAGAAAGCCGGAAACCACATCCTAAACAGGGAACAAGGGATGAGCCTCTACACCTGTACAATAGACGTGGGTGGAGTGTGAACCGGGCAATAGTTTAGTCTATCTACTCCAATTGTTATAGTATTGGTTATAGCTACCAGAGAAGTAAGTTAAAGGGTAGAGAGAGTCACAAGCGGGAAGTTTGAGAAAAGAAACTGTTATAGTAGAAGAGACGGTTGCATTTAAAAAATTTCAACAATTTAAAGAGTGGAGCCTAGATACCAGTTGGGCGATCATGTCGCGAAAGAGACATGACTGACTGGACAGAAGATTATAACGCAGTAGGTTGCCATTGCTTTCTGCGGTAGACTGCTTGCCAGCCAAGGCTATAGAAGCCAACCTCTCCCGTTGAGCAAATCAAATAAAATTACTTTGATTAAATTGTTTATTTTCTGTCAATATGCCTCATAAAAGATAAAATAGTTTTTGTCCTAATACTTTTGCACAGTATTGTATATTAAGTAGGTCACTTGCTGTTTCCTTTTGTCCCTTTGGTTTGGTTTGTTTAACGGCATATTAACACCTTATGGGTCATTTAATGTCAAAACTTTATTCTCTTATGAAAATATGTGGCTGATAACATTGTCTAAAGTATTTTCATATTTCCATGTTTTGGCCTCAGTTTGAGAGTTCAGTACTTGCTCATAGCTGAGACCAGTAGCGATTCTACGGGGGTGGGGACAGAAGAGACCAAGCCTCCTCCGAATTTTGGCTGGCTCCATAATTGAACTTCCCCAGCAACTTTTATAAGCTTCAAAAATTTATGAAACTGCTCAGTCTCTGAAATTAAAATCGAAGCAATATAGCCTGCATGTTAACTTGGGTTTCTGTCAATCCAGCTGCCATATTTGATGTTTTGTTTGAGGGTCATGGAGAAATGATATGATTTAAATTATTTCTTTATTTCAAAGTAGCTTCTTGATCGTATGATCGGACTTTGCTGAAAAGATGAATTCATTTTTTAGCGGATTTTTGTACGGCTGTGGTGCCCACAACATTTTGATTGATTTCGTTGCATTAATTAATTTTTGCTTTTTTTCTCGCCTTTATTTTTTGCGCTTCAAAAAAGTTTTGTAGAAGTAAGCAGATAAATCACACCGTTCTACTACCACTGACGCTAGTATTATCCCTTTGATCTTGTTTTGAAATGAACCTCTCTTGTGTTCCATCAGCTTGATAGTGGAAAAGAGGGCAAGAATAGATTAGAACTCCACTACTATGAATGGAAATTTATTCTGTTTAATTTAGTGAAGTAACATTCTTAACTCATTCCTAAATTGTGTATACAATAGGGGTGTAGTATATAAAAAGAATACACTGCTTGTGTTTGCTACTTTCCTCCTCAGAAAAAATCTCGGCCCCTAAGTGCCCCCACCTTTCAGAGTTCCACAATCGCTACTGGTTAGAACTCTAATAAGGTACTACAATTTAAGGTCAGCGCAAACCTGGGAACAACAATAGTTAAGAGGTAGTTCCTTCCGTTCTTACCTTAAATATGTCCTGTAAGTATCAAATTCTCGAAGCCCTTTTTCCTCATTATTTGTCTTACAAATTTCAACTGTCTCTTTCTGATTTTAAATATAAGTGTTTAGTTTTTGTCTTCATTTTCCTTAAGAATTCCTTGTTGATCACATGCTCTGGCCATGGTATTACTAGCATTCTTCAAATTTACATCTCCGTTGATTTTCAAAAAAATAAGGTCTGCTCTTCCTTTCGGAGGATATTGTCTAACATAATGATTCATATCAGAGAATAGATATCACTTCGTTGTTCAACGCTATTTTCCGGCTTCTTAATATTTTGCTTAACTTTCGAAAGACATTTTTCGCAGTTACAGGTCGTTTTAGGATTTCTGTGCCACATTTTACGTCATCTGTTAAAACGCATTCCAGATATTTCAGTTTGATATTTGCTTGATTTTGACGTTACAAATTTGTAGCTCACAGACTGGAATCTTCTTCTTGCTGACAACCATTTATTCTGTCTTCATACAATAGAAAGTTAGTCCTTTTTACCTGCTTTCTTTGCATACCATGCTTAGTTCTTGCAGTTTATTTTAAATCGTAAATTATTTTACATCGTTAGCTTGAAAGTTCGAATAATACAAAAGTCAGTTGTGCCATACGTAATACACACTTGGGCGATCATGTCTCTTTCGAGACATGAATGACTGGGCAGAAGATTTTCCCGCAGTAAGTTACCATTACTTTCTGTGGTAGACTGGTTGCCAACGAAGACGATAGAACCAAATCTGTCTTGCTATTTAACCCATAGCTAGAAGAAAAAGTGACAGATTACTACCTTTCTCAAAGGTATTTGCGCGTAAGTGAATGTATTGAATTCAACTGGAATTCGAACTCGGCTCTCTGATTTTTCGTTTTGAGCCGATATCCACTGCACCACAACGCACATCCAGAAGAATTACCATAAAAAATTTCTTTAAAAAAAGAATCGATTTATATACGAAATCGACTAATACACGAATATATGCAGTAATTTACTTTCTTTTTTCTTTTTCAATATTTTTTTATGTAAGTCTATCTTTTTGGTTTCATTACCTATTTATTCGTTCATTTATAATTCCATCTTGTAGTTTCTTTCCTCATCTTTTTATTCAATTGCTTTTTTCTTTCCTTATTTTCTTTCTTGTACATTTTCTAACGTATTATCTTTCCTTTCTCTTAGCGGCTAATTCGTCGTTTCTTGTTCATTTAAATTTAGCCCAGCCCGAAAGAATGCAAGAAAACTCTATGCCCTTTTAGTGAAATAGTCAATAGCTTCTTGTTCGCCACTGAGAAACCGACCCGTTTCATATGTTGTGTTGGCTAGACCACAGAAGAAGTGACTTTTGGAAATAGTCAGTTTTACTCGTGTTTCTTCCGAGAGAGTTTTGTGAAAAAAACTACGTTGTTTGCTAAGGTCTGCGTCTCGCTACGAATTACACTTTTAACACCATTAACTATATTTCTATATGCACGTGTTTTAGCATGTAATGTGCGAGGGTGGTGCAGTGGATATCGACTCGGAACGAGAAATCGGGGAAGTGAGTTCGAATTACAGTTGAATTTCTTGCATTCACTTAAGGTATTAATCCGTCTCTTTCCTCCAGTTATGAGTTAAATAACAGGACAGATTGGGTTCTATAGCCTTGGCTGGCAACCAGTCTACCACAGAAAGTCAATGGCAACCTACTGCGGGATAATCTTCTGCCCAGTTAGTCATGTCTCTTTCGAAACATGACCGCCCAAAGCGTGTATCACGTATGACACTTAACTGACTGAATAAAAAACAAAAACAAAACAAAACTGAAGATGACGGGACAAAGAGGAAACTTTATTAAGGACACGATTCGCCGTAGAGCGTATTCCCTCTTTGGCTTCCTCAAGTTGGAATAAAAAGAAGACAAATTTGTGTGCAAGAAAAATGCTATGGGATCTCTGAGGATAAGTGGGAATCATGAATCAAATTAGGATGTGTGTTGGGGTGCAGTGAATATCGGCTTAGAATTCGGAGAGCCGAGTTCGAATTCCAGTTGAATTCGTTGCATTCACTTACGCGCAAATAATATTGGGAAAGGTATTAACTCGTCTCTTCCCTCACCTTCAAAATAGCAGGTCAGATTGGATTCTACAGTCTTGGTAGACAACGAGTCTACCGCAGAAAGTAATGGTAACCTACTGGGAGAAAATCTTCTGCCCAGTCAGTCATGTCTCGAAAGAGACATGATCACCCAAGTGTGTATCCTGTATGATATTTAACTGCTTATCAATGTCCATATATATATATATATTATCGATTTTCTGCATTACTGTAAAAACTGCAACCTTGAAACTTCTGAATATCGTTTCTTATGTCTTTGTCTATGAGTGTATCAAATTTGATTAAAATCGGACCACTCCTTCTATAACCCGATTTTTTCGATTATCGATTTTCGATATTTATCGGGTGTACCACGACACAAAACCTAGATAAGAACACTCGCAGAAGCTTACAGTACAACTATGTAAATTTTCAAGAAAATCGGTTCAGCCGTTTCGGAGTCTATAGGTAACGGATGAGCTTAGATCACTGGTGCCACCTAAGCACGAATTTACACGAGATACTAGATTAGCAACTAGGTCCCACCCTTTTACAGTTAAACAAATAAGATGTAACCGTAAATTCTACTTCAACAGCTTCTTTACTTGCGCTTCCCGCCTGTGGAACTCCCTTCCACAAGTCTGCTTTCCCGACAGTTACAATCTCCAGGTGTTTAAATGTAGGGTCAATAGACACCTCCTATCACACTAACTCCCAACTATTCTCACAACACTCTCATCTACCCAACCCTCATTCTCGGTATCCTCACCCGCCTATCACCCACCCTCTGTTATTTCCTATATTTAATCAGCCTTTCTTCACTCTACGTAGCCCCCTGCACAGTAGTGGCAGTGACATGCCTTGCCCGGGGTGAAACGCTTATAAAAACAAAAACACACACACACACACACACACACACACACACACACACACACACAGTTCCATTTATAAATAAGTTTAGATAAGGACTTATTTCATTTCCTCTAAACGGAATGTAAGAAAATCAGAGACCATTATTTATAATAATTAAAATATTTCATAATGGTAGATGCAAAATTTCTTATTACACCAGTCAGTTATGCGCCATACTTGATACACGATTGGGTGATCATGTCTCGAAAGAGACATGACCGACTAGTCAGAAGATTTTCCAGCATTAGGTTGCCATTACTTTCTGTGGTAGACCGGTTGCCAACCAAGGCTATAGAACCCAATCTGTCCTTCTATTTAACCCATAGCTGGAGAGAGAAGCAGCAGATTAACATTTTTCACAAGAGTATTTACTCGTAAATGGACGTAATGAATTCGAACTTTGCTCTCCAATTTCTCATTATGAGCTGATATCAACTGTACCACAACGCATATCTTAAGTCATATCTTGCTAAAATAAAATATCATATTGATGGGAATAGCCCTAACCAATAAATGTCCTATTGACTGGCAACTAATTGCCCAACAAACTTTCAGTACAGGACTGCTTTTTAGTCTTCAGATATGCCCATTGCCTCTTATATATACATTTTTTGACAAACACTGTGTGCATGGCAGTCATATTGCCACAGTCCATATCATGGGCAGTAGAATAAAAACAGTCTACCTTCCCCTGTAGATTACATAAAGTGTTCAGTTCAGAATTCCTTGTCGGTTACCCAGATGAATATACACCTGATGATGACCGGAAGGTACAACGGACGAAAAGTTGAGATAACAACAACAAAGATGAAGACAATAATCCAAATTTAATATCCATCGATGTCGACAAACGTCCATTATTATAGATAGGTGTTTGAAAACCTAACAAAATAGCTTCCTTAATATTTAGTAAGTTAGTCAGTTAACTGCCACAAGTGATACACGCTTGGGTGATCATGTCTCCAAACATACATGACTGACTAGTTGAAAGACCTTCCCGCCGTAGGTTGCTATTACTTTCTGCGGTAGACTGGTTGCCAACCAAGGCTATAGAACCCAATCTGTCTTGTTATTTCACCCATAGCTGGAGGTAATGTAAATTCAACGAATTCAATTGGAATTCAAACTCGGTTCTCCGATTTCTCGTTCCGAGTCGATATCCACTATATCACGACGCAAACCCGCTGAAGAGTCACCAATAAGAAGCGGGTATGTTTAAACGCTTACTTTTATAAGTGTGTTTTCTTTTCAACCCTTTTTTCTCGTCTCTTCACACCTCTCATTCTTTCCAAAGTGCCATTTCCAGAGTGCAAGGCACTGTCTGATTTGTAGTTTGATTCTATAAGAGGAAGTTGAGATTGAGAGACATGTCCGGGATCTCATCGTGGTGTGCTGCTGACGCTGGGGAACGTACATAGAAAGGATATGTACTCTGGCAAACGCCAGACTTCTTTTTTTAGGAAAGGATTAGATAGAAAAGAAAAAGAAAAACATAGTAACGAAAAAGGGAAAGACAGACTAACAGATAAGACAAAATGCCTTCTTTTAGTAGCATAAAAAAACAAAGAATTCTAACGTTAGTTTAAAAATTTGACCTCGAAATTGGCAGAAAAGATAATACACTTGAGAGTAAACACAAATAAATAAAACATTTACAAACATCTCAAAAAGGAGAGAACGAAACAACAGATATATTTAAAAGGGATATTAAAAATAATGAATGAATAAAGAAAAAAACATTTAAAAACATTTCGAAAAGAAGAGAACGAAACAGCAG
Organism: Ascarosepion bandense; assembly: GCA_037127315.1. Classification (NCBI taxonomy): domain Eukaryota; kingdom Metazoa; phylum Mollusca; class Cephalopoda; order Sepiida; family Sepiidae; genus Ascarosepion; species Ascarosepion bandense. Next base: position 273,375 of record JBBBDQ010000413.1, read on the forward strand.
ATATATTTAAGAGGGATACTAAACATAATGAATGAATAAAGAAAAAAACATTTAAAAACATTTCGAAAAGAAGAGAACGAAACAGCAGATATATTTAAGAGGGATACTAAACATAATGAATGAATAAAGAAAAAAACATTTAAAAACATTTCGAAAAGAAGAGAACGAAACAGCAGATATATTTAAGAGGGATACTAAACATAATGAATGAATAAAAAAAAACATTTAAAAAAATTTCGAAAAGAAGAGAACGAAACAGCAGATATATTTAAAAGGGATACTAAAAATAATAAATGAATAAAGAAAAAAACATTTCGAAAAGAAGAGAACGAAACAGCAGATATATTTAAGAGGGATATTATAAATAATGAATGTATAAAGAAAAACATTCAAAAACATTTCGAAAAGGAGAAAATTAAACAGCAATTATATTTAAGACGGATATTATACATAACTAATGAATAAAGAAGAAAACATTTAAAAACATCTCGAAAATGAGAGAAAGAAACAAGAAATAACGAATGAATAAAGAAAAAACATTTAAAAATATCTTGAAAAGGAGAGAATGAAACATCAGATATGAGCGATATTATAAAAAACAAATGAATAAAGAAAAACATTTAAAAAACATCTCTAAAAGGAGAAGACGAAACAGCAGATATATTTAAGAAGGATATTATAAAAACGAATGAATAAAGAAAAAACATTTTAAAAAACATCTCTAAAAGGAGCAGACGAAACAGCAGATATATTTAAGAGCGATATTATAAATAAAGCATGCATAAATAGAAAATGAAAAAACAAACAAACAGTATGAATAGCAAATTAATAAGTAAAAAGAAAAAATATGAAAAGTTAAATCTACCATTCGTCTGTGCATTGAATACAGTTGCCATATCTGATTGGGTTCTCCTGCTAGTCATCTTGAGTTCTCGATAAAATCCAAAGAAGGATCTGCAATATAATAGATCTTGATTTGGCAGCCCGTCTTCAGTCACTTTCCCACCGGCGTGATGTGACTTCCTTTGTCTTTTCTACTAGTATTTTCATGGAAAATGTTCTGACCATCTTTTTTTCTGATGCCCCCACCACGAAGTATTTATTCGTGCTTCTAAAATGACATCAGGATCCCGCCATTTTATCGTCAAAATAAGTAAATTTAACTCTCTCTTCTACTATTACAGTTTCTTTTCTCGCATTTCCCATTTGTGGAATTCATTTTCATTCTCTTGCTTCCCTGATAGCTACAATCTCCAAAAGTTTAAATTCAACGTCAATTGCCCTCTTTTATCATCTTGGTTTCCATCCATCTCTTATCTTTTCATCGACATCCCCTGTAACTTTTTTCTCTCATTGTAACCCCCTGCGCACCAGTGGCATTTCTGCTTTGCTTGGGGTAAAATGATTATATATTAAAAAGAAGGCAGTATATTAAACAACAACAACAACAACAACAAAAAAAAAACAAACAAACAAAAAACAAAACAAGTTAATGAAATTGTGAAGGTTCGGATCCTTGACAATCAGTCGAATAACTATCAAACCTAGAAAACGTTCATCTCCTTCATCCTTAATGAAAGTACAATTAATCCAGGAAAGAATATACATGCATGATGCTCCGAGTGGACATTTCGCATTTACCCAGATATCGAAGCAACATAACTCCTCCTTGGTCAGGTACATCGTACCAGTCCAAGACCTGAAGGTACCAAGATAAGCTCGCTCATGTACGGGAGAACCAAAAAACCCATAGGGAGAAGTAGGTAACGAGGGTTGCTCTGGGTTCATATGCATACGCAACCCCAGAACTTAAGTCACTGATGCCCTCGCCACAAGAATTTACTCGTGCAACCAGATTGTCAACACGGTCACATCTATTTTCAGTTCGATCAACCAAATGTAGCCAACAATTCTCCTCCATCAACTTCTTTTCTTGCACTTCTCTCTTGTGGAACTCCCTTCCATATACTTGCTTTCTTGACGGCTGCAACCTCAAGGAATTTAAATGCAATGTCAATTCCCATCTCTTATCCACTTGACTCTAGTCCTTTTTACATTACCCCGTATATCTTGTTCTTTTCATTTTTCTCTACCTTGGCAACTGTCTTCACTCCTGTGTTCACATCACTCTCTTGCCCTTTCTTTGACACCCCTTGTAACTGGTTGATCTTTCTTTTCACTCTCTTCCTGTCTAAACTTTTACTGTTACGTAGCCCCCTGCGCATCAGTGGCTTTACTGCCTTGATATGGGGGAAACGATTATATATATATATATATATATATATATATATATATATATATATATATATATATATATAAAAGAAAAATTAAGGCAGACACGTTATTTCATGGTAAATCGGAAGTACGGCCTATTTCAGGCGAACCATCATCAGCTTCCGTCTTTATTGTACAAAGGATTTTGCACGAATGAGATTCACAAAGACCTAAAAAAAACGAATTCTTCTATACCCACACTGCTTGCTGCATATATATATATATATATATAGTAGATAGTTACAAGGGTGGAGACATGCAATAAGTAAGTTATCTATTCAGAAAACAAATCAGGCTTACAAAGTAGAAGCTATATGGATCGGAGGGGGGATTGCGGACAGGTATTGGGAAACAGATATAGTTTTAACCTAAGCCACAATATTTACATTGTGTTAAAGTGGACAAACCCCATCGCTCAGTTTACCACACTGGAAAAATTTCCATTGAATGTAGGGGATTCAAGAATTAACAATAAATTAAGGTGCAAGAAAATCATGCAGACTTGTTAGTATCTGCATGAAAATTAAAATTTCAATATCAAAATGTACTTCTGAATAAACGTAAAGAGATCATTAGTATGTGTCGTCATAGAAATAAATATAAATTGCAATAATTATCTTATTCTCCATTTAGTCACCATAAGATGTTTTTTAAATTGGCTAGGCAGTTACCTTTTCCCTCCTACCTACCACTACTAACCCAATGGTCAAGCCACATGCCTCACACTAACATAGAAGAAATTACTACTAAGATTCCGCTAGCTTAACCCTATAAAAGCCAATATTCCCCACCCTCTTCCTTTACTAGACCAAGCCTCCAGCATTAGAACTTTTCCTCATTCTTTGTTTAAACTGGGTTGACAATGCATGTCTTAAACTGACATGTTGAAAATGGCTATTTCCCCTTTTATTTTTTTCTGAATTTATATATATATATATCGTCAGTCGACGATTGTGCCTCTGAGATATGGGCGCTCGGTAGAAGGAGGCAGACTTTTAGCGCCCATATCTCAGAGGTACAATCGTCGACTGACGCCAATTTCAAACTTGGGTAAAAACTAAAAAGCAATCGGATGTTAAACCTTACTGATGAAAACGGGACTGTATGCGGATGAGTATATATATATATATATATATATATATATATAAAGAGAAACTTAACACGTCATGACGTGTTAAGTTTTCCTTTATAAATATCATATTGCTCTGGATAACATCCATTGAGCTCTCTATATAAATATAACACTTAAAATGTTTTATTAAGTTGATCTTGTTGGATTATCCTCGCCGTTTACGGACTGGACATCTATACCTATATACATATTGTTAAAATGGGGGTTGGATAAACAATTTTTGAATGTAAGAAAGTAAGAAAGTGGAAGAGTAGGTAGAGATCCCTGGCTCCATATTAGAAGATTTTACACCTCATCTGTAAGAGCAAAGATTTTAAAAGTTAAAATTTGGCCATGTCACAGGGATAGAAGTGGTAGGGGGAACGGAAAGGAAAGAAAGGGCAAAGGAGTCTGAGTAGTAAGCTATACAAAATTTCCTTAGAAACAAAAGAAAACGACTGAGTACGACTTCAGTGTTGAAAGGAAGGTTAAAAAAGAAACGATTGAAAACTTATCAAGAGGATTTTTCTTTATATAAATAATAACTGGAAGAAATGTTATAGGAAATCTGGGATAAACAAAATTAAGGATAAATTTAAAATTTAAAATTTTAAGGTAGCTGTAAAAAGATTCCATTTCTATTTTTGCATGCACACACACACACACACACACACACACACACACACACACACACACACACACACACACAAAACGTACTTAAATATCAATTTCTAAAAAATTATCGAAATTCACGAATTAAATTTAAAATTTAAAATTCAAAAAAATAAATATATATATATATATATATAATAAAGCGAGAGACAAAGAGAGAGAGAAGGTATATATATATATATATATATATATATATATATATATATATATATATATATATATTCTTCATTTGTAAACGAGTTATTACACGACTTAGGTTCCTACCATGTGGTGTCTTCAGGCGATTTGCAATAACTGATTTTACCGCTTTTTTTTTGTTTAAAGAATGTTCACGTTACGAAGATTTTTTTGAACGCTCACGTAACAGGGAATTTTTGAACGCGAAATTTTTAAAATTAGAAGAAATTATAACGTTTTCATCCAGGGTTGTATGAACCGATTAGGTATTTTATGGTATGATTACACTTAGTCATAATTTCTTTTTTTTTTTATTCTATAATTCATTTTTGTTTTTGTTTGGGAATAACGCCTCATAACGCGTTTACAAATGAAGAATATTGAAAAGTTCAACAATATAATTGTATTGAATGATTTTTAATACGACTTTTTACTCGTCTAATTTGATTATGACCTAAAACCAAATAATTAAATAATCAATATATATATATATATATATATATATATATATATATATATATATATATATACGTACTCTGGCAAATATTAAGAAAAATTTAAAACAAAAACAGAAGAAACAGTAGGAAATAAAATAAATACATATTGCATAGTGAAAGAAAAAAATAAAAATTCCGAAATTACCAGCAAAAATTTAGACAGGCGAAGTTTTCTGGTGGGTTCTTCAGCGAAAATAAACAAATAGAAAGAAAAAGAAAGTAAAGACAAAATGGAAAATTAATAATTTTCGTTTTTAAAGTTATCCGTTTTATGGAAAAACAAACCCGCGAAGTGAATAATAGAAAGGCAAAAATTAATTACTGAGAAGAAGAAAAAAAATGGCATTAAATGTAACAGTTGAATAAAAATGAAGGAATAAAAGAAAAAAGAGAAACAAAATAAAGGAAAAGAGAAAGAATGAAAGAAAAACAAGTGAAAAAATCTTGAAACAAAGATTGAAAGAAAAAAAGAAAGTGAAAATGAAAAGAGAAATGAAGAGGGGGGAAGGAAAAGAAGAAAGAAGGAATAATTGTGTTTAAAAAAATACAAGAGAGAAAGAAAAAGGCATATATATATATATATATATATATATATATATATATATATATATTGTCCAACGTCAATAGCACAACTCGGAGTTTCATTATCAGGTGCATTAAAACATTTTTTTTTAAAAACGCACAAAACTCCGTGTCGTACCATAGACGTAGGATATGTATATTTATTAATCTAATCTAAATTTATTTATAAATGGAACTTTGTCTCTGTATGTGTGTGTGTGTGTGTGTGTGTCCGTTACCTATAGACTCCGAAACGGCTGAACCGATTTTCTTGAAAATTTACACAGTTGTACTATAAGCGACTGCGAGTGTTCTTAGCTAGGTTTTGTGTCAAGGTACCCCCGATAAATATCGAAAATCGATAATCGAAAAAATCGGGTTATAGTGTGGTCCGATTTTAATCAAATTTGATACACTCATAGACAAAGACATAAGTATAATTGTAGTTCTTAGTCTCAGCCATGATACCATTTACTCAGAGGACATATTTAGCCTTCAAAATTCAGTTTACGATGAAAAAAACTTATTTGATATCGATACCAGGAAATCAAAATTTAACTGACATCCACCCATTTTTCTTTCAGTCTACGGTTTCGCTTTAACTGGGAGTAACTATTGCTTTGTAGTCTTTCGTGCCAATGTCCAAAGAGTCTGAGCTCCAGGACCATGGATTAGTTTTAAAGCTTTCATTACAACCGAGCAACGCCGGGCTATACTGCTAGTATATATATATATATATATATATATATATATATATATATATAGCTATATTGAGCACTGTTTTATTAACACCTTAATAATAATACAATAGAATGTGTACCCTTATATATATCATCTCACCTTGAATTCGGAAGAGCACAAAATTTGTCTTACAACTCGAATACATGTACAATATAATTAATCAATGAAAATCAAAACAGCACAAAAAACCATAGCTTTTTTAAAACAACTAGTTTATGGTTTGGCTAATAAAGCAATTTGTGAGTCTGTGTTTGACTTTTCCCTATGCACGCCTACATTTTTTAATGTACGCCATTCAAACTTTCTAGGGACACATATCTACAGGGAAGCCAGGTCGACATATACCTTTTAATTTTTAAGTTCAGTAATTTTCCCTTTGGCACTTTTTGGCTAATGGACACGATTGTTTACATTTGCTCCGTAAAACATCTAAGATGGTTGCTGAATTACGTCACAGAAAGCAAATCACACGTGTTAAACGCGACTAAAATATTTTTCTATTAAAAACAATAACAAAAAATAAAAAATAATCCTTTATATTTAATTTTTATTCCGATGTTTTAAAAATTCATTTGCTCAACAAAAAAATGTGAATATTTTCCCCCGTAATTTTCAAACAAAAGAAATATTTAAAAAAAAAGAAGTTTTTTTTTCAAACAAATACAAAACATGTAAAATAAAAAGTGGCATCTTCTCCTACTACTAAAATGTTCTGAGTTGCACGGGCAACGCCGGGTTATGATGCTAGTATATATATATATATATATATATATATATATATATATATATATTACAAATATACTTCGAAAATTACGTATATAGGATGATCATTTCGGCGAAATAAATTCGCTTTATCAGCGAAATTATTATGGAAAAATTCAAAGTTTTTAATACATCATAAGTACATTTAAGAAAAGAAAAATGAAAGTAATAAGGAGGAAAGATGTGAGGGGAAGTGAAAAAAAAAAGAAAAAAAAGAAAAGAAACGGAAGGTTATGTTAAAAATCAGGCGTCCGGAACGGTGTTTCAGAGGGTGGAAGAGAGATGGAAGCGTAAGAGAGGTAGCGAATTGAAGACAATTCGATCTGTGATAGGGGCATTTAAAACATTATGTATATGTGTGTAAAGAAATCAGAAATCAGAAATAAGAGTGTCACAAGAACGCGATATATACATTTAGTCATCAACACACAGGTCTGTTTCGCTGTATCACATCTCATCAGTACGGTTGGTGAGACATCCGATTGTTGATAGCCAGGTTTGAAACCCGACCGAACTGATATCAGTCGGCGATTCTACCTCTTAGCTATGGGTGCTCGGTAGAAGAAGATAGTCTACTAGCATGTGATATATCATGCAAACATACGCCAGTAACTAAGAGTGTTCTATTTCATTACTGAATGAATAATGCGTAGATGCTAGAGTAGCTACTGTTTTTTCAAAGTCTACCATTATAAGTTGGTTGGTTGTTTTGTTTTGATGGAATATCAACCTCGGCGGGTCATTTATTGCCAACAAAATTTTTATTTATTTATTGCTGGCCATATATATATATATATATTCACAGACAGATCAGTTTCGCTGTATCACAGCTCAATGCTTACAAGTGTGTTCATGCAGTGTTTTCGCACGCTTCCTTGGGGTAACGTCCATCGCAAACAATGATCGCAAGACAACAACAAAAAAAAAAAAAATCTGATGCAAACACGGATGACACAATATATTACAAGGCCAAACAAATTTCATTATACACCCCCAAAATAGATTCATATTGATTCACGCCACTGCAAATGACCGAGTATCAGGATAAAATAGAAATCAATTGCACCCTGTCACTTTAATGGATTTAAAACTGTTTGTATAGTAAAAGGAAGGAAAATAAAACAGTTGTTTCATTTAATTTGTACAAGGGTGTATGTATGTATATATGCATGTCTGTGTATGAAATTTCCGAGAATTAGAAAAAGAATTAGAGGCTGAACACAATACTGAAACCAGTATTAAATAACAGTAGTAATAAAAAAATCAGTATTAAATAACAGTAGTAATAAAAAATCAGTATTAAATAACAGTAGTAATAAAAAAATCAGTATTAAATAACAGTAGTAATAAAAAAATCAGTATTAAATAACAGTAGTAATAAAAAAATCAGTATTAAATAACAGTAGTAATAAAAAAATCAGTATTAAATAACAGTAGTAATAAAAAAATCAGTATTAAATAACAGTAGTAATAAAAAAATCAGTATTAAATAACAGTAGTAATAAAAAATCAGTATTAAATAACAGTAGTAATAAAAAATCAGTATTAAATAACAGTAGTAATAAAAAATCAGTATTAAATAACAGTAGTAATAAAAAAATCAGTATTAAATAACAGTAGTAATAAAAAAATCAGTATTAAATAACAGTAGTAATAAAAAAATAATAAAATCGATGAAAACCTTTGCGTGCTTCTAATATATATATATATATATATATATATATATATATTATAAAGGATTTTCGATTATTACCTTGGATAATACATATTTCACCGCTTTGATGTTCTTAACGCGGTTCGTCAGATGCAAATGGTACAACAGTAGGCAATCGAAATAATATAGACAAGTTCTGTCTATTTATTTTGCGTAAGATCCGTTCGTATGATCTGATTATCTTGATAGTGTTGTCATGGAAAGACGACAAGAAATCGCAATAATTGTTGATTTTTTATCAGGTCTGAGCTTTCGGCTTACATAAGCCATTAAATGTTCATCCCTTGATAATGGCTTATCTAAGAATCATTATCATTATTCAATGAAACCTGTATTAATATATATATATATATATATATATATATATATATATATAATTTGTACATGTTCTAAAATATAATTTTTATATATATATATATATATATATATATATATATCCACTACAAATTGTACATTTTGTTTCGACATTAGATTTCGAATGTTTCATCAGGTGGTGTAGAAAGGAATGGAAGACCACTTTTCTTATATTTGGCGAGTTGTGCGTGGGATGTTGGTGGGGGTTAGTGATAAGGGAATAAGTCTTGTGAATTGTCCGTTAGAATTTTGAAGAAAGTGAGGCAGATAGGGGATATAGTTGATTTATGAAAGTGTGTTTTAGGACCGCCTGCCTAGCCTTTATTCTTTTGTTTTATTAGAGGGGGAAATGTGTGTGTGTGTGTGTGTGTGTGTGTGTGTGTGTAAAAATTAAGACAAACACGTTATTCAATGGTTAAACGAATGTATAGGCACATTTCAGGCAAACCATCGTCAGCTTCCAACTTTATTGTACAGAAGGTTTTATACGAATGAAATTCACAAATAAAGACCCCCAAAAACCCAAAACAGAAATAAAAAAGCACAACACCCACACACACACACCCACACATATATATATATATATATAACCTTTTTTTTCAAGGGTGATAACTGCATGGCTACTAGAAGTGGCATCGCACATGGAATGAGATTGATATACCCCAGTAATCGTAATAAAGGGTTTGGTTCAAAATCCTTAGCACCTGAAGAAGGCTGGAGCGTACAATAATCGAAACGCTGTAAAGATGCCAGAAAAGATGAGGACAATAGTCCAAATAATGTAAAAAGGGTGGTCTAAAATTAAGTAACAATAGGCGAAATATCTTTTTTTTTGTATCAGTTATATTATTACATTAGTGTTCATTGTTTCCAACAAGATAGGGCCCCTCCACATTATTCAAGAGTATTTCGTGAGCAGTCATGAGTATTTCCTGAGAAATGGGTTGGCCAAAGAAGTTTAATCGATTGGCCAGCGCATTCACCTGAGCTCACCACAAGGATTTTCTTTTTTCGTGGAGTACTCAAAGACAAGTTTTATAGTCGAAAACCAAGAAGCGATTGTGATTTGAAAAATGACATATATCATGATGCATTTCAAGAAATTGATTTGCAAAAAGAATTGTGGAAAAATGTTTGTCGAAGTGTGAGGGATGGACTTTAAAGCTGTGTAAATTGTGATGGACAACAAGTTGAGCGCCTCTGTTGATAACATTTAAGCGCTTTTGTGTTATTGTGCACAATAACATTTAATTGTCAATGTAATAATTGTATTAGAAAATATATAAGTGTATATGTTATCATTTACTGTCCACCTACTTATGCACTATCCTATATATATATATATATATATATACACACGTAAATATTAAGACAGACACGTTCTTTCATGGTGATGTGGAAGTTTATGCCTATTCAGGCGAACCATCATCAGCTTCCGTCTTTATTGTACAGATTTTACGCGATTCGTGTAAAATCTTCTGTACAATGAAGACGGAAGTTGACGATGGTTTGCCTGAAATAGGCCTAAACTTCCATTTAACCATAGAATAACGTGCCTGCCTGAATTTTTTCTTATATTTGCTCTGTATGTATACATACATATATACATATATATTTAGAGCTCTCCTAGAGAGTTATCCTACCACTTTATGTACAGGATACTCCTTTGGATTCTCCTATATCTACACCGCATATATATATATATATATATATATATATATATATATAGAGAGAGAGAGAGAGAGAGAGAAACTGAAACTGATAGGGTGTGTGTTGTTTGTTGAGTGAAGCTTAACAGTCTTATCTCACTTGTCATTGTGAGTTCAATTTTCACTCGGTGCCATTCAATTGGGAACCCGTGTCTAACTCGGTTAAGCTTAGTAAATAGCTTGGGTGCCTCGTCTCGAGCAGCAGTTCACAAGAGACTTTTGCCTCGAATTGTCAACACGGTGAGTTTTGTGTGCTACGGGAAGTGAAACTTAAGAAATATTGAGTGTTTGTCGTGGAGCGTTGGTTGGTTGGGTGGTTGAAAAAAAATGTATATATACATATATATTTAGTGTATCAAGGCAGCACATAATTATCTAAACATATACTGTTAAATATAAGAGACAATGAATGTCTATTATGTTTAATCATGAGCCATTCTTAACATTGTATTTTGGCTTTTATTTTTAGGTGAAAATAAAGCGAAAAAATCTCCAACATTTGGATACTTTTTTATTATGTTGGTTCTAAGCTTTCGGCTCAAATGAGCCATCTTCAGAGAGGTTACAGGAACGGTAACATAAAACCATCCACCATCGAAGATTATTTTTTTTATCTTGTGTTGACATAAAACTTTGCCAAGCAACGATAACAGTTGCCAAATAGCAAACGCAGTTCGTAAATTTGTAACGCGGTTCTATGACGTCACACCGCGTGAGAGACCGAAATGATAACAGAACCATATATTTAAATGCAATGTAATGTGTTATGACCAGATTTAAAAGGCATACATCAAGTGACTTGAGGGATAATGCTACCATGGATCAAGAGGGTGGCTGCACGAAGACTCTGCACCATGCCACACAAGCAGGCCACCTAACTCTCCAGGCCGCACCCCCTTGATTATTATGTGGGGGTAGGAGTGCAGTTGAGCGAGTGATCAACAAAACTCCTTGTAACACCAAAGGTGAACTGAAGGCAAGGATTATGACAGTATTCACCAACTTAAATAAGAAGAGAGTCTAGAGGAGTTGCAAGAGATTCCGAAGTCGTCCTACAATACATCACTGACTTGTATATATAAAAAGTCGAGCAAAAACATAACGGCACAAGGCCTGACGATTGCGTTTAGAATAAAATTGACTGTCGCCTCTTTGTGTTGACTTCAGTGTCCAGTTATATATATATATATATATATATATCGTATTTAGTAAAAGATGTTTAAAAGAAAGGTTACTGCCTATATATATGTGGCTTCCTTGTGTCTCTTCTACAAATACTTTCACGGCTTCTACTCCGATGAACTTAGCTCACTGGTGCCCCCTGTATATAAATTTACTCGAGCCACAAGATTAACAACTAGGTCCCACCCTTTTACTGTGAAGCCAATAAAATGTAAACGCGAATTCTACTCCAGTAACTTTCTTTACTCGCATTTCCCGCCTGTGGAATTCCCTTCCATATACTTGCTTTCCCGACAGCTACAATCTCCAGGAATTTAAATGTAAAGTCAATAGTCATCCCCTATCTCAGTAACCTGCATCCTCTCTCTCTCTCTCATGCTCTCATCTCTGTCAACTCCACTCTCATGAGTATTTTCATTCTTCTCTTATCCACTTCCAGACACCCCCTATAACCTGTACTCTTTCTCATAACTTTCCTCTTATGTAACCCCATGCAAAACAGTGGCAGTAAAATTCCTTGCATGGGGCGATATGATTATAATATATATATATATATATATATATATATATATATATATTATATATATATATATATATATATATATATAAAACCAAATGAAGAAATATTTGCAACGTTCAAAGCATTAATTTACAACAGTGCTCAATATAAAAATAGAGCAATGAATATTCATTATGAATTATACTTTAGAACATGTACAAAATACAATCTACTACAAAATTATGCATTTTGTTTCGATATTGAAAGAACAATGTCTCATCAGGTAGTTAATAATGATGGTAATTATTAACTACATGATAAGACATTGTTCCTTCAATGTCAAAACAAAATGTACAATTATTGTTACAGATTGTAGTTTTTACATGCTCTAAAGTACAATTTATAATATATATATATGAATTATTTTGAACATTATTTTTACCGATACTCATATTTAAGTAGGTATTCTGTTTTTAATTAAACATTATTTTTATATTTTCCGACCTGATTATTTACGATAAATTTTTATTACGATAATGTGTGCTACCCAGCAGGATTCGAACCTGCGACCCCTATTATATAGGGGAAGACATACCATTTGATCTGGTACCGTCTTGACCACTCGACCATGGATAGCCTCTAGATCAGACGATATTTTTATCATGCTTATCATGTCTGATCAAGAGGCTATCCATGGTCGAGTGGTCAAGACGGTACCAGATCAAATGGTATGTCTTCCCCTATATAATAGGGGTCGCAGGTTCGAATCCTGCTGGGTAGCACACATTATCGTAATAAAAATTTATCGTAAATAATCAGGCCGGTAGATATAAATATAAAAATGCAGTTTAATTAAAAACAGAATATCTACTTAAATACGAGTATCGGTAAAAATAATGTTCAAAATAATTCATTACAAATTGTCGGTTGCTTATAACCAAAGTTTCGATAAAATTCGTTAATTTCCGTAATATATATATATATATATATATATTTTTTTTTAATCATATCACCCTAAGCAAGGCGGTAACGTCACTGATGTGCAGGGGGCTACATAAGAGTGAGAAGATTAGAAAAGAGAAAACCGGAAACCACATCCATATATATATATATATATATATATATATATATATATATAGTGACGTTTTGAAAACATTTATGATTTTTAAGTCACAAAATGTGACAAATTCAAAGTAAAATTATAAGCTATCCGCCTGTGACATCTACTAAAATAATCACGACTTTGCTATAATCATGAATCAAATCAAACCAATTGAAAACACACGTACGAGTATGAGAACTGAAAAAATAAAAAGGGGAAAATGTTAAGACGGAGTTCAAGAATAAAAAAAGAAAGACAAGAATGTTTTGCCAAAAAGGCCTCTACTTATAATGAAATTATTGATATCTATCTATCTATCTATCTATCTATCTATCTATCTATCTATCTATCTATCTATCTATTTCAGTCTGTTCATATCTATCTATCTATCTATACTTCTCAGTCTGTTCATATCTATCTATCTATCTATCTATCTATCTATCTATCTATCTATCTATCTATCTATCTATCTATCTATCTTGGATACCTCGGAGTGGTGTATTGGTTTTCAAGCTTATCTTGCTAGAATCTATTAACAAATAAGTCGTGAGTTCGATCCTTAGTGGGTACACCATACCTTCGGCCTGGTGCCACATCTAAGCGGCTCTTAGAAAACCAACTCTCTATCTCAGACTGTTCAGATCTATATATATATATATATATATATATATATATATATATATATATATCAGTCTGTTTGTATCGATTGATCTATGTATTTATTCGCATCTATTTTTCTATATCACAAAACGAAAGATAAAATATAATAAATGAAAACTTAAAGTACAACAATAAGAAAAAAGAAAGGAAAAGACTAAAAGAAGAAAATGTAAAAAGGAAAGAAAGAAACCGAAAACAAATGTAAAAAAAAAAGAACGCATCTTTTACTGACAAAACAAAACAAAAAAACACTACTTTCTTTTCGTTTCGAATCAAATCAAACCAATTCAAAACACGCACCGACCTGTGTGTGTGTGTGTGTGTGTGTGTGTGTGTGTATCTAAGAGCGAAGAAAAAAGAAAATAAAAAAAGACCAACTTCTGCTCTCACATACACGGAGTGTGAAGGGCTTTCAGTAAGTTCGTCTTTCTTTAAGAAAACGCTGCGTTGACTTAAGGCACCGCTTTGTAGGATATTACTAGCGAGGAAAGGGAAATATACCTGCCTAAACAGAGAAACTTACCAAAGCGGATCTGTAACTTTTAGAAAGAAAAAGAAAAAAAAATTAACAATTTCGCATCAAGATTTTGTTTAGACCGCGACGTAAACAAATTTTTGTTTTCTTTTTTTTTTTTTTTTTTTGAATTTACCATGTCGGGAGAACGTTTAGCATCAGGTAAGTAAATAAGTATATCCTAATTTCGTTTCAGGTAAATTTCATTAATATAACTTTTCCAATATTACAACATCATTAATTTTCTCAAGGATGTTGACTGTTATCAGATTTTTGATAAAAAAAAAGGGTTTTTTTTTTGCTACTCATATTGTGGTATACTTTGTAAAAAAACATTTTGTTGATTCTGAAGTTTGGCAGAAACAAAGACTATTTTGTTTTTAAATTTAAAATCAAAAGTGAAAATAAGATAAAGATAAGAAACTTCCAACTTTTCGGAAACGGATCTGTAGAAAAGTCTATGAAAAACAAATTTTAATTGTAATTCTCTAGTTGATGTAAAAAATTAGGTTTTAGTTTAGTCGCGGGACAAATTGAAATTTATGTTACCTTTAAGGGATACCTTATTTGTTGCATGGGGTAAGCTGATTGAAAAACGGATATTTTTGAGTCTTTTGAAGAAACGTAAATTTTTTTCACGGTTTTCGCAATAGGCATTGAAGAGGAATTATTGTTGGTATTTGGAATCATTAAATAATGGTTGAAAATACATTTATACCATTTTGAGGTCATCAATCAATGATTTTTTTTAATGTGGTGTTGGTGATTTATGAGCGAATTAGATTTTGATCAAAAATTGGATTCATTTGTTTTGGTGCATTCAATATATTTGTCTTCAAAAATGTTTAAAAATAATGTTCAAATCCCCATAAAAAAAGCAAAAAAAAACAAAAAAAAAAACACTCAAGACACAGGGTGTTCCGCCAAAATGTACTCATTCTTTTAAATCTATCTATCTATATCTGCACTCTTTTTTATATCTATCTATGTTTATGTCGGTCTGTTAACACCTCTCACATTTGTCGGTCGTTAATCGTGGCCTTGTATCACACTTAAGCTGCGCTTTAATATACCACTATGCAACAAACCCAATAAATACGGACTTTATCAACATGCAAACAAAATTAATACGGAAATATTAATGTTTATTAATGACTTACAAAATTAATGATATACAGAAATATTAATGATTAAAGGTTAAAATTAGGAAATATTAGTTTTATGACTTACAAAGAAGATTAACGGTAGAAATTAAATATTAAATGAAAGTAAGGTCATTGGATCTGAAAAAATAAAAAAATTCAAGAAGTTATAGGAAGTCCAAAAAATGAGTACATTTTTTTGGGGACACCCTATTTTAAGTTTGTTTGTTAATAGGTTAAATTGTTAATAACTTAATATTTATGAAAGATTGTAAGTTTTAAAAAGTTTAATGAAGTATGGGATTGTCGCAAATTAATTGTTTTAAAAAACACGCATCTAGGGTTTAAAATGAACTTGGAATTTTTTTATTCGTTCGAAATTAATTTGTAGTTGTAAGTGTTACAGTGTATATATCAATAAAACAAGTAGCGTGTTTTTTTTTTATCAATATACGAAATAAACTTTGAAAAAAGTATGGGCAAAATGACGTGTATGTAAAAAGAAGGAACCCACTGTTTGCAGGCGAAAGTATCTTTTATATAAACGTAAAAATAGTAAATATGTGAAACTAATGTCAGTATTTACTACGTCCGAACGCAGAAGTGGCTTTAAGAGTGAATAAAGACGTAAGTGTGTGTTTCTGTGTGTAAATACTGTCTGCGTGTGTATCCGTCAGTGTGTGAATAAAATGAGCAGGGGGTTATATCACATGTTAGCAGAGTGTAAATAAAAATGTATTCATTTTTGTGTGTGTGTGTGTGTGTCTGTGTGTGTCTTTAAAGACGATTTCGAATCTAAGCAGATGTGTGAGTTTCTCGATGTGGTTACAAAAAAAAAAGGAAAGTAAACATCTTTACGTCGATATATTGTGATCAAGTTGTGTCTCTTCCATACAAGCCCGCGTGCGCGAATACACACACACACACACACACACACACACACACACACACACACACACACACACACACACACACACACGAGCGCACTTGCGTAGAAAATTATCTAAGATACATTCGAATCTGACACTTCGTTCGTATTACGTTTATCTCTATCTATCTATCTATCTATCTATCTACCTACCTATCTATCTATCTATCTATCTATCTATCTATCTATCTATCTATCTATCTATCTATCTAAACAAAACTTGATTTCAAAGGATGCAAACAAATGCTATGAATTATACGCAGACATTTCTCGTTTATTGTCATATCAAATGACACGATACTCGTTCCATTCAAGTCCGTCTTTGTTTATGAAACTCTCATCAAACTTCTACATGCACAAAAAGATTAACCTTCACATTAACAGGTATCTAAATTGATGAATGATCCTTTAACATGACAAGTGATGTGGGCTGAGGGTCATTTCAATTGAAAGATTTACAAGAGTTCTCTTTCAATAAATCGCTTTGTCTTTTCTTTTGTTCGATTTTAGATTTTGTTGTCGTTTTTTGTTCATCTATCGGAATATTATCATTGCTGAGTTAATAAATCAGCCACCAGTAAAGAATGAAAAGAAGTGTTAACCTAAACGATAAAATAATAAACGATCCCTGGTCGCCATAAAATATGTGAATTGCAAAAAAATCACACTCAAGGGTACTTCCCTTAATTTGTGCAGATTTCTTATCCAAACAATCAACCATAAATACATTGTTTTGCTCTCACATTGCATGGTGCATCTTCTGATACAAAAAAACAAAAAAACAAAAAACAAAAAACAAAAAACAAAAACAAACAAACAAAAATAAAAAAAACAGACAAGCTAAAAAAACAAAACAAAAACAAAGATAAAACAAAACAAAAAATATTTTTGCCTCTTAATGTCTCTACTTGTGACCTGAAGTCCACTCATAATATACAAAGCAAAGGAATGCCCAACAACAACAACAACAACAACAACAACAATAATAATAATAACAATGACGATGAGAATTTTATATGCTTGTAAATTCTCTCTCTTTATATATACGTATTATTAAATATACATATCTATCTACGTCAGTCGGTTCGTCTATATCTATCTATCTATCTATCTATCTATCTATCTATCTATCTGCATTCTTTTTTATCTGTCTTTGTTTATAACTATTTCGGTCTGTTAATATCTATCTATATTTTTATTAAAAGTTTGTTCATATGTAACACGCCTCTCATTGTCGCTCCATAATCGCGGCCTTGTATCAGACCTAAGCTGCAACATACCCTATTCTTATCTTCGTTATCAAGGAGATTATCTTTTTATAGTTTTTTTTTTTCGTAGACACGTAAAATATAGCGGAAAATATGTAGGAAAAGTGGTTTCAGCGATCGATTTTTAGATAATATTTGGAATCTTTGCCCCTAAGCCCCACTTTTCTTCTTCTTCTTCTTCTTCTTCTTCTTCTTCTTCTTCTTCTTCTATGCGCCGAATCTCTTCAGGGCGTAGGCGATCATGGCCTTCCACATCTTCCTGTCCCTAGTGGGTCTTAGCACGCTCTCTCCAGTTACCACTCCCAAACCCCGTTTTGCCATCCACTTGATCATGACCATAAATCTAGAATATAAATGTATAGAAACTAGCATGGCCACAAACTGAGGGATCAGTTTACATATTGATTACAATACAGAATTGATCCCCCACTTTATACTTTACAGAAACATTAACAAATATGTTTACTACGTCTAGGGAGGCTTCTTCTTCTTCTCTTCTTCTTCTATGTGCCGCGCCCCTTCAAAACGTAGGCAATCATGGCCCCTCCACATCTCCCTATCCCTAATGGTTCTTAGCACGCTTTCTCCTGTTACCTCCATTCAAACCCCGCTCAGCCATCCATTTGCTCAAGCCAGTCAAGTATGTTAAGCGCTACTTTCCCCTTGTCTCTCTTGCCCTCTATCTGACCTGTGAGCATCAGATTCTCCAAGCTCTCTTCCCTCATTACATATCCCAAGAATTTCTGCTGTCTTTTCCTGGTGTTACGTATTATTCTCCTTTTCGTTTCCATCCTCTTTAAAACCTCATCGTTGCTCACATGCTTTTTTCATGGTATTCTCAGCATCCTTCTGTAAAACCACATTTCGGGTGCTCCATGTCTCTCTTTCATCTTTGATGAGATTGTCCAGCATTCAGTGCCATATTGAAGAACAGTCATTCCACAAAAATCAAGCGCTCTCTTCTTTGTTTCTAGCGAAATTTTCCTGTCTCTCAGTACTCTACTCAGCTTCTGGAATGCATTTTTGGCATTCTTCTTCTTCTTCTTCTTCTTCTTCTTCTAGGTGCCCTGTCCTTTCAGGACGTAGGCGATCATGGCTTTCTACGTCTCCCTATCCTTGGTGGCTCTTAGCACGCTTTCTTCTGTTACTCCACGCAACCCCCGTTTCGTCATCCACCTGATCAGGTCCTTCAAATATGTTATCTGCTGCCTTCCTCTGTCTCTTTTTCTTTCTATTTGGCCTGTCAGTATCAGGTTCTTCAAGCTCTCCTTCCTTATTGCATGTCCCAGAAACTTCATCTGTCACTTCTTGATGCTCACTTATTAATTTCCTTTTCGTTCCCAGCCTGTCCAAAACCTCATCGTTGCTCATGCGAGGAAATATTTCATATTCTGTATTTTATTATAATAATTTTATCTAGAGCAATATCATATATTATATTTGTTAGATTAAAATTCAGCAACGATTTTCCGGGTTACAATCGTACTTAACATGTTTACCGGCAATTTATTTATACTCAGATTGCTGTCCATGCTCAGGGATATCTTGTTTACTTTTCAGAAAAAGCCTAGTTATTGTTCACCCTTCTGCCACTAGGTCTTGATCTTGGGCTATGACTACCCAACCCAGTTACAATTACTACAATTACGATGTTAATAAATTCACAGATCAGCGCGTTAATCCACGATGCTATTTGAAATAATGTAAGTACTGACAACTCTTCATTCCAGAAATCCAGACAGAAAATGTATGGTCATTGACGAACACACGCAGTACTCATTATTAATCAATTAAATCAAGGGTTATATCTAAATCGCATCTCCGGACGGGGGTGGGGTTGGGTGGTTGGTAGCAGGTTTGAATCCTGCCGGACATCACATCTTTTCTATTAATAATATTTCTCAAATATTCAGATTTAAATAAATAAATAAATAAATATACAGTTTATTAAATAAACACAACCTCTACTCAAATATGGGCATCCACTATAAATAACGTTTAAGTAATAAAATCTGCCGGATTAAAAATATACTTCTTTAATATATATATATATATATATATATATATATATATATATATATATATATATATAAACTTTATAAATGAAACTCTGTGTGTGTGTGTGTGTCTGTGTGTGTGTATCCGTTACCCATAGACTCCGAAACGGCTGAACCGATTTTCTTGAAAATTTACACAGTTGTACTATAGACGTCTGCGAGTGTTCTTAGCTAGGTTTTGTGTCGAGGTACCCCCGATAAATATCGATAATTGAAAAAATCGAGTTATAGAAGGAGTGGTCCGATTTTAATCAAATTTGATACACTCATAGACAGTCATAAGAAACGATATTCAGAAGTTTCAAGGTTGCAGTTCTTACAATAGTGCAGAAAATTGATAATATATATATATATAAAAGGCAAGATACCGGTACTGATCAAAATCAGTTTTTCAGCCTTTTTATTTTAGTTTTTGCTTCGGGTTTGGCTCTAAGTAGGTATAATTGTAGTTCTTAGTCTCAGCCATGAAACCATTTACTCAGAGAACTTATATAGCCTTCAAAATTCAGTTTACGACGAAAAAAACTTATTTGATATCGATACCAGGAAATCAAAATTTGACTTACATCCATTCATTTTTCTTTCAGTCTACGTTTTCGCTTTAACTGGAAACAACTATTGCTTTTTAGTCTTTCCTGCCAACGTCCAAAGAGTCTGAGTTTCAGGACCATGGATTAGTTTTAAAGCTTTCATTACACCCGAGCAACGCCGGGCTATACTGCTAGCGCAAAGGTTGTTTATTTTTTTATGTAGCTTTACTGATAAAAGGTCAGTCAGTTAAGTGCCATGCGCGATACACGCTTTGGGCGATCATGTCTCGGAAGAGACATGACTGACTGGGCAGAAGATTATCCCGCAGTAGGTTGCCATTGCTTTCTGCGGTAGACTGGTTGCCTGCCAAGGCTATAGAACCCAATCTGTCCTATTATTTAACCCATAACTGGAGGGAAGAGACGGATTAATACCTTTCCCAAGGGTATTTGCGCGTAAGTGAATGCAAGGAATTCAACTGGAATTCGAACTCGGTTCCCCGATTTCTTGTTCCGAGCCGATATCCACTGCGCCACAATTCTACTCAAATATGGACATCCACTATAAATAACGTTTAAATCATAAAATCTGCCGGATTGAAAAACATTCTTATATATATATATATATAGTATTGAGCTGTGATAATCTTTAGCGCCAAGGTTGCTTATTTTTTAAGTAGTTTTACTGATAAAAGGTATTATTTAGTTTTACCAATATTATTAAATTTTTCCGTTTGATGAGAATAAAAGATTACAAAAACGGTCGATGTTGTCTCTTGTCCCAGGCGCTTTCGACCACTTCTTTAGCAATTTTTCAGTTTCTTTTAGGTGTTCTTAATTTCTCTTTTTGCTTTAAGTGTTTAAGGTGTATTTTTGCGATGTCTTGAACAACTAGTATAACGTTTATTCCGAGTTCTTAAGTGGTAAATTCAAGTGACCGTCTTTCTGCCCCCTTCACACTCTCTAAAAAATCTTTCAACACATCATTCCCATAGTCAACTGTCAATATGGCTTGTCTGTCATATTTAATGAAATATATAAATATTAAAATTAGGAATATCTGTGGTTTATACTCCCATCAGTCAGTTAAGTGCCATACGTTAAACACGCTTGGGCGATCATGTCTCGAAAGAGACATGACTGACTGGGCAGAAATTTATCCCGCAGTAGGTTGCTATTGCTTTCTGCGGTAGACTGGTTGCCAGCCAAGGCTATAGAACCCAATCTGTCCTGTTATTTAACCCATAACTGGAAGGAAGCGACGGATTAATACCTTTCCTAAGGGTATTTGCGCGTAAGTGAATGCAGTGAATTCAATTCGAATTCGAACTCGGCTCCCCGATTTCTCGTTCCAAGCCGATATCTACTCCACCACAACGCGCATCATAGTTAGTCTATAAGGCCTGATGACACCGAAAGGTTGAAAACATAGTAGCAGAATCGGCTGATCTTCTTAATTTTTGATATTTAAATGATTTGATTATTAAATCTTTAATTTTTCTTTATGTGTGCATTGAGGATTTTTCAATATAGCTGTTTTCTGGTCTAATTTGTCTCTGACCAATAACTGTTTAATAATTATATATCTTTGACTCCTGTTAAATCGATCAGGTTTTAATCCTGGCTGGAAGCAGTCGAGTGTCTAACCGTACTGATAAGTTGTGATACAGCGAAACAGGACTTTCTGCATATGCATATATAAATAGGAAAAACTACTTAAAAGTTGTAAGTTAAAAATCTATTTTTTGACAGTATTTATTTATTTCTATTATATATATATATATGTATACATACACACACATATGTGTGTGTGTTAGTGTATATATATATATATATATATATATATGCCTGCACCGAGTGGCGACAGTCTGTTTCACATTAAGCCTAATGGTCAAGTTTGAATATTGCGATGAAGCAGGAAGGCCACTGATTCTACTTACTCTGTTAGCATCACCATTCTTACACACGTTCTATCCCAGATATAGAGCACTTTTATCATATAAATATATCATATCTTAGAACTATATATATATATATATATATATATTAAGAAGAAAACTTAACACATAAACGGTTATAAATCCCAAATTTATTTTAGCAATGTTAAGAAATTTTTTACAATTGCCTCGATCAGACCGTTGATGAATAAATGCTAATTTCACTCAGAATATTAAAAAAAGAAAATATCGCAGAGCGATTTTTAAACTGGAAATAAATTGAGAATAAATACATAATATCCCCAAAATAATGAGAGTAAGGAATTAAATCACACATACATAATACAATAAACAAGAAATTATACACGCGCAAGAAGGAGGATGGAGTATATGCATAGACAGAATTAATCACACAAACATTATTTAGGAAGTAATATATACATACGCAAAAAAGTGGTAACAGACACAGATTTAAACAAGTGAAAAAGAAAAAAGAAGAAAATAAGGGGAGGAAAAAATGTTGTTATATCTATCTATCTATCTATCTATCTATCTATCTATCTATCTATCTATCTAATTTCTGTTCATATTACTATCTATCTATCTATCTAATTCTGTTCATATTACTATCTATCTATCTATCTATCTATTATCTATCTATCTATCTATCTATCTATCTATCTATCTAATTTGTTCATATTACTATCTATCTATCTATCTAATTCTGTTCATATTACTATCTATCTATCTATCTATCTATCTATCTATCTATCTATCTATCTATCTATCTATCTATCTATCTATCTAATTCTGTTCATATTACTATCTATCTATCTATCTATCTATCTATCTATCTATCTATCTATCTACTTCTGTTCATATTAATATCTATCTATCTATCTATCTAATTCTGTTCATATTACTATCTATCTATCTATATATCTATCTATCTAATTCTGTTCATATTAAAATCTATCTATCTATCTATCTATCTATCTATCTATCTATCTATCTATCTATCTAATTCTGTTCATATTAATATCTATCTATCTATCTATCTATCTATCTATCTATCTATCTATCTAATTCTGTTCATATTAATATCTATCTATCTATCTATCTATCTATCTATCTATCTATCTATCTATCTACCTGAGTGTGTACATGAATAAATATTAGTAGAGATTAAGACGGCAAGCCAAACGTGATTTAAGGGCTTTTTATATGCTAAAAATGATTTTTCTTTTTCCTTGGCGTAACATCGTTTATCCTCGTCAGTGTGTTTTGTCAGTTTGTTAAAATGCATCTGCTGGCGTCAAAATTAGCTTAATGCCAGAGTTAGACATTTTGGCAAAATTTGTTGACATGTTTGAAAATACGGCCATTGCTTTCTCATCCTCCCTCGGCGATGAAGCTGAAGGCATGCAGCTTTGTCTGTGTGTTCGTTTTGGGCGAACGTACGGCAGTTTTTTGTATTGTTAGGGTTAGTATTTCTATGATTGTCTGTGGGCATGTTTTCGGCGGAGTTGTTCTGCTCACACACACACACACACACACACACACACACACACACACACACACATATATATATATATATATATACTTGCTATATTTAGTTTTGTGTAGGTAGTGAGATGCAGGCATAACAGATTATGTTACGCCAATTCTCTAAGCCATTCGAAATCTAGGATTTATTTGAGGAACATCTATCTATCTATCTATCTATCTATCTATCTATCTAGCTATCTAAGCCTCATTCTCTGTCAATCTCAATTGTTACACTACATGCATGCACAAATACTCTGAAACGTGCACACACACACACACACACACACACACATATCACTTTGACAATTAGTAGTGATTTTTATCCTACTGGGTTCCCCATAAAGAAGATTGACGCTATACAATCGTTGTAGCTACATATCATAAACTGCTGTATCCTTCGAAATACGTTTCAGTATAACAAAATATTTATGTAACTATGTTTGTTCATATCTATCTATCTATCTATCTATCTATCTTTCATTCTGTTCATATTAATATCTATCTATCTATCTATCTATCTATCTATCTATCTAAACAAAACTTGATTTCAAAGGATGCAAACAAATGCTATGAATTATACGCAGACATTTCTCGTTTATTGTCATATCAAATGACACGATACTCGTTCCATTCAAGTCCGTCTTTGTTTATGAAACTCTCATCAAACTTCCACATGCACAAAAAGATTAACCTTCACATTAACAGGTATCTAAATTGATGAATGATCCTTTAACATGACAAGTGATGTGGGCTGAGGGTCATTTCAATTGAAAGATTTACAAGAGTTCTCTCTCAATAAATCGCTTTGTCTTTTCTTTTGTTCGATTTTAGATTTTGTTGTCGTTTTTTGTTCATCTATCGGAATATTATCATTGCTGAGTTAATAAATGAGCCACCAGTAAAGAATGAAAAGAAGTGTTAACCTAAACGATAAAATAATAAACGATCCCTGGTCGCCATAAAATATGTGAATTGCAAAAAAATCACACTCAAGAGTACTTCCCTTTAATTTGTGCAGATTTCTTATCCAAACAATCAACATAAATACATTGTTTTTCTCTCACATTGCATGGTGCATCTTCTGATACAAAAAAACAAAAAAAATAAAAACAACAAAAAAAACAAAAAAAAATCATCAAAAAACAAAAGAAACAACAAAAAACAACAACAAAAAAAACAAACAAACAAAAAACAAAGATAAAACAAGACAAAATAATCTTTTTGCCTCTTAAAGTCTCTACTTGTGACCTGAAGTCAACTCATTTTATACAGAGCAAAGGAATGCCTAATAATAATAATAATAATAATGATAATAATAATGACGATAGGAATCTCATTTGCTTGTGAATTCTCTCTCTCTCTCTGTCTGCATATATATATATATATATATATTAATATGGGCACCTCGGCGTGGTGTAATGGTTAGGAAGCTCGTCTCGCTAGAATCATTATAACTGAGTATTCGATCCTGATTGGGTACCCCCTACTTTCGGCCGTGTGTCACGTCTAAGCTACGCTTAGAAAATCACCTTCCTCCAGGTTTGGGTGTTTGGCGCAGGGCTAACAACCCTGCCCCGTAAAAAACAGTTTGTTAAGGAAACAGCAAAAAACGTTGTCTTACACACCATTGGGTGTATCGGAAAAGTTATTAATAAATATACATATCTATCTATCGATGTCAGTCGGTTCGTCCATAAATATCTGCAATTTTTTAATGTATATTTATAACTATATCAATCTATTTTCAAAAGAAATTTGTTCATATGTAACGCCCCTCTCATTTATCGCTCCTTAATCACGGCCTTGTATCAGACAACAAACCCTATATTCTCTTATCTTCGTTATCAAGGGGATTATCTAGGCATAGTCTTTTTTTTTTCATAGACACCAATGACACCAATCCTCGATTCAATAGATAATCACACTTACAGTTTTTGTATAATAAGGATATTTCAGGGCTAGCAAAAATATATAGAAAAAGTGGTTTCAGCGATCGATATTTTAGATAATATTAGGAATCTTTGCTCTTAAGAACATCTTTGATTCTTTTTCTGTTTCTTCTATGGGTCATATCCCTTCATGACGAAGGCGATCATGGCCTTTTCATATCTCCCAGTCTCTAGTGACTCTTAGCATGCTTTCCCCTGTATCCTGGATTCACGAATAATTTTCAACGGATTTTTCATACTTGATTCATATATTTTTAGGTGATCCCAAATTTACGAATTATATTTAACTTTTCGTGTCCTGGATCCACCCATTATGATACATTTTAGGATGCTGGATCCATACATGATTTTCGAGGCTTCCTATACTGGATCCACTCGTTATTTACGACACTTTGAATCCTGGATCTACCCATGATGGTTTATGCTTCGGCTCCTGGATCTAAAAATGATTTTGGATCCTGGATCTACCCATGATGGTTTATGCTTCGGCTCCTAGATCTAAAAATGATTTTGGATCCTGGATCTACCTATGATGGTTTATGCTTCGGCTCCTGGATCTAAAAATGATTTTGGATCCTGGATCTACCCATACTTTATATTTTCAGTAATATTTTCGTCACTTGTTTTGCATAAGGAGGTTAGTTAAGTATACAAAGAAATTATTTTTGGTTTTTCTTCCGAGAAATAGTTGTCTCTCAAAATTTGCAGCGCTTTTTTGCCCTCGCCGGGGTCTTCTCTCATAAGAGACAGACCTCGATTATCGGGAAATTGGATTAATTCGGCAAATGCGTTTGCATTTTTTTTTACAGTATTCTTCATCATTAGGGCGATGAAATGGCGCCAACATCGTTTCATGTAATTTTGTATTAGCATTATCCTAAAAGATTTACCTCCCATAGTTACTATTTTGATTCTTTACCGTTAAACCAGCGTAAACTTCGAGACTGAGATCTGAAGGCGTATTGGCATGGTCAAGAACGCCTTTCAAAAACTAACCAGAATATCGAAAGACAGAAAAATTTCGTTGGAAACAAAGAAAAGCGTACTGGACCGTTATATGATATCTGCCCTCCTATATGGGAGCGAATGCTGGAAAATCTCATCAAAAAGAGACTCGGATCAAAAGAAATATAGTTCTACAGAAGGATGCTGAGGATACCAAGATTCGAGCATGTGAGCAACGACAAACTTCTGGAGAGAACGAAAACGAAAAGAAAACTTATACTTAACATCAGGAAGAGACAGTTGAACTTTCTTGGACACATAATGAAGAAGGTGGGCTTGGAAAATCTAATACTCACAGGACGGATAGAGAGAAAGAGAGATAGGATAAAGTTACGAGAGATATACTTAATGAGCTTGAGTAAGTGTATGGCAAAGCAGGGCTTGTGTGAGATACAAACGAAAAGGTGTTAAGAGCTATAAGGGATATGGGGATGTGGAGGGCCATGATGCCTTACGTCCTGAAGGGACACGGCACATAAAAGAGGAAAAGAAAAAAGACTCTTGAAACAGTCTATTCTCGGACTTATAACCTGTTGGGTAAGCAGCAATAGTGAAGTGTAAATAGCAGAACTTCTCAACAAACAGAATTGACAAAGTTTGCAAAAAACAATAACAAGAAAAGAACCGGTAAAAATAAAATAATGTAAGCAATGTTCGAAAGATCTAGTTAGAAAATTGTCTGCCTTCCGGCAGGATTCGAACCTGCGACTCTCATATACCAAAGGAGAGACCATCAATGAGATCTGATGTGTCTTACCACTCGACTACGGAAGATTTCACGGTTCCACAAAGTCCAATTAAAACGTAAATACATAAATTACTGATTTCTTGCAGCTTGTGGTCGAGTGGTGGTAAGACCCGGCTTCACTGTTATATCAACCAAATGCAGACGACAATTCTACACCATCAACTTCTTTTTTTTGCACTTCCCGCCTGTGAAACTCGCTTCCATATTCTTGCTTTCCTGACGGCTACAACCTCCAGGAATTTAAATGCAGCGTCAATACACATCTCTTAACCACTTGACTCCAGTTTTTTCTACATCACCCTGTATATCTTTTCGTTTCTCTCTACCTTTGCAATTGTCATCACACTTGTATTCCCATCCTACCCTCCTATCTAATCTTTTACTCTTATTTAGCCTCCTGCGCATCAGTGGCGTTACCGCCTTGCTTGGGGTGAAACGATAAAAAAAAATTTTATGCAAGGCGAATTAACAGTAATAAAGCAAATTAACAGTAATAAGGCAAAAATTTCAGTTCACAAACTAAGAATTGGTGTCATCAGAAGAGTAAATACAGATAAATGAACGTAGTGTTCTGGCTTCAAGGCAAGACAGATCGGGACTGAGTCATGAAACTGCGAACCGGCCTATTTTATTGACTAGGAAGAGCTCCCAGCATTCATTTGTGTGCTCCTCCTAGTCTTTCCTTTCGAAGATTTTTGTGGGATCACTGTGATTATGTGGTATTGTAGTATATGTCGGACTGAATGGTAGTCGATGTGAATGAATGGATCTTGAATCTGATTAGCTAGGTCTAGCATACTTAATGCTGGTCAGCCTTTCCCCACTTTTCTCAGCTTTGGGCCACAATTGTTTATTTTGCCAATAATAAATAATAATTTTTTATGAAGATTAGAACAAAACAAAATGTAAAAAGGCATCTAACGAGGATTGAACCCGTAAGAATTACTTGCGGAATTAAACTACTCGTTATCACTTTACGGCAGGTGACCTACTTATGGGTATCGTATTTATGGACGCGCGCATGCGTGCTGTGCACATGTGTATTTTAACAGGAGGGTGTTCAAAGGTCTTTTGTACACGCATGCGTAGAGGTTAGATTAGAGTCAATTCAAATCTGCAGAGGTAAATCGGAGCACAGACGTTTGCAATCAAGTCGACTCACAGGTGAAGACGAAAGCAATTTGGTTAGATATTGCACATTCCTATAGTGTGATTTAATTTAATTCTAACTCTCGGCGCCTCAGGGGATACCCCAATTTATAACGCACACATACACACGCGCGCATGGGTGGTTGTGCCCGCATACGCACCTATTAATAGACTCATACGTCGGCAAAGAATAAATAATTACATTCGCAAATCTTTTTACTTACCCAGCTCTAGGGGTCCCCCCCCCCTATCAAAATCGTACTCTCCCAACTGCACCTATACGGGTTAGGTCAGGGTCAGTTCTCGATGTCTGGGGCGTCTCAAAGAGGTTTGCTGAGGGAAGTGAAATAATTTCTAGTACTGCTTGCATGGACATGTGTGGGACTGCAATTGTGGCCTTATGTTTAAACTACCATCTTCCGCAAAAAATCTACACGGTCTATGTTGATTCTTCTTATAGACTAACTAGCAGTCTAGCCCGGCGTTGCTCGGATGTAATGAAAGCTTTAAAACTAATCCATGGTCCTGGAGCACAGACTCTTTGGACGTTGGCACAAAAGATTAAAAAGCAATAGTTGTTTCTAGTTAAAGCGAAACCGTAGACTGAAAGAAAAATGAATGGATGTAAATCAAATTTTGATTTCCTGGTATCGATATCAAATAAGTTTTTTTCGTCGTAAACCTAGGTTTCAGTCAATTTCTCGCCGACGTAATGTGGCTTCCCTCTGTTTCTTATACAAATACTTTCACGGCTTCTGCTCAGATGAGATTAGCCTTCTGGTTGCCTCCTCTGAATAAATTTAGTCGAGCTACTAGACTAGCAACTAGGTCCCACACTTTTACAGTGAAACCAATAAAATGTAACCGCAACTTCTACTCTTACAGATTCTTTGCTCGCACTTCTCACCCAAAGAAACGCAACATCGAACAGACTCTAGCATATGTCTCAAAATTTAACAGGTACAACCAGAATTATTTACCGAAATTATAAAAAATTAGACCTACTCAACAAAAATGATCAAATGAAAAACACTAACAACGACCAAAATAAACGCTAAACAAAAATCCCGAAACATATTAACCTCATCCAAATTTAACGAACACACGTTACAGGGGGTTACAAAATGTAACAAAAATAATGTAGGGTTTGTGATATCCTTATAGAAGGAAACATCTACACTTTTGAAAACCCCTCAAAGATATTCAGAATAAACAAAAATTTGAATTGCAACTCTAAAAATGTGGTATTTGCGCTCAAGTGCACAAAATGTAAAAAATCTTATAGAGAGATCAGCCAAGCACTAAACAACAGAGTTTCTCTTCACAAAAGCAACATCAAAATATCAAACAACAGAAAAAGTTTGTATCACAACACGTCTTCCAATCAAGGAAAATTTAAAATTATGCCATTATATCAGATAGACAATTATTATTTTATTTTAATTATTTCACCCTAAGCAAGGCATTATTCTCACTGGTGCGCAGAGGACTATATAAAAGGAGAATGAAGAGTTACATAGGAGGAGAGCGATAACAAAAAGGAACCGAAGATGAACCGGTTATTGGGGGTGTTAGATAATGAGAAAGAGAAGGATGAGAATACT
The DNA here is from genome assembly GCA_037127315.1 of Ascarosepion bandense. Classification (NCBI taxonomy): domain Eukaryota; kingdom Metazoa; phylum Mollusca; class Cephalopoda; order Sepiida; family Sepiidae; genus Ascarosepion; species Ascarosepion bandense. The sequence continues at coordinate 303,769 of JBBBDQ010000413.1, forward strand.
GGTGTGAAGAGAGTTGCGTGAGAGTAGAGTGGAAAAGGGTTTAAGAACAAGATTCAGTGGGTGTTTGGAAAAGGATAGGAGAAGTATGGGAGTCAAGTGGGATGAAAGATGGCAATTGACATTGCATTTAAACGCTTGGAGATTGTAGCTGTCAGGGAAGCAAGTATATGGAAGAGTTTCACAGGCGCAAATTGCGAGAAAAGAAGCTGAAGAGTATATATATATATATATATATATATATATATGTATGTGTGTGTGTGTGTGTGTGTGTGTGTCTGTGTGTGTATCTATATAAATATAATCATTAATCTTATTACCAGAATTGATATCTTTTGTTGTCTTTTTATTCATCAAATTTCATTAACTTGCATATTATATATATATGAGCGTAACCTTGCCTTCGAAAATGACGGCAAAATATTTGAGAGAATTATTAGCTGTTTCCTCTCAAATTATTCTCCCACTATATATATATATATATTCTTCATTGCTCGACGACATAATTTCACAAAAAATAATAACATAAAATAAGGCACTGTTACATAGCCAACACGCAGCAAGAGCTTTCGTAAATGGTAGTAAAGTTTATTAACTGGTAGTAAAGAATAAATTGAGCCACTGTTTCCTCGCTATTGTCTCTCTAATAAACTGATCCGACACTGCCTCGCTATTGTCTCTCATTCCCTGAGCGTGACAGGAGGGATATATATATATATATATATATATATATATATATATATATATATATATATATTGGTGATTACCGAGGTATGATAGTACTGTAGACATTAATGGGTTATATCGAGAATTACAGTGGTATGATGTTATGGCAGACATTGTTTGGTTATATTGGATATTACCCTGGTATAATGTTATGGTAGACATTAATGAGTTATAGCGGAGATTAACTTTGGATGATATTAGGGTTGACACTAGTAGATTATAATAGAGAGTATCATAGTGTAATGTTACAGTAAACTTTAATGTTTTTTTTTTTTTACTCGGAATTAATGAGGTATATTGCTGCTGACATTAATGGCTTATATCGGAGGTATGATGAAATTAATTTTAAATTATTTGTGGGGATACAATGAAGATGAGTTTTGTTAGAGATTTTTTTTTGGTACCTATGTATACTGGTGAGCCAGCAACAGACTGACTCATTTTATAGCTCACCAATAAAACGGTTAACCAATCAGAAGACTCAAAATATTCAATGCGACGTGTATAAAAGGCGGCCATATTTTCCATAGTATTCGCGATCTAATCCGATTCAGTAGAGTGTCTGACTCGTGAGTGTTAATCTTTGACGTTGTTTCATTGAACAGATTACGTACTGCTCTGTATTCGATATTCATAAACTATGGTGGACATGGTCAACAAACCGGGCATGCATATAGCTTTTAAAAACAAAGTATTAAGAAATCGAAAAATGTTATATCCTTTTTTATATGTTACTGAATGCTGGACAATCTCCCCACAGATGAGGAGAAGATTGGAAGCTACTTTGATCTTCAAAAATTTAAATGCAATGTCAATCGTTATCTTCAATTTATAATTGCCATTTTTTTATTGTTTTCTCATTAATAACATTTTCTTTTTTTTTTTTCATAGTCTTTCATACTTAGTAAGAACCTTGCATCTTAGTGGCTTTATTGTCTTGCTCGGAAGGAAATGTTAAATGAAATGATAACTTCAGGAGAGAATTTTAAGTACCCTTTAAATATTTTTCATACTTGACCTATAGTTTTGTTGGATTTTTTTGAGTACCGTTGTATACTGGTGAGCCAGCAAGAGATTGACTCATTTTATAGTTCACCAATAGAAGGGTTAACCAATCAGCAGGCTCAAAATATTCAATGCGACGTGTTTAAAAGGCGGCCATATTTTCCCGAGTATTCGCGATCTAATCCGATTCAGTAGAGTGTCTGCCTCGTGACTGTTAATCTTTGACGTTGTTTCATTGAACAGATTACGTACTGCGCTGTATTCTATATCCGTAAACTATGGTGGACAGGGTCAACAAGTTTAACCTACCGCCTACTATTTCAAATGATCCCTTCAAAACATTTATGTTTATTTACACTGAGTGGTAGCTTGAAAAGGATTTAATCATTAGTGCTATGTTTTTCAAGATTGGGATCAATGCAGTTTAAACTCGTGTATGAAACATTCCTAATACGATCGCGACTTGTCTGAACTGGTCATCTTGTCGCATGAATTATAAAAGGACACCGACAATCGTCATCTACGGCAACAGTATGACGGTTCTGGAAATGTGGGAAGACTCTTTTTTTTGAGACACACCTAAATTCTACTGATATCCCTCTGTTGTCTTTTGAGGAAGAGGTTTCTGATCGTGTCAAGTGGAAGCATTAGAACTTTTAAGAGGTCACGCATTAAACACCTATATCTACAAACCAGAACACGGAACACCGTTTTGTAGCCTTCACAAAGATTGGTGTCCTTTGTGTTGTATGTTGTGTAGTCTTTCAGCTGGCCTTAAAAATCATCACAGTTACAAAGATTAGTAGCGTATCAATGGCGGAACCCGCTGTTCAACTCTGAAACGTCGGAAATGAAGAGAGGGTTCATTGTGAATGGTTTAAATAATATTATTATTATTTTTGTGGCATTGAAAGAATTTTTTTAGAGTTCTTCTTGTATGTGCCGTGTCGTTTTGGGTTGTCGGCGATCAAGGCACTCCACATCTTCCTATCCCTTGCAGCCATTCACAACTATTTTGTTATCCAACTCAAACACAGCTCCGCCAGCTATCTTTTCAAGTCTAATGTCTCAAGTATGTCACACGTTGCATTCCCTTATCTTTCCTTCCCGTGAGCACCAGATTCTCTAAGCCTTTCTTCCTCCTTACATGTCCTAGAAACTTCAGCTGTCTTTTCCGGATGTTAAGTATAAGTTATCTTTTCGTGTCCATGCTCCTCAAATATCTCGTCGTCGCTCACATGTGCTGTCCATAATATCCTCAGCATCCTTCTGTAGAACCGCATTTCGGTTGATTCAATTTCTTAGATACTGAGTTAAATTTTGAAACTTGTTTTATGCGTTTTATTTAATGAATCTCTCTGTATTTTTAATCATTAAACTTTATCTGTTTACTGATGGAGATCAGTGCAGTTGCGGTGGGGTAATCTTAGCCGTGGACGTAAAATATAAAAATAAGTTCAGGTTACCCCCGGGTTAGTATGAAAATGATTTCAAATTACTGGAAGATAACTTGAAAGTCTCATTGATAGTTAAATCTCACTCACTCACTCACTCACTCACTCACTCACTCACTCACTCACTCACTCACTCTGTGGAGTATAAAGCCACAGCCTCATGACGATAGTCTTTGGTGCCGTAGAAAGTAAACTTTTAAGGAAGCAGTTGCTACCTTCAAGCCCAACCAATTTGAATTTGGAGTTGTATTTCTCTTAGTTTGGTCGCCAATCAAGGCTAAAGAAACTACTCTACGCTGTTATATAAACAATATCTAAGGAAAGAAAAAGTGGATTCACACCTTTTTCCCTATGGTATTTGTGCGAATGTTAATCTAAGGAACTCGATCTGAATTTGAACTCGTTCCAAGCCGCTAACGATTACACCACCTGCACATCCAGTAATGGCTTTATATAATGAGAAAATACACAACTATCACAAGAAAAAATGGGTTTCTACTTATTTTTCATCGTAGTAGGTGTAAAACAATTGAACTATTAGCGCCAAGGAATAGATGAAACATGGCTATAACTGAGATCTCGAATGACTTCTGCTGTAGAGAACCCGAGTCCCATCATTCATTAGGCTTTTCGATCAGCGTATATCATAATCGTGTCACTTCAAGAGTGAAAAATCTGTTTAAAACAACTATCATTAGATCCCTGAAAATACTGCAAAATCACCTGGGAGCACATGTAACCCGAAAAGGAAATAATGACATAATAAAAATGTTCGCATTCTACACAACTCCAAACAAAAGGTTAGGAAGGGAACCTCTATCAGTACTGAAACGATGTCGAGTTACATGTGCTAGACATTTTCATTGTTGGCGCAGAAACAGAAACCATATCTCTTGAGGTCTTTCCAAACCCTTCAACTGATATGGTTTCTGTTATTTTTAAACATCAACCCAAGAAAGCTGTTGTATACAACTGACAGTTTAGATATTTCTGAACAAGTTTGACGTCATGCATGACATCCATATGAAAGTCTCGATCTGACGAGGCTATTTAAGAATATTACTCTAGTTTTTAGGTTAATCTTTTGGCTTCGTAACAACTTGTGGTGTTGGGTGAAACTAAATCTCGACTTTCTTGCCATTTCTACGACGTTTCGGCCGTTCTACGCTCTGGCCTTCTTCAGGTGTTAGGAATTTCTATATCCACTGGGTCATGTGTCTTTAAGTGGATATAAACGTTGATTAGTTCCTGTAACTTGACCCAAAGAGTTGTGAGTTCATTATCAGGCTACAGCAGTGGTGAACAAGTAACTTACAGGGTTGGAGGGAGATAACTCATGATTTCCAGAAGAGGTATTAGTCAAGGAATGGAGTTCATATACCCCACTGATTGTAATAAAAGGTTCGGTTCGAAATTCCTAACTGAAGAAGGCCGGAGCATACAACGGCCGAAACGTCGTACAAATGGCAAAAAAGATAAGGAAAATAGTCCGAGTAATGTAAATAATGTAAATATTATCTCATCTCAGAAATATAGACATATACTAAACCTCGACTATTCTATATTCAATTTTTAGGCGCTGTAATGATTTGCAAGCCTGTCTAGAACCTATTAAAACTGAATAATGAGTTAGATCATACGTTTCGGCTTTGTGCCACATCTAATCGACGCTTAGAAAATTAAAATATGTCTCTAAAGTTTGTATCTCTTATACTAAATTCATTGTGACTAATCCATACAGCGGGATATTTGAAATTTTTAGTATTTACTAATAGTATACCCTGAAATTTTACGATTGATCCAGGGAATGTGTGATTAATACTTTTAATCGAATTCCAGATTATACTTTTTTTCTCATTTTTTTTTTTTTTTTAACTTTTTTGGTTTAGCAGCAGATCAATCTCTCGAAGCTATCTTTTACTCTTTTTTTTTTGTTTTCATTTGGAGTAGATAGACTAAAATATCGCCCGGTTCACGCTCCACCTACGTCTATTGAACGGATGAAGAGGCTCATCCCTCTTTTACTGTTTAGGATGTGGTTTCCGGTTTTCTCTTTTCCAATCTTTTACTCTTTTTTCTTTTCTTTTTTTTCAATTGGTGTAGATAGATTAAAGTATCGCCTGGTTCACACTCCACCCACGTCTATTGAACAGGTGAAGAGGCTCATCCCTTGTTTCCTGTTTAGGATACGGTTTCCGGTTTTCTCTTTTCTAATCTTTTCACTCTTTTCTTTTCTTTTTTTTTTCAATTGGAGTAGATAGACTAAACTATCGCCCGGTTCACACTCCCCCACGTCTATTGAACAGGTGAAGAGGCTCATCCCTTGTTCCCTGTTTAGGATGCGGTTTCCGGTTTTCTCTTTTCTAATCTTTTCACTCTCTTCTTTTTTTTTTTTCAATTGGAGTAGATAGACTAAACTATCGCCCGGTTCACACTCCACCCACGTCTATTGTTTCCTGTTTAGGATGTGGTTTCCGGCTTTCTCTCTTCCAATCTTTTCACTCTTACGTAGCACCCTGCACATCAGTAGCGTTACCGCCTTGTTCGGGGTGATATGATTAAAAAAAAAAGATCCATCTCCCGAAGCTATTTTGGTTTAGCGGCAGATCAATTTCTCAGGATTTCATGCCGGAATGTAAATATTTTGTACGCAATTTTATTTGCTTTGGAGATAATAATGGTTTAAAGGTACAAGTTTACTAATTAATCCCCAACACAGGGGACAAAATGCATACATACCCTTGGGATATACATTTCCCAAGGGTATTTCCGCGTAAGTGAGAATGTGTGTTGTGGTGCAGTGGATATCGACTCGGAACAACAAATCAGGGAGCCGAGTTCGAATTCCAGTTCAATTCCCGGCATTCACTTACGCCCAAATACCCTTGGGAAATGTATTAATCCGTCTTTTCCCTCCAGTTATGGGTTAAATAATAGTACAGATTGAGTTCTATAGCCCTGGTCGGCAACCAGTCTACTGCAGAATGCAATGGCAACCAACTGAGGGATAATCTTCTGCCCAGTCAGTCATGTCTCTTTCGAGACATGATCGCCCAAGCGTGTATCACGGATGGCACTTAACTGACTGACTAAATATAACGAAACCAACCGAAATTACAACTCTGCGATTAACAATTCCGTGCTGTTAACCATCCGCACATCCAAGCTGGAGGTCACCCATGTAGGTACTGACCACGCTCGACGTTGCTTAATTTCGTTGATCGTTTGGGAACTGGTGTCGTTTCCTTTTTGGTAAAAGTTTATCTTTAGTCCTAATTCTTGGAACACTTGGTAGATGTTTAGGTTTTTTTGCTTGTTTGTCCGTGAGCTTATGCCAGACTCGGCTTAGGTGAACTGATATCTTCATTGAATCATACACGTCTCAGTATGGGCACGCTGACCTATATACAAATTAACGACACCAGTATACGTAAATATATACGAACCTCCTACCTGAAGCAAATGCACATATGGAAGATTTTATTCCCAGTTTAAAACTGAATTGAGAAACGATGAACTTTCGCGTCAATTTCTGTTTGTTTGTATTTATTCTCGAATAAAATGTTTTTTATGGCCTTGTTATTGCAAGTGATGCGGTTAAATTTACCCATGCGTCTGGGCGCCAGCAGTAGAGCAACATTTAGGGAACTCGTTAGCTTTTGTACTAAGTAGGAACTCTTCCTGGATATCACGTTACTATGGCCCTGTGCCACACCGTGATTAGGGAAATACTTAAGAAATTAGTCTTAAAGAATAATTGGCAAGTGTTTGTGCTGCAAGATGTGCGTTGTGGTGCAGTGGATATCGGCTTGGAACAAGAAATCGGAGAACTGAGGTCGAATCCTAGTTGAATTCCCTGCATTCACTTACGCGCAAATACTCTTGGAAAAGGTATTAATACGTCTCTTCCTTCCAGCTATGGATCAAATAACAGGACATATTGGGTTCTTTAGCCTTGATTAGAAACCAGTCTACCGAAGAAAGTAATGGCTACCAACTGCAGGAAAGTCTTCTGCCCAGTCAGTCATGTGACTTTCGAGAGATGATCGGCTAAGCGTGTATCACGTATGGTACTTAACTGACTGATTCAATGAGTGCCACAAAATAGCCAACTATTTCGGTTTTATACCAGACAAAATCATAACTCGCTATATATATATATATATATATATAGAGAGAGAGAGAGAGAGTGAAAGACGATCAGAGGTAGAGAGAGAAAAAGTGTGCGATATGGGAATCCACATTTACTGCCTGTTTCACATTTCAAGCAAACTTCAGATCATATGACATTGCACCTGGTATATATATATATATATATATATACATATATATATATATATATATATATATATATATATATATGTGTGTGTGTGTGTGTGTGTGTGTGTGTGTGTGTGTGTGTGTGTGTGTGTGTGTGTGTGTAGTAGTTTCTTTGTATGGTGATTAAAAGTAGCAAGAAAGGCGCTATATGCATTTTCATTTTATTTTTATTTTTATTGTTCTTAGTACTTTCAATCTTTTTCAAGAACATCTTCAGGCGTTTGATCGTTAATAAATTAAAAAATATATGCAAGTATATATATATATATATGTATTTACAGACAGTGAAAAAGGGTGAGAATGGAAGAGAGAAAGAGAGTGTGATATAGGAAATAACGCACCCACAGTTGCTGTAAATTTCACATCACAAGCGATCTTCAGATCATATGACACACTGCACCTTTTACGCGACCTAATATATATATATATATGTCATTGATAGATTATCGGTTTTGAATATTATGGCTTTCTTGGTTGTTTGTATATATATATATATATATATATATATATATATATATATAAACAAATAAATGGTAAGACAGAAAACTCCCTCATAGCACCAAAATTCAGACGTCAAAAAATATGTTGAACTTCTCTGCACGTTTAGCAAATATTGTATTTTGACAAAAATAGAACGATCATCGTAATTCTGGAAGGTAACATATTTAAAACAGGCAGTTTTTGTAATTATGGTACTCAATATCAAAAGATATTATGGTACTCGATATCAAAAGATAAAACATTAATAATAATAATAATAATAACAATAATAATAATATGTGTGTCTGTGTGTAAAATTCTTCTTGTTTAAAACGTGAGAAAATTTTCCTTTCTTTCTCTTTTAGAATATTTGTTATTTCTTTCTGCCTTTCTTTGTTTTCGGCGCTGTCTCCCTTTTTCTTTCTCTCTCTTTGTCTCCCTGTCTATATATAAAGGTGGGCTTTGTTTCATGCTGAAGGCCATGACAATTGCGATTAGGCGTGAAACAGACTTTCCCCTCTGTGTGTTGATTTCTTGATTTCAATGTTCACTTTTATATTTGCATATTGACCTGTAAATACCTTAAAACTTAATTTATTATATATATATATATATATATATATATATATATATATATATATATATATTTCAATTCCAGTCGAACACTCTGCATTTACTTACGCACTGCTTCCGTCTAGTTATGGGTTAAATAACTGAGGTCTGCCGTTCATGCGATCTGTGGCGAACTTCTGAACCGATTGTTTGTTATCGGCAATTCCGAAAAGTGTGGAAGGTGCCTTACAAGCCTTCACCACTCAAAACAATTCTTTGTCTGGCAATCTAACGGATTTAGATACTTTATACGTCGAAATCGACGGGAGAGTCCATAATATATATATATTTAAAGTACGTATATTTTGGCAGCATCTTTTCGTTTAAACCCGTAGTATTAAACGATAGCGACAACTCAGTCTTGTAGATTTTCTTTTATATTTTCTCATATTTTTTAATGAGGCTTTATATTTCCAAATTATATTTATGCAAATATTGTCCATGAGTACTTTCGAACGTCATCGTTCATCATCAGGGTCAAATTTTACGATTTTGCAATTTTAAGCATCAACAACTGCCTTGTCGCAGAAAATTGTAAAACCATAAAATTTGACCCTGATGATGGACGATGACGTTCGAAAGTACTCGGTTAACCTATGGACAATATTTGCATAAATATAATTTGGAAATATAAAGCCTCACTAGAAAATATGAGAAAATACAAAAGAAAATCTACAAGACTGAGGTGTCGCTATCGTTTAATACAACGTGTTTATATATATATATATATATATATATATATATATATATATATATATATATATAGTGTTAGTGTTAATAAAACATAGCTCGTTAAAATATACCGGGATATTAAGTATATATCAATAAATATACATATTATCTCTCGCTGGTAGCGCAACTCGAAGTTTCATGCTCAGTGCAATGTTCAGGTGCTGAGTACAGAATTACCATTACGGAATTTAAACTTTACGAAAAAATATCTGGTTACCACATTGTTGACGCTGTCGTATATTATATTCTCATATTCTAAAAACGTATTTGGTATTTAGAATTAAAAGGATTTATTTTTAGAAATTACTTTAGAGTTGTGGATAATAATATTTTATATGAAGCATCAAGAGAGATTATTGATAAAGGGGTGTCCCGCCCACTACTACAATGTTTTCATTTTATTTTCATAAATAAATGATATTTTCAAAACATACATACGAAAACAAAAAAGGTACATTTTTCTTTTTTTTTTTAACTTATTTCACCTGAAGTAAGGGAGTAAAGCCACTAAGAAACAGGGGGATTACCGAGAGTAAAAGAATAAGAAAAAGAAAAATGTTATTAAGGAGCTAAGAAAATAACAGAAGAATTAACATTTTGCGGGAAAAAATTTTCTATTTCTTCGTAATTACAGTGAAAATATATTGTAAATATTATTGGCGGTACATACCAAATGTACATATTCCTGGCAGTAGATACGAAATGTACATATTACAGGCAGTAGATACCAGATGTACGTATTACTGGCAGTAGATACCAAGTGTACATATTACAGGCAGTAGATATCAAGTGTGCATATTACTGGCAGTAGATACAAAATCTACGTATTACTAGCAGTAAATACCAAGTGTACATATTACAGGCAGTAGATACCAAGTGTATACATTAATGGCAGTAGATACCAAATGTACGTATTACTGGCAGTAGATATCAAATGTACATATTACTGGCAGTAGATACCAAATGTACATATTACTGGCAGTAGATATCACATGTACATATTACAGGCAGTAGATAACAAGTGTACATATTACAGGCAGTAGATATCACATGTACATATTACAGGCAGTAGATAACAAGTGTACATATTACAGGCAGTAGATACCAAGTGTACACATTACTGGCAGAAGATACCAAATGTACATCTTACTGGCAGTAGATATCAAATGTACATATTAATGTGTAAATTGGGCAGTAAACTATTTAAAAGTACAGTAGAGCGCTCCATGCTGTCACCTATATTAAGAGCAATTGTTTGTGTTTACTGAATTAGTGTTCAAATCTGCCAACAATTGCTCCTGCATCCCATTCAACCAACCATTCTTTTTCAATATATAGAAACGTGTATGATTCCGAATTCTCTCCAGAAGTGAATTAATTAACCTTGTCTTTATGAACCTTAACTTTAAAAACGTTTTCACACATTGAACTTGAGTAACTGATAGCGTACAAATATAAAGTTCTCATTAATTTTTTATTATTAAAACAGCTGTTTGCCTTTGTTATTGGAATTTTTATTCGTTATAGAGGGCCAACTCTTTCCGGAGCCAATTGCCACTGACATGCTGACACCTCCGACACAGAATATGTCTGGTGTACATATTTGCAAAATCAGTAAATAAATACAATGCGATGAAACGAAAGGCTTGACTGATATTTATTGACATGATCAAGTAATCTTCTTCAGGTGCCGTGTCCTTTTAGGACGTAGGCGATCATAGAACTCCACTTACTCCTGTCCTTTGCCGCTCTTAACACTTTTTCGCCTGGTATCTCTCTCAAACCTTGCTGCGCTATCCACTTGTTCAAGCACATCAAGTATGTCTTACATTGCTTTCCCTTGCCTCTCTTTTCCTCTGTCTCGTGAGTATTAGATTCTCCAAGCCCTCCTTCCTCGTTACGTGTTCCTCAAAATTTAGCTGTCCCTTCCTGAAAGTGTTGTGTACGACAGGATACGAATCTGTGTCTCTATTCTCTATTCTACAGGAAACCACTGTTAAAACCGACTTGATTTCAGATCCATCAGTCGCGGAACACTTTTAAAGTTAAGGAAAGTTCAGTCACCATATATATATATATATATATATATATATATATATATATATATATATATATATAAAATTCATGTCACTCGAAGCTCATGATTAAACATAATAGACGTGCATTGTCTCTTATATTTAACAGTATATATATATATATATAATTGTGTGAGTGGATGTATTATAAATATTTGTAGTGAGATAGTATTTTCAGTGCGAATCAACTCTAAAACATTAGCTGTTTCACTTAAATACTTTAGATCTCCTTGCACGATGCAGGGAGTCTCCATCTTCCGCCAAAAGGGAGAAAAAAAAAACAGCTCCTTAAAAAAGGCTTACAAAAATGCATCAGCAATAAATTTGAACCTCTTAATATACAATGGCCCAATAGACGCACTCCTGTTTAGGGTTGTGGAATTTGTGAAATGGCTCATACTGTGATGCGTCATCAGTCAAACATCTGCACACCTACACACGTGTTTCTCTGCATGCACACACACACAAATATATAACTGCATATTCAACACATGCATGCATACACGGGTGCATACAATTTACATTTATGTGAATATATATATATGTTACGGAAATTAACGAAGATTAACGAAATGGTCTTTAAACAACCGACAAATATTTATTTCTACCAGCCTGATTATTTATTTATGATAATTTTTTGTTACGAAAATATGTCATTCGGCAGGATTATAGGCTTGATTTAACTTCTTTTAAGCTGTTGGTCATTCGTGGTCGGGAGGTTTAAGAAGCGCCAGATCACGTGGTGGTTTCCCCTATGTGGATAGTGGTTGCAGGTTCGAATCCTGCCGAATGACACATATTTTCGTAACAAAAATGTATCGTAAATAATCAGGCCGGTAGAAATAAATATATATACTGTTTGATTAATTACTTAAATATGAGTATCGATCATAAATAATTGTTCAAACAAACCATTTCAAATTGTCGGTTGTTTAAAAACCATTTTGTTAATATTCGTTAATTTCCGTAACATTTTGACATTACGATACATTTCAGTGCAGTTAGGTTATTTACGGTGAATCGAAAATTGTGTTACATAGGCTTGACTTAACTTCGTTCAGATAAATTGGTGGCTTCCCCTATGTGCTTAGGTGGTTCGAATCGTGCCGGATGACACATATTTTCGTATCAAAAATGTATCGTAAATAATCAAGCAAGTAGAAATAAATTTATATACTAATTGATTACAAAACAGAATATCTACTTAAATATGAGTATATATAAAAAATAATGTTCATACAAATCATATATATAATATAATATTATAATAATGGATACTCGTATTTGAAATAGACATTCCATTTTTATTATTTTAAATAGTGTGTATTACATCTATCGGCCTGTGTAACTGACAAATCTTAATAAATTCAAATGCTGATACTTGTTTTTATGTCTTTGCTTTTTAAAAATATTAGAACTTCATGTCCACGAAGTAGTTTTACAAGTATTTTTAATCATTTCAAGTCGATAAAGCCAGTAAAACACAAAGGGCCGAAATAAAGGGTTCAGTTCGTAATTCAAATTACCTGAAGAAGGTTGGAGCGTACAACGACCGAATATTGCATCAGAGATGTGCACAACAGTCCGAATAAGGTAAATAATCCATATTGCTTTAATGAAGACCTACTAAGCTAGGACGCAGAAACCTTTTAACCCATTAGTGTATGGCATCCATAACTATTTTGACAAGACAGTTACTTAAAATGGCAATATTAGCAAATAATGTTTTTCAAGGATCTTTCACCCTTTCCTTGATCACGTATACGTCGTCTCTTGGCATTATCTTTCGACCACGTTTTCCTTTAAGTTTTAGATTGATTGATTTGATTTGTTTCTTCACCTCGATAACACGACTGACAGTTGAAAGGCTGACATCAACAATATCTACGATCTCTCTGTAGGGCTTGCCAGTGTGTTCGTGCAGCGTTACAATTTTTGTACGCTTTCTTGGTCCACCGCAGACAACACATTGACAGTGGGGGCAATAGTGTCTGAGCGTGATAAAAATCTGATGCAATCACAGATGACGCAATATTATTCAAAGCCAGACACATTTCATCGTACACTCCGAAAATAGATTCATATCACTGCGCATAAAGGCAAATGGCGTAATCTGGGGAAAAAATAGAAATCGATTACACCCTGCAACTCCAGTGGGTCTAAAACTGACCGTACGGTGAAAGAAAGGAAACTAAAGCAGTTGTTTCAATTAATTTGCACAAAGGTGCAGGAGTGAATGGCAAACAATCTCCTCAAAAGAAGAGACTTTAGGCAAAATAGATGTGGTTCTACAGAAGCTGAGAATACCATGAAATGAAGATGTGAGTAATGAGGATGTTTTAAAGATAATAGATGCAAAAGACGGCACTTACACTTAGAATCAGAAAGAAACAGTTGAAATTATTAGGACACCTAATGAGGAAAGAGGGACTGGAGAATTTGGCACCCATAAGATATACTGCACACCACTGCAAATGACCTAATCTGAAGAAAAATAGAAATCGATTATACTCAGTCACTCGAGTGGGTCTAAAACTGACTGTATGATAAAGGAAAAGAAGCTAAAGCAGTTGTTTCAATTAATTTGCACACGGGTGTAGATTACGCAAAAAGATCTGATATTTTAATGAAACTTTATTATTATTATTATTATTGAAAGCACCAAGGAGAGAAAGTTCCTCTGGAGTTAGTGAAGTAGTTTCGAAAAATGCATGCGGCCTTACAATTTTAGGTGATTTTTCGAAATCCTCTTTGGCCTATATATATATATATATATATATATATATATATATACATATATATATATATATATAGTATTGTAATGGTTGTTACAATGGTTTATAAAAGCAAAGTATCACTACACAAAAATTTTCGCGTTTCGGAGCTACGTTTGCTCCTCATCTGGTGATAAGTTGAAATCTATCTAAAAATAAATAAATGGAACTTTGTGTGTGAGTGCATGTGTGTGTGTCTGTGTGTGTGTGCCTGTGTATCCGTTACCTATAGACTCCGAAACGCCTGAACCGGTTTTCTTGAAAATTTACACAGTTGTACCATAAGCGTCTATGAGTGTTCTTAGGTAGGTTTTGTGTCGAGGTACCCTCGATAAATATCGAAAATCGATAATCGAAAAAATCGGTTTATAGTAGGAGTGGTCCGATTTTAATCAAATTTGATACACTCATAGACAAAGACATAAGAAACGATATTCAGAAGTTTCAATATTAAGAAGTTTCGATATTAAGAAGTTGCAGTTCTTACAATAGTGCAGAAAATCGATAATATATATATGTATAAATCGATACAAGGAAATCAAAATTTGACTTACATCCATTCATTTTTCTTTCAGTCTACGATTTCGCTTTAACTGGAAACATTTTAGTCTTTTGTGCCAACGTCTAAAGAGTCTGAGTTACAGTTTTTGGATTAGTTTTAAAGCTTTTATTACACCCGAGCAACGCCGGGTTATTCTGCTAGTGAAAAATAAATGGTGAAAACGATTTATTTTTGGTAATATGATATGTAAGTGAATGTGGTGGGAGTTTAGTACGATATATATGTATATATATCAACACTACTATAGAAGTAAGTCCATCCATTGACTTTGTGAGCTGTTGTACTTCGGATGTGTGTTGTGGTGCAGTGAATATCAACTCTGAACGACAAATCGAATTCGAGTCGAGTTCGAATTCCAGCTGAATTCCTTGCATTCACTTACACACAAATAACCTTGGGAAATCCGTCTCGTCCCTCTAGTTATCGGTTAAATAACAGGACAAATTGGGTTCTATAGCCTTGGCTGGCAGCCAGTTTACCGCAGAAAGTAATGGCAAGCTACTGCGGGAAGGTCTTCTGCACATTCAGTTATGTCTCGAAAGAAACATAATGGCCCAAAGCGTGTTTCACGTATGGCAACTGACTGACTGTATTTTCTCATATGAAACTGTAAAGTATCTAGAAAAGTATCCTCATTTCCACTTTGCCGTAAACCGTCTTCTTCATAACGCTCCACAATTTTGCAGTTGGGCTAAAGTCAGGCGAAGAAGCCAGCCACTTCATGACACGAGTGCTTTTAAAATTTATTTCTGATTTTCGTTAATTTTGTCGTCAGATATGATAAAGCATTATCTTGTATAAAAATAATTTTACTTATCTATATTTCTGGGTTGAGGTAGTATTTACACTATTTATAATGTTCGGACTATTGTCTTTATTTTTTTTTTGCCAGTGTTTTGACGTTTCGGCCGTTGTATGCTTCGGCCTTCTTCAGGTGCTAGGAATTTCGAATCGAACCCTTATTGGGATCACTGGGGTATATCATTCTCATTCCATGTGCACCTGAAGAAGACTGGAGCGTACAATGGCCGAAACGACGTAATAATGGCAATAAAGATGTAGACAATAGCTCGAACAATGTAAATAGTGTAAAAATGGTTTTGTTTCTAAAAGTTTTCGCATTTTTTTTCTTATGGTGTTTGCAAAAAAATCAGTCTATGTTTGAGGTGTCATCTTAAGACAATCTAAGGAAAGCAGTTTTCCATCCGGCTGGTCCGAAAAGTATATCCCTGCCTTTATCGGCGAAAAGAATGACTGAAAAATAAGTCTTTATGTATTTTCTATTTTTTTTTTGAAGGAAAATAAACGTTCTGTCTTAATTTACAATTTGAAATTGTCCTCAACATCATGCCCCTTTCAAGACTTACTGTTACAAGGCCAGCAAATTCCCCCCCATAGACGATTTCTTTTCCCTTGATGCAAGATACAGTTTTGGTGAGGTAAAGTTCAACTTGGCCTTATCAACTTTGCATTGTATTCTTTTCAAGGTTCTTTAAAGGAATTCCGCACCGTTCACTGGTACTCGTCGAACATTGTTACAATTCCAACGCTGTTTTACCTTTTGTAAGCAATGGAGTTAATAAACGTTTCTCTTAATCCTCAAACTTTCAAGTAGCAGGATATCGGCCTGTGGTTTGACCTGGAGGAGAATTGGCTCCATTCAGAATGAATAATTCTAATGTTTTAAACCCAGATATGTAGAGGGAAATGGGCAGACGCGCAAATGCATAGCCAACCCGACGACCACACTCACCTATGGGATCAACGATAATGATGATAATGATTTGTACATTGTAGCGTTGTGGTGCATTGGATGCGAGGAATTCAACTGAAGTTTGAAATCGGCTCCCCGACTTCTCGTTCCGAGTCGATATCCACTGCACCACGATACTTTGCTTAATTTCGAGAAGACATCATTCGCCATATGTCTTCAGATCTTATGTGATATTTTCAAGTCAGTGTTGTTTATCTGGATGTCATTGATTGTGACACCGCAATATGTGATGTATTATATTCAATTCATTTCTGAAAATGTTGTTCTCTTATATCATCTTTCTTTCTTTCTTTCTTTCTTTCTTTCTTTCTTTCTTTCTCCGTCTGTTTAGATCTAGTTATCTATGCAAACAAAGTGGCTGGATTTTGTATTTTATATAACCACCTGATTTTATCATATCTATCTATCTATCTATCTATCTATCTATCTATCTATCTATCTATCTATCTATCTATCTCAGTCTGTTCATATCTATCTATCTATCTATCTATCTATCTATCTCAGTCTGTTCATATCTATCTATCTATCTATCTATCTATCTATCTATCTATCTATCATACATATCCAACAACGCAATAATAATAATAATAATAATATATATATATATATATATATATATATATATATATATATATACAAACACTATTTACAGATTAGTGGCACAGCAATGGGCCACGAAAATGGCACCTAGTTATGCCAATATCATTATGCATATTTTAGAAAAAAAGATACAAGACAGTTCACAATACAAACCATCACATTATTTTAGATACATTGATGATATTTTCTTAATATGGACTCATGGATTAGAAAAATTAAAAAACTTCTTTACTTTCTGCAACAACTTCCACAATACAATCAAATTTACCATGGAACACTCATACACATCCGTCCCTTTCTTAGACGTCATGGTAAAATTAAATAAACATACACTTTCCACCAGTCTATACAACAAACCCACAAACCAACATAAATTCCTACACTTTAACAGCTGTCATCCCCTCAAATTAAAAAAACCTATCGTATACAGCTCATTTATTAGAATAAAACGCATTTGCTCCCAGACCATCCAGATTTTCTAAACAACATTAACAACCTAACAAAACAGTTTCTAAAATGTAAATATCCAATAAAAATAATAAAGGAAGCACTACATAAAACCATCCACATAGATCGTAGCACACTTCTCACATACAAAAAACGAAAAGATAACAACCGAATTCCCATGGTTTTTAACCATAATCAATATTCCTACACACTTATCAAAAATTTAAAAAATGATTACAGGAACCTCCAATCAAACAAAAACATCAAAGACATTTTCGATAAACCACCCATAAATGCAAAGAAACAAACACCCAACCTATCAACTATCCTCACTTCTAACAAATATTTAAATAATACAAACCTATCAGGGAATTTAAAATGTGGAAAGCCTCGCTGTTTAATTTGTAAATATTTAATAACAGACAAAACATTCTCTGTACCCAACACCAAAATAAAATTACACCCACCAAACCTTACTTGTGACAGCAAAAACATCATCTACTTTCTCTTCTGCTCAATTTGCTCCAACAGTGGATATATCGGCGAATCCGGTAATAGCTTTAGATTTCGCTTCAATAATCACAAACTAAATATACGACAAAAAAATGTATACTCCCCAATTGCAGCCCATTTTAATCAACCTGATCATACTTTAGAAAATTGCAAATGTTTACTAATAGACTCCAATTTTAGTTCTACATACACACTCAGAAAGAAAGAAAAATACTGGATTTTAAAATTAAATACACACAAGCTAGGGTTAAACAGGGACTTAGGTGTGTTGAATCTTTACAAATATTTCAATAGCTAAAAATTTTTTTTTCAGATAGTCCAAGAAATTTTTATCTAAAACAAACAGACTTTCTCTACGGACGTGCCGCATGTTGTGAACAAACACACCACGTGATGTAAACACAAAGTATTCGGACGCTTTCGTGAAATACGTTTCTAATTCAAATTTAAAAATCACTTGTTTCTGATGAAGGACCGAGGGCGGTCTGAAATATAAAAATAAACAAATACTGTTCAAATAAAGTACATTTTTAAATTCAAAACTTTTTATTAATATTCTTTCCTATATATATAAATATATATATATATATATATAATTAAATTTGTTTAAAATCAATATAGTTTACATTGCGAGACGGAAATTTTTACCTCATCATCAGGCAATGTTAGTTCATTGCTGTGTAAATTATGTTAATTTTAAATAAAAAACAAATATAAATATATTATGCACTACAATATTTGTTGTATTGAGCGCATTTTTAAAAAAGTAAATGCCGTAATTAGAAAGGATGTGTGTTGTGGTGCAGTGAATAACGACTTGGAATGCCAAATCGTGGGGCGGAGTTCGAATTCCAGTTGAATTCATTGCATTCACTTTCGCGTAAATACCGTCGGGGAAAGTATTAATTCGTCTCTTCCCTCTAGTTATGGGTTAAATAGCAGGACTAATTGGGTTCTTTCGAGACATGATCACCGAAGCGTGTATCAAGTATGGCACTGAACTGACTGAATGAGATAGAAGTGCTTAGAGAATTTGATAATCACAGGGCGGATAATGGGAAAGAGAGACAGGGGAAAGCAGTGTGTGATATACTTGATGGGCTTAAGCAAATAGAAAGCAGGCAGGGTTTGGAAGAAATAACAAAACAAAAGTTATTAAGAGCTACAAGAAACAGAAAAATGTGGAGGGCCATCGTCGCTTACGTTATGGAAAAGCACGGCACATGAGGGAATAGCAGTTACGTCTTATCTGAAACACACTTCGTTCTTATAATAATAAACAATGAAAAGGCATTTTTTCTCTTCCCTCATTTTTCAACTTTGCTGTCAGACATTTTGGAAGTTGACAATGGTTTGAAAGCAGACGAGAAAGACAAAGAGATACGGAAGTAAATAAAAAAAACAAAAAAACTTAGCTTTTTAGGCGTTGGGCCTGAAAGCTTATACAGACATTTTGGTAGTGTCTACATTTTTTTCTTTGTAAGTAGAAGTTTGAAGATTTAGTTTTTTTTTTGTTTTGTTTGTTTGTTTTTTAATCTCCTATCTTATCGTTCACTTCATCGTTTGGTTTAACCTGGAATGAGGGAAAGGATAGTTTTGATTACGACACGATAAGGACAGGACCACTTAAGTCATTTTAGTTTTTACTTCCTTAGCAATGAAGCTAGCAAAGTTCTAGAAGTCGAAACACTTTTGGTAGGAACACTGGTTCTGTATTTATACTTGTCGAGATCAACATAGACATTTTGATTTCAACCCCGCAAACATGCATCTAAGAAATATGCCCATCATCT
This sequence comes from Ascarosepion bandense, assembly GCA_037127315.1. NCBI lineage: Eukaryota > Metazoa > Mollusca > Cephalopoda > Sepiida > Sepiidae > Ascarosepion > Ascarosepion bandense. The sequence goes on from JBBBDQ010000413.1 coordinate 323,633, forward strand.
AAAACATCTATCCTTCCTCAACATGGTCCTGGCTATGACGATAAACTACATCCGGCAGCAAGTTATCTGATCTGAAGATTGGAAGATTTGAGGAGTGTGGAACCATCTCTTTATTGTTGTTGCTTCCCAGGTCCACCTTGACAGGGGGTGGTAGCATCTGTTAGGTTCCTCGCTATGGTCAAATAGTGAACCCACTAAAAAAACAAAAAAACTAGGAAAGTATAAAAATACATTTTTATAGTAAAATTACCTTTAATACATTAAAAAAAACTATAACTGACATGTTTAATCATTTTCTTTGCGCTCTCGTCAAACTGAGGCATTGAAGTAACGAGTGACAGAAAGTGAAAATATATATATATATATATTTAATCATATCACCCCGAGCAAAGCGGTAACGCCACTGATGTGCAGGGGGCTACATAAGAGTGAATAGATTGGAAAAAAGAATGCCGGAAACCACATCCTAAACAGGGAACAAGGGAGGAGTCTCTACACCTGTTCAATAGACGTGGGTGGAGTGTGAACCGGACGATAGTTTAGTCTATCTACTCCAATTGAAAAAAAAAAAAGAAAAGAAAAGTGAAAAGATTGGAAAAGAGAAAGCCGGAAACCACATCCTGAACAGGGGACAAGGGATGAGCCACTACACCTGTTCAATAGAAGTGGGTGGAGTGTGAACCGGGCAATAGTTTAGTCTATCTACTCCAATTAATTTAATAAATATTTGCTTTTGCATAATTAATTATGATGAACTCCAATTTTTCTGACTGATCCCAGTCTTAATGTTAATATTTTCTAAGCTTATACCACAAAAGTTATGATGGAAATAAGATAGTCCCGAGTATAATGATATACTACATCTGGCAGGAAAGTCTTTGATCGGAAGATTGCAGGTTTTGAAGATACTGGAATCAACTTTTAATTACCTACAATACCTTCTTTAGAAAAAAAATTATCACCAGTACTTTTGGAATTGAAGTTACCAGCAGGCTGTTTTTCTATGTGCCGTGTCCTTTCAGAACGTAATGATCATGGCTCTCCATATCTCCTTATCCCTAATAGCTATTAGTAAGTTTTCTTCTGTTTAACTGTCTCAAATCCCGCTTTGCCATCGATTTGCTCAAGCCCATCAAGTTTTTTACGCGTTGCTTTCCCTTGTCCCTCGTTCCCTCTATTTGACCTGTGAGTATCAGATTCTCCAAATCCTCCTCCCTTTGGAACTTCAGCTGACATTTCCTGAGATTAAGTATTAGTTTCCTTTTTGTTTCCATTCTCTCCAGAACATCGTCGTTGCAAATTTATATAAAAAATACTAGCAATTAATTTATTTTTATAATCATATCGCCTCAAGCAAGGCATTTTACTGCCACTGTTTTGCAGGAGGTTACATAGGAGGAAAGTTATGAGAAACATTGACAGATTATATAGAGTGTCAGGAAGTGGGATGGATGAGAATACTGATGAGAGTGGAGTGGACGGAGAAAGAAGCATGAGAGAGAGAGAGAGAGAGAGAGAGAGAGAATGCAGATTAGTGAGATAGGAGATAGGAGATACTGACTTTACATTTAAATTCTTGGAGATTATAGCTGTCTGGAAAGCAAATAAACGAAAGGAAATTCCACAGGCGGGAAGTGCGAGAAAAGAAGCCGATGGAATAGAATTTGTGTTTACAATTTATTGGTTTCACAGTAAAAGGGTGGGACCTGGTTGCTAATCTTGTGGCTCGAGTAAATTTATATATAGGGGGCATCAGTGAGCTAAGTTCATTGGAGCAGAAGCCGTGAAAGTATTTGTAGAAAAGACACAGGGGAGCCACATTGTGCTGGTGGGAAAGTGACTGTATCCTAGCTGCCAAGTCGGGATCTATCACATTACAGATTCTTTGTTGGATTTTATCAAGGACACCTAGGTGGATAACAGGAGCACCCGACCAGATATGGCAGCAGTATTCAATACACATTTTATAATAAAATGGCAAACAATACATTTTATGACATTGAGCCTGGTCAGTACTTAAATGGGTGACCACTTTGGAATACCAGGTGCTGTAAGCGTTTAGTGACGGATGTGCGTTGTGGTGCAGTGGATATCGGCTCGGAAAGAGAAATCGGTGAGCTCAGTTCGAATTCCAGTTGAATACCCTGCTGGACAATATCATCAAAGATGAAGGAAAAACTTGAAGCAACTGAAATGTGGTTCTATAGAAGGATGCTGCGAATATCATGGATCGAGCATGTGAGCAATGATGAGATTTTAAAAATGATGGAAACGAAAAGGAAATTTATACTGAGCATCAGGAAGAGACAGCTGAAGTCCCTTGGATATGCATTGAGGAAGGAGGGCTTCGAGAACCTAATACTAACAGGCCAGATAGAGGGAAAAAGAGACGGGGAAAGCAACGGATGACATATTTGAAGGACCTAATCAGGTGGATGATGGAACGAGGGTTGCATGGTGTAACAGGAGAAGGCGTGCTAAGAGCCACCAGGAATAGGGAGACGTGGAAAGCCATGATCGCCTATGTCCTGAAGGAACAGGGCACATAAAAGAAGAAGCACTTTGATTTAAACGGCGTCTTTTGTACAGAGACACCATTTGAGCATCTTTGTAAATATTGTCTGTTATCGGGAGTGTTTTAGTATGGTGTGTATGTGGGTATGTAATTGTGTTGGAAATAGTTTTTTTTGGCTTATGATTTCACCCCATCGTGTGACATTTTCCATCCTGCGTTAAAATATTTCCGAAAATATTTTAACTTCTGCACCTGTTGGATGCTTATATTTCCAATTCGTAACTTGAATCTCACGATTTTTCTCTTCCTGATGACCATATGTTTTCTTGTAATTGATGGCTAGTCTTTTTTCTCGTTTCTTTTCGACCACACTAATCGAAAGTTGTATTATTACTGAGCAGAAAATGAAGTGTAGGCGTCCTTTAATATGGCATGTATGTGTGTTGTAGTGCAGTTGATATCGGCTCAAAACGAGAAATCGGAAGAGCCGAGTTCAAATTCCAGTTGAGTTCGTTGTATTCACTTACCAGCAAATACCTTTGGGAAAGTTATTAATCCGTCGCTTCTTCTTCCTGCTATGGGTTAAATAGTAGAACACATCGGGTTCTACTGACTTGTTTAGCAAGGAGTCTATTACAGAAATATTGTCTCGGAACGAGAAATCGGAGGGCCGAGTTCGAATTCCAGTTGAGTTCGTTGTATTCACTTACCCGAAAATACCCTTGGGAAAGTTATTAATCCGTCGCTTTTCTTCCAGCTATGGGTTAAATAGCAGAACACATGGGGTTCTATTGACACGTTTAGCAAGCAGTCTATTGCAGAAATATTGTCTCGGAACGAGAAATTGGAGGGCCCAGTTCGAATTTTAGTTGAATTCGTTGTATTCACTTACGCACAAATACCATTTGGAAAAGTATTAATCCGTCGCTTCTCTCTCCAGCTATGGGTTAAATAGCAAGACATATTGGGTTTTTTTTTTTGTTCATACAGTTAATATTACGGGGTGGTGTCATTAACGTTGAACGAGACTAAGTTGGTTATTCGATGACCCGGTTTCGATTTTTATCCATGATTATTACTCTTTTCATAAATATGTTCACATGTCAGTCAGTTAAGTGCCATTATTGATACACGCTTGGGCGATCATGTCTCGAAAGAGACTGAGCAGAAGATTATCCCGCAGTAGGTTGCCATTACTTTCTGCTGTAGACTGGTTGCTAGCCAAGGCTATAGAATTAAATCTGTCCTGTTATTTAACCCATAACTGGAGGGAAGAGACGGATTAATACCTTTCTCAAGAGTATTTGCGCGAAGGTGAATGCAAGGAATTCAACTGGAATTCGAACTCGGCTCTCTCGATTTGTCGTTCTGAGGCGATATCCACTTCATCACAACGCGTATCCATGGTACGTTTTTAAAAAAGAAGATATAGAAAAAACTATATCATACAAATAATTCGACGCCGAAAGAGTGCCCCTCCCACTTTGGTAAGAGAAACGATTCCCAAAACAGTTATAAGCAAAGAGATCCACCCCAATGTCTCTACCTTTTTTTTTTTTTTTTTGCAGTAAGGTTTCATCCTGTACAAGGCCCACTCGGTGTAGAGGTTACGTTTATGGGTAGTTTATATGGATAGGAGGTGTGAAGATAACATTTAACTCTAGACTTGAACAGATTAAGTTTGCAGTAATGTTATGGGGAAACACACTTTATTCCTCAGATAATGGATTCTCCCTCCTATATTAATAAAAGTTAACAGGAAGTTAACTCGTGAAGTTCTTAGGTATTCTACCCATGCCTTCCACTCAAAATTTTACATATGGGCGTTAAGTAGGATTACATAGAGCATCTGAGGCATTATGGTGGACGTGGCAAGAATGGTAAGTAAAAATGTAGTATTATGGTGTAAGGTTTATTGTAAGTGTGTTAGGGTCGACAAAAGTGAATAGCTAAGCTAAATTAGGACAGAGGATGACCAGCCTTCCCCACCCCCATTTTGGCCATGTGCCACATTTGTACATTGCGTACAATAAATAATGAAGTTCTTATGTGTTCTACCCATGTCACTCAAAATTTTACATATGGGCGTTAAGTAGGATTACATAGAGCATCTGAGGTATTATGGTGGACGTGGTAAGAATGGTAAGTAAAAATGTGGTATTATGGTGTAAGGTGTATTGTAAGTGTGTTAGGGTCGACGAAAGTGAACACAGGATGACCAGCTTTCCCTATCCCCGTTTTAGGTCTTGTGCAATAAATATTGAAGTTCTTAGGAGTTCTTGGGAAGTTCAGTAGAACTACTAGGCAGGTGATATTAGTCGGCAGTTAGCCGAAGACTAAGAAGACAGCTTTCAGTGGAAGATTACCAAGTTCCTAACATTTTGGGTGCATTAAAGTCGATTAGAAACTGACATAGTATTATTATGACCTTCCGTGCGAAAACTACTCCTAAACAAGTAATCGGTGGGGGAAAAATCCACTTGGGAGTCTTTTTTACAGGGTAGGAGTTCACGAGAAGAAGCTGTTTGAGTGGAACTTATTTCTCGCCATTGGAATCCGGAAAGAATGTTAGCTAATATGCAAGTGGCATAGCCGTGAAGTTTAGACCTGGCGGAACCAAGAAATGTAGTTTGCCCATAGAAGTAGCGATAAAGCAGTGAGAGACTTACCACAACCCGCCTGTGAGAGAGATGTTGGCTGTTGGAAAATATTTTTTCTCCAACAAAGATTCAGAAACATCGTTGAACTCTATCAAGACTGGAAAGTAAGGTCCCGGCATCTCCCACCCAACAACAAATGAAGAATACTAGAATCAAGCAAGTATAAAAATTTAAATATCTAGAAAGCGTTCTAACAGGAGATGAAAAGTGCGACACAGATCCGAAGGCGAATTGGCATGGTGAAGGACGCGTTCCAGAAGCTGAGTAAAGTACTAAGACACAGAAAACTTTCGCTAAAAACAAAGAAGACAGTACTAGATTGCTTTGTGATGTCAGTTCTTCAATATGGCAGTGAATATTGGACAATGTCATCGAAGATGAAGGAAAAAACTTGAAGCAGCGGAAATGTGGTTCTACAGAAGGATGCTGCGAATATCACGGACCGAGCATGTGAGCAATAATAAGGTGTTGGAAAGAATGGCAACAAAACGTAAATTAATAGTGAGCATCAGGAAGAGACAACTGAAGTTCCTGTGACATGCAATGAGGAAGGAGGGCTTAGAGAACCTGATACTGACAGGCCAGATAGAGGGAAAAAGAGACAGAGGAAAGCAGCGGATAAAATATTTGAAAGGTCTGAGCAGGCGAATGATAGAACGGGGGTCCTGTGGTGTAACAGGAGAAAGCGTGCTAAGATCCACCAGAAATAGGGAGACGTGGCAAGCCATGATCGCCTACGTCCTTAAAGGACAATGCACGAGAGAAAAAGGCTCCATTTTCGACCTGATCTGGCTCTTATAAAGGTAGAAGGTAGCATGAGCATTCAGGTACTTAATATCATAACGTAACGAAAATGAGACACTAATCTGAATTAGAATTAATGAGGAAAGAGTGACTGGATAATTAATTTTAGAATTAAGAGAGATAAAGAAAAATAGCGATTAATATATCTAAAAAGCTTGTGAAATGAACGGTAAAATACGGTTGGTTGGTTGTTTTGTTTTATGGCATAAAACTTCGGCGGGTCATTTATTGCCAACTAAATTTTATTTATTTATTGCTGGTAATACCTTTTTCTTTCAACATTTTATTGTTGTTTTTATATAAGTTTTGTGTCTAGTAATACTTTTTTCTTCTCCAGTATCAAGATTCATTGGGATTTGTTTGTAAGGGCAGGGTCCCCAAGTCCTACCATTGTTATTTAACCCATAACTGGAGGTAAGGGACGGATTAATACCTTTCGCATGGGTAACAGTGCCTTAAGTGAATGCAGTGTATTCAACTGGAATTCGAACTCGGCTCACCGATTTGTCTTTCCGAGCCGAAATCCACTGCACCACAACGCACATCCGTCACTAAACGCTTACAGCACCAGGTATTCCCAAGCGGTCACCTATCTAAGTACTGACCGGGCTCAACGTTGCTTAACTTCGGTGATCGAGCTAGAACCGGTGTATTCAACGTGATATGGCCGTAAGCACGCACATCCGTCACTAAACCCTTACAGCACCTGGTATTCCCAAGCGGTCACCCATCTAAGTACTGACCAGGCTTAACGTTGCTTAACTTCGGTGATCGCGCGAGAAACGGGGTATTCAACGTGATATGGCCGTAAGCCTGTTAAAATAAGGATTGGGATGGAGACAGACATTAGGATAAGAATTTGTGGAAAGCAATGACCGTCTACGTTCTGAAGAGACACGGCACTTAGTAGGACAATAGTTAAGTGTAAATCGTGATGTCTGTAATAGAGATCTATAAACAAGTTGGCTGATTTTGGAAGACTAAGGAGAGACTATAGACTGCCAGTCAGTTCAGTGCCATACGTGATACACGCTTGGGCGATCATGTCTCGAAAGAGACATGAATGACTGGGCAGAAGATTATCCCGCAATAGGTTGCCATTGCTTTCTGCGGTAAACTGGTTGCCAACCAAGGCTATAGAACACAATTTGTCCTGTTATTTAACCCATAACTAGGGTATTTGCGCGTAAGTGAATGCAAGGAATTCAATTTGAATTCGACTCTCCGATTCTTGTTTCCGATTCAATATCCACTGCACCACAACGCACAGCCTATAGACTGTACATATCTTTTTTTCGTTTGAGTTGCATTTTTACCTTTCTTAATATAAAATATCCCGAAAATCTTTTTCATTTTTATATTCAATATTAAAATCAGTAAAAACACACTAAATTCCACATTTTATAAAGTGTGCGCTGGTATAGCAGATATCACATTACAATGAAAAGCGACCTTTTGAGTGTCGTTAATTAAAAATAAACCCTCCTAATGCCATCTGACGAGGAAAATAGAATGGAATTTTGAGGTTATCTAATATCTCTGATTTTTGTTGTTAATTAATAAGAGTAACTTAGTCCGGCAGAAGATTCAGCATTGGGGAGGATGGCAGTGATAGTGATACGGTTCATCTGCGCCGGTTACCGACAGTTCGCTAGCGCTCAAAATTTTAGTTTTTTTTTTCTCAGGCTCTAATATCAGCGGGATATGCGCAAAAATCTCATCCACAAATGGCAAACCCTTTTCTTATGCGGAAACCATCGGCATTCATTGACCGAGCAACAGTTTCTTCTCGGGTTACGCTTTTCTTTACTCCATCACCTTTTAGCTGGGATCAAAGTGTAGTACCTGTTCATCCTATTTTTAAAGGTATCAATGAGAAATGTATTGCAGAACATTTTTTTTAATCATTCACCCCAAGCAAGGCATTCCACTGCCACTATTGCGCATGGGGCTACATAGGGGAAGGTAAAGAGAAAGAGTGGTTAGATATAGGAAATGTCAAAAGGAGGGTGATAGATGGGTAAGGATACGGAGGCTGGGGGTTGGGTGGATGGGAAGAGTGTTTGAAAGAATGGAAGCAAGTTAGTGTGTTAGGAGGTGTCTATTGACCTTACATTTAAACTCCTGGAGATTGTAGCCGTCGGGGAAGCAATCATGTGGAAGGGAATTCCACAGTCGAATTGTTGATAATTTTAATATGAATATGGTGATTTTCTAAGCGCAGCTTAGATGTGGCAAAAGGTTAAAAAGTACAGTACACCCAGTAAGAATCGAACTCACTACTTAGTTGTAAAGGTTCTAGCGAGACAAGAGTGCTAACCATTACACCACCACGAGGTGCCCATCTTACTCTGAATATGTATTGTTAGTTGGTCGATTTTATTTAGCGGCATATGTTGATTTACTAAAGATGTTGCAAAAGGCCGAACGTATGAAGTACTTAGTGAGGTTCAAACTCATTATTCAGTTGTAACAGGTTCTAGCAAGATGAGCTTGCTAGCCATTACACCACGTCGAGGTGCCCAATTTCTAAGCGCTGCTTAGACGTAGCACAAGGCTGAAAATACGGGACACCCAGTGAGGATCGAACTCACTACTCACCTGTAATGATTTTAGCGAGACAAGCTTGTTAACTATTATACCAGCTCGAGGTGTCCATTTTGCTATGAATATATATTGTCATTTGGTCGATTTTGTTTAGCGGCATGTGATCGTCTGATTTGTGGATGTGCGTTGTTGTGGTACAGTGGATATCGGCTCGGAACGGGGAGCCGAGTTCGAATTCAAGTTGAATCCATTATATTCACTTACGCGCAAATAACCCTTAGGAAAGGTATTAATCCGTCTCTTCTATCCAGTTATGGGTTAAATAGCAGGATAGATTGGGTTCTATAGCCTTGGTCGGCAACCAGTCTACCGCAGAAAGCAATGGCAACCTACTGCGGGATAATCTTCTGCCCAGTCAGTCATGTCTCTTTCGAGACATGATCGCCCAAGCGTGTATCACGTATGGCACTTAACTGACTGATCGTCTGTAGCTTACTTAATGCTGAAATCGAAATGTTTTGAACGCAATTTTATGCCTTCAACTGCAGATTGTTGGGCATTTCGCTTTAAATATGTATTGTTGATAATTTTACGATAAATATCTATTGTTGGTAATTTTATCACAAATAGGTACTGTTGATACTTTCGTTATAAATTTGTAGTGTTGGTATTTTTTTAAAATATAAAAATGTATTTTTATACTTTCATAGTCATTTGTTTTGTTTGGAGGCTCACTCCTAGCGCATAGTTGTGACCCTAACAGGTGATACCATCCAGGGTCAGGGTGGACCTGGGAGTAGCAGCAATTAAGGGGTGGCTCTACGCTACTCAAAACCTCCAATCTCTCGATTAGAGGTCGCGCTGCTGGATGTAGTTTATCGTCATACCCTGGACTGTCACGTGCAGGAAATTCTAATAAGCCATCGAATAACCGAAGTCTACTGGATTCCGTACTGTTCTTATTTGACTTCCAGTGATTTCAGCTTTTCAAAAAAAAAAAAAACTGTTGTTGAATGGTAGATTTCCGACCGTGGGTGAGATGAACAGATTTCCGACCGTGGGTGAGATTAAGCAGAAAACGCGACGAGGTGGTTAATGTCGTTCTTGAAAGAGAACATTATTTTGAAAAGGTAAAGGGACATTGAGATAAATGTAAGAAACCCCAAGTGTATTTTGAAGGAGAATAAAGTGGCCCTGTAATAAATCGGTTACTTTTCATTTTCCATTCATATTAAACGATTGGATGCTCTTCAGACAAACGTCATAGGCTGAACACTGGCATCGTTCATATCACTTTTCACTCGACTTTAAATTTACGCCTTGTCTAATTATTAGTGATTTTCTCTCTAAAAATCTAGTTGTATTTTGTTTAGCTAAAGGTCACATTATACTTAAACACCACTTCCCGTACCACTCGGCTTACGGCCATATCACGTTGAATACACCGGTTCTCGCTCGATCACCAAAGTTAAGCAACGTTGAGCCCGGTCAGTACTTAGATAGGTGACCGCTTAGGAATACCAGGTGCTGTAAGCGTTTAGTGACGGATGTGCGTTGTGGTGCAGTGAATATCGGCTCGGAAAGAGAAATCGGTGATCCGAGTTCGAATTCCAGTTGAATACACTGCATTCACTTAGGCACTGGTACCCTTGGGAAAGGTATTAATCCGTCCCTTACCTCCAGTTATGGGTTAAATAACAGCGTAGGACTTGGGGACCCTGCCCTTAAAAACAAATCCCACTGAATCTTGATACTCGAAAAGAAAAAAAACGTATTACTAGACACAAAACTTATATAAAAACAACAATAAATTGTTGAAAGAGAAAGGTATTATCAGCAATAAATAAATAAAAAAATTAGTTGGCAATAAATGACACGCCAAGGTTGATATGCCATAAAAACAAAACAACCGTACGACCACCGCAGTCGAACGTTGTCAGTACGTAGATTGTAGACCACTTCGAAATACCAAGGACTATAAGCTTTAATGGACAATGGCACGGAATTATTAATTGGAAAACTGAGTTCTAATTCTCGTTGGGTTCATTATATTTCCTTACCTGAAAATACCTTTGAGAAATGTATGAATCCACCTCTTATTAATTAGAGACGTGTCATTACGCTGTTATTATCTCCAGAAATTAAAAAAAAAATCTTGCAATCCAAAAATTGTTTTCTGGCTTTAAATAACCTGCAAAGAGTTGATAAATCTTGGAAACGATTCAATAAATCAATTTCTTTGTCTAGTTCTTACGCTACCTACTTTGACCATCGAAGGTCATAACTGTCTGGTTATATCAGGTCACCTTGTGAGTGCTGATGGTGCCATATGAATCAGCATCACCTATCGCATGGCCGGGTCATCGGCAGCTAAACCAGTTTCCCCCTATTAGGACTTTCTGATAAAAATTGTGGCTAGACACCGAGCCGGATTAAAAAACAAGACCCGTGAAAGAGCGGACGAATGTTCTTGCGACTCGTCCCTTTTCGGGTCAAAGCACAGCCAACATTCTCCAATTTAGTTTCACGGACATTGGCCGCTGATACTATCGGGAGAATCCTTCACCCCGGTTGTTGATTTGAGTCTAGGAAGCACTCTCCGCTCATCATTGCCATGTAATAATCGAATTGGATGCGTGCACAGCTAAGAATCCCAGTTTACCCTATTGGCCTACATGAAGGTCAATTTGTCCGTTGACAGGTCTTCTTTTTAATCCTGCTGGGTGTGTAGATAACCTACTTATAGGAAAAAACTGATGCGGGAACCGGTGTATTCGCCGATGACCTGAAAATGCGGCGGGTAGTATTAGGTTGCATGGTACAACTATCATTTTTAGAGTAACCTTGACATAATTGATGTAATGGTTACACGGTTTTCATAGACATAGTATTTTTTATACTTATTTTTTGTTAGTTAATCTTTCATCTTGTTATTGTTGCTTAGCGGTCGTAGAATATAAAACAACCTAACAGTTGTGATAAAAAGCAACAAAAATACGATGAAAGATAAACTATTGAAAAATTAATAATAAAGATCTTGTTTTGTTTATTATGTAAGCTAATTATCTGTTTGGTTAGTTTGGATGGACCGCTTGCCTTGTTTTTCAGGGAACATATAATTTATCGCTTGTTCGCTTGTCGTCACCCATTGGTCCCAATTTGGTAGGGATCTTTCGAGCCAGACAAGGGTCATGAATTCTACCGTTACAGTTATTATTGTACATCTGACGTCGTTTTATGTTTGCTTTTTGGCGCACAGGGACGGGGCTTCATTCTCAGAATTGTCATTTCGAAGAGGCTGTACGGCAAATGAGGTGGAAAACTGAAATGCCAGCTACGGATGGTATTCAAGTTACAAGTCATTGCAGTTTTTATTTTTTCAATACAGTTCTCTGGGAAAAAAGAAAAAAAAGTTGCTCCATTTAGGTTTGGTTCCAATCAGACATTCGCTAAACTAAAATAACTCATAGGTAAAGGGTTGAAAGAGAGTAACGATACGGGTTCGAATTTCGTCAGAAATCTTTTCGTATGTCATAACAGCCGGTGTAATGACTAGAGTAGTTGAATGTTTTTCTCCAGTAATTTAGTGTCAAGAGTTGATATTTATAAATTTATAGTAGTTTTCAGGAAGTGGGCGATCTCAGCTCTCCACAACTTCCTATTCTTTGCAGATACTTTGATACTTTTTTCTATCTCTTTTCTTCAAACCATTTGCAAAAACTCTTTATTGAGCTTACTCGACGTGACTCTCTGTTTCTCTGGTTTTCAGTATTAACTGTGAGTGTTAAATTTTCCAAGCCCCCTTTCCTCGTTATGTGTTTCAGTAACAACTGTCCCTTTGTGATTCTAAGTATAAGCGACCTTTCTGTTTCCACTTTTCTTAAAACTTCTTTATTGCTCACATGTTCGGCTAATGCTATTCTCACATTCCTTCTGTAAAACAACGTTTTCTTGCCTCAAGTCTTCTTTTGATTTGTGAAAAAACTATCCAGTATATACTGATATTAAATAACCGATCATCATTTTTTCTTAGTTTCTTACGAAGTTTTCCTGTTTCCTAATACTTTGCTTAGTATTACAGTGCCCATTTCGTGTTCTTTGTCGGAAATATACGAAGTTGTGAATAGACATCGGAAAATGAAGTCAACGATGTGAGTTCAAATTCCGCCTGAGACAGTATATATGTGCCATGTAAAAATCAGCAATGTGCCACATCCTACCTATGGGGGAAGACTCGGGTAAATACCGAGACAGAAAAAATGTTTACTTCGTACTAATGGTCATGGTAAAATTAGCCGATACAACACAAGAAACATTCGCTATTCATTGGCCCTTTTATTAATCCATTTCACCCGAAGCAAGGCAATAAAGCCACTAAGACGCAAGGTAGAGGGGTTACTTCCTGTAAGAGAATACAATAAAAACTCTATTAGAGAAAGAGAACAATAAAAGAAAAGGGGTTAAGAAGACAGAAGGTAATGTTTTAATGATATTGCATTTAAATTTTTCTAGATCAAAGTTAACTGAGAAGCAAGAAGGTGGAAGAGAGTTCCACAAACAAGAAGTGCGATAGAAGAAACTGCTAGCATAGAACTTGCGGTTGCATCTAACCTTTGCAACTGTAAAATAATGAAACACTGCTCCTGAATTCATGAAATAGTTTTAAAAAAGCACAAGGAAGCTACATTCATTCCTTCTATGTGTCTTGTCCTTTCACGACGTAGGCGATCATGGCCTTACACGTCTCCATATCCCTGGTGGCTCTTAGCTCGCTTTCTCCTGTTACCTAACTCAAACCTCACTTTGCCATCCACCTACTCAGGCCTGCCAAGTATGTTACACACTGCTCTCTCCTGTCCCCCTTTCCTGCTATCTAACCCATGAGTATTATATTCATTAAGACCTACTTTCTCATTAAATGTCCCAGGAACTTCATCTTTCTCTTCCTGGTGCTCAGTATTTATTTCCTTTTCGTGTCCATCCTTTCCAAAACCTTCTTATTGATATATTCGCAGCATCCTTCTGTAGAACCACATTTCAGTTGCTTCAAGTTTTTCCTACATCTTTGATGTGATTGTCCAGCATTCACTGCCATATTGAAGAACAGACATCACATAGCAATCCAATACATTTTTCTTTGTTTAAAGCGAAATTTTCCTGTCTCTGAATACTCTACTCAGCTTCTAGAATGCATCCTTGACCATGCCAGTTCGCCTTCAGATCTCAGTGTTGCACTTTCCGTCTTTTGTTAGAACACTTCCCAGGTATTTAAACGTTTGTACCGGCTTGATTTTAGTATCTCCCACTTGTAGTTGGCATCTTGGGCTCCTCTTTTTACTGATGACCATGCATTCAGTTTTCTTGTAGTTTATTTGTAGTGCTTTCTTTTCGCTCTCTTCAGCAACCTTCTGTAGGAGGCCTTGTATTTTCCTTCCGTGTCTGCTTTCAGCACTGTATCATCTGCATATCTTATGTTGTTCAGACAGTGGCCGCCCATGACGAATCATGACATGACTTCTTGGGTTCTCAGAATAGTCTCGTTGTATAAGTTGAATAGATCCGGTCAAAAGACACATCCTTGTTTTACTTGTAAAATATCTGGGAAGTGCTATAACCGAAGACAGAAAGCGCGACACAGGCGAATTGGCAGGGCGAAGGACGCGTTCTAGAAGCTGAGTAAAGTATTAAGACACAGGAAAATTTCACTAGACACAACAAAAAAGAGTACTGGATTGTTATGTGATGTTCTTCAATATGGCAGTGAATGTTGGACAATATCAACAAAAATGAGGGGAAAACTTGAAGCAGCTGAAATGTTGTTCTACAGAAGGATGCTGCGGATATCGTGGACCGAACATGTGAGCAATGACGAGGTGTTGGAAAGAATGGAAACGAAAAGGAAATTAATACTGAGCATCAGGAAGAGACAACTGAAGTTCCTAGGACATGCAGTGAGGAAGGAAGGCTTAGAGAACTTGATACTAACAGGCCAGATAGAGGGAAAAAGAGACAGAGGAAAGCATCGGATAACATATTTGAAGGACCTGAGCAGGTGGATGACAGAACGAGGGCTTCGAGACGTTACAGGAGAAAGCGTGCTAAGAGCCAACAGGGATAGGGAGATGTGGAAGGCCTTGATTGCCTACGTCCTGAAAGGCATATAGAAGAAGATATCCACCGAATTCGTTTCCTGTCTGTATGCAGGCGATTTGCTGCCAGTAGAGGTTCTTGATTACTCTAATGTCTTTTCCCAAATATGTCGAGGCTGCTGAGTATTTCTATCAATTCTTTGTGGCGTACATTGTCTAACGCCTTTGCATAGTCTTTAGAGCATGGGTACATGTTTTTTTCATTTGTATCGCCCATTCTGACAGCATCCGAAGCATAAACATCGCGTTCCTTGTTCTAGTGTCCTGGATTAAATCGCACTGTTCTTGTCCTATCTCTGGTCTGATTCTGCTTCGCGCTCTATTCATCAAGATTCGGATGATGTTATATGGCTCATTAAACTGATTGTTCGTTGGAGTTCCTATTCGTTTGCGCTTGGCTTCTTAGGCAGTGCTACAAAAATTGATCTACTTAGATCGTTTGCTATTACACTACTGTTATAGATTTCATTTATTATTTCTGTTATTTTCTTTATGCCGAAATCGTCTAAGGCTCTCAGCATCTCTATTGCAATACTGTCTGTTCCAGCTGCTTTTATTTCTATTCACTTTGGCTATTGCAGCTTCCACTTCGGATTTAAATATTTCCGGACCGTTAGCATCGTTGTCGTTGTGTATTGTCGGTTGCTCTCTCTTGTTGTGGAAGAGATTTTTTATATATTCTTTTTATCGCTGGAGTATTTCCTCTTTCTCTAATATGATCGTTTCATCCTTGAATTTTATACATCCTGTTGAGAAGAATGTTTTTTGTCCCGTTAGTTCACTGATGTCCATAGCTAAATCTACTGCTAAGAAGGTTGGTCCATAGTTAAATCTACTGCTAAGAAGGTTGGGTCACTATGTCGATCCAGGAAGTTTTTTTTCCGCCTGAATCCATCCTGCATATATACAAGTCAACCATCCGTCCGTGCATGGAGTACTGCTGCCATTTATGGTCAGGCGCCCCTGCCGTTCTCCTCAGTGTTCTCGACAGGCTCCAAAGGAGAGTCTGTAATGTGATAGGTACTGATCTGACGGCTCGACTGCAGCCACTTCCCCACCGTCGAAATGTTCTGTTCTATAAATACTTTCATGGCTTCTGCTCCAACGAACTTAAGTCACTGGTGCCTCCTCAACAGGTGTTTACTCGTGCAACCAGACTGTCAATTTGGTCCCACCCATTCACAGTCAGGTTAGCCAAATGCAGACGACAATTCTACTCCTGCAGCTTCTTCTCTCGCACTTCCCGCCTGTGGAACCCGCTCCCATATTCTTGCTTTCCTGACGGCTACAACCTCCAGAATTTAAATGCAATGTCAATACTCATCTATTAACCACTGGACTCTAGCTCTCTCCCCACCCCCGTATATCCTTCCCTTTCTCTCCACCTATGTATCTGTCATCGCACCTGCATTCTCAACTTTCTATTGCTCCTTTCTAACTAGTTTTTACTCCTCACTCTTTTCTAATTAATCTTTTTACAGTTATGTAGCCCCCGGCACATCAGTGGCATTTCTGCCTTGCTCGGAGTGAAATAAATTAAAAAAAAACATTCTTTATGCATGTCTCCTTTATTAGTCTTGCTCATTATTTTTACTTCTTCATATTTGTACATTACGGCGGTTAAAAATGGCTGAAGCCGAGATGCCAGGTCAGGAACAATATCATTGCAGATTCTTCCTTGGATTTTATCAAGAATTTCCCGAATATATTGCAGAAATACCAGATGTGGCACTAATATTGGAAGCAAAGATGAATGGTAGACCTATAAATATGTTATATGGATTCTGGCGAGAAAGATTGTCAAGCACCAAACAGCGAATCGAACAGTTAGCGCTGCTGTCTGTTGAAATTTGTAAAAATCATTCCTTTCTTTTTACTAATTCACCCCAAGGAAGGCGATAAGGCCACTAAGGCTCATTGGATCACTGGGAGTGAAAATGAATGAGAATTCTTTAGAAGGAACCGGAAACCCAATTGTAAACAAAAAAAACAAAAAGATAAACCACTATTCTTGCTCTAAAGACCAATGAGGAGTGTCAACTGGACGATAGGGGAACTTGTCTATTCTTATTGATAGATACAAAATACTAAATAAAATAATAGTTTAGGCGGAAATGTTACAAATATAAATGAATGTAGACTTTAGAAGGAATCGTAAACCCAATGCTAAACAGGCAACAAGGGATAAACCCTCTATTAACTGTTAACATGAACGGAAAGGAGCGTAAACCGGACTATCTACACCTCTTAATTTTTTCTTACGAAATTAGACTACCTAAATCAAATATTCAACTTCCAGTTGGGAAAATCTTCTGCCCGGTCAGTTATGGCGCTTTCGAGACATGATCGGCCAACCGTGTATCACGTGTGTCACTTAACTGTTTGATATGAATAAAATGATTGAATATCAGGACAGATTAGGTTCTATAGCCTTGGTTGGAAACCAGTTTACCGCAGAAGGCAATGGCAACCTACTTTTCGATTTACCAGGCTAAGCTGGGCTCAGTAAATATTTTTTTCCGGGAATTGAATTTTGTCCAGAAAAAAAAAAAAAAATAACGAGATAGGATATTTATTTAATATGCATGGTATTGCATTTATATGGAAATATCCATCATATCAATGACAGTCGATATAGCTTGTGGATAAACTAATTCTGACCTCAGTTGAGTTTGATATGCACAAGCTCCAAAAGGCTTTCCCCGCTGGCAGGGTTTTAAGTTCATTACTCGGCGCCTAAGGCTCCCCAAACGCGGAAGTGCCGAGGGGGCTTGGAAATTTTGTGTAGTGCGGCCGATTTACCAACTTTAAACATCGACCATGTTTCACATCCGGTTCCGACGTGGACAGAATAAATCAAGGCTGGCCTCGTTCACACGAACTAAGCTCGCTACTTTTACTCATCTTCCACTAAAACCTGTCAATAACAGACGCTTTTTAACAATTCTGATCTTCATCTTGAGCTGATATTTAAGGAATGCAATCAGAATCCGGTGAGAAGAGCAATCGTATCGCAAGATAGCCTCCATTAGCGACGTCCAAATCACCGTTCTAGCCACGGCTAGAGCGTAAAAATACCATTCCTTTTCTTCAAAATAATAAGGCGACACATTATCACACATATATGCGAGGTCAATGGACACAAGATGTTTGGGATCGATACAAGCTGCCAACTCCTCGACATAGTTTTAGAACGGCCACACCTGAGGGCAATGGTAAAAAGCGTATAAAGTCGTTTCCTCTAAACAAAAGTCATCGAGAGGTAGTACTTTTCGAATCAATCGCCAAGTAAGCGAAAATTCAGGGTTGCTGCGGTCATCCGCCTTTGGCGCAAAAGACCAGAAAAAGTGTAAGAGAACGAGCTGCTCACAGAGAAGATCATTCAGGACCCCTTCCACTAATTCCTGATACAAGAGTCTCCTAGGCTGTGAAAAGTTACTAGACCGAGGAATGGCCCACAAAGCCACTCGACACTCTCGGAGGAATCTCGACTGATTCCGGTACTTACATCAGCGCTCAGCTCCAGACACGGGAGGAGTGATGGTAAATATAAGGAAGACGTTCCTAAAACTGCTCTCCAAGATGGAGTACTCGTTATCTATCGACTCATTAAACTGCGATCGCACGACCCTCCGCTAGCTGCCCGTCCGCACCCTGCCGAATTTGGGGTCCAGAATGGCATTCTTTTAATTTATTAAATATATATATATATATATATGCTCATTTATGTAATGCTGTGTGGAAAAGAAATGAATTTGGTAAGAGAAATAAATCAGTTCGCAGTGGCCAAAAGTAAATACATCTTTCGTGACAATTAGAACTTCCCTTTCTACCTGTGTTGTAGAGTAGGACTCTATGTACCTTCCTTCTCTTTCCTACGACTGTAACGATGGACTGCTCCTATTTATGAACAAGGCATGTCGACACATTAGATTGGGATTTGAGGAGTAGTTGATTGACTCAATTTTTTCCGTTCTATATATGAGTATTTAATAAACTCCTTTGTTTTCTTTGTCTAGTCATCTGTTCTTTCAATACTCTCTCTAACTACAACCTTCCGAATTCTCAGCTATTTCGAACAAAAACAACATTACAATAATCACTAATATTACTTTATCAGATAATCTTATTTTTTTAATCATTTTACCCCAAGCAAGACGCGACTACCACTTGTTCGCAGGGATACAGTGAAAGAAATGAGTGGGTACAGGGGTGTCGAAAAAAGAATAAAAGATGAACGGGATACAAGATGATAGATGGTAATTGACGTTGCATTTGAATTTTTGGAGATTGTAGCTATTAAGGAAGCAAGTAAATGGAAGGGAGTTCCACAGGCGAGAAGTGTGAGAAAAGAAACTGTTAGAGTAGAAGAGGAGGTTACATCATGTCAATCTAGTAGCACAAGTAAAAAATGTGGTCGGGGCACGAGAGTAAAAAGCTTGTCAGAGTATTTACCATGAAAATACTTGTAGAAAAGACAGAGGGAAGCCACATCATGTCGTTGAGAAAGTGAGTGAAATCGAGATGCTAAGTTAAGATCGATAGTTTATTTTAATGATAGATTCTTTTCTTATGGAGGTGGAGTAATGGATAGCGGCTTGGATCGTGAAATCGGAGAGCTGAGTTCGAATTCCAATCGGATTCGGCTAATACCCGTAGGAAAGATATGAATCCGTCTTGTCTCATCTCCCGCTTATGGCTAAATAGCAGAACAGACCAGGTTCTTTAACCTTGGGTAGCAATCGTTCTACGAGAAGGAAAACTGAATTCAGACCAACCTAGAGAGGGTTGGGCTCTGTCAGGCTGATGTGTCCAAAGAAACACGAATTCTACTGTGGCTGAGGTACATGTGGCACCCCTACAACTCCTATGAATCACGGGATCTATCTGGATTTGATTTTATAATTATTGCTCCCCGGTTTTATCCTGACTCAGAGATTGAACTCTCAACCACTATGTGACCAAATTGACGGTTGTTTGCGAAAGAGATTATAGATGTCGGGAAAGCAAGTATGCGGAAGGGAATTCCACAGGCGGGAAGTGCGAGAAAAGAAGCTGATGGCGTAGAATTTGCATTTACAATTTATCGGTTTCACAGTAAATGGGTGGGACCTAGTTGCTAATCTTGTGGCTCGAGGAAATTCATATATAGGGGGTACCAGTGAGCTAAGTTCATCGGAGCAGAAGCCGTGAAAGTATTTGTAGAAGAGACACAGGGAAGCCACACTGCGTCGGTTAGAAAGCGACTGTATCCTAGCTGCCAAGTCGTGATCGATCACATTACAGGTTCTCCGTTGGATTTTATCAAGGACACCGAGGTGGATAGCAGGAGCATCCGACCAAATATGGCAGCAGTATTCAATGCACGGGCAGATGGTAGATTTATATATAGGGAGCACCAGGGAGCTAAGTTCATCGAAGCAGAAGCCGTGAAAGTATTTGTAGAAGAGACACAGGAAAGCCCCAGTGCGCCGGTGAGAAAGTGACTGTATCTGAGCTGCCAAGTCGGGATCGATCACATTACAGATTCTCCGTTGGATTTTATCAAGGACACCGAGGTGGATAGCAGGAGCATCCGACCAAATATGGCAGCAGTATTCAATGCACGGGCAGATGGTAGATTTATATATAGGGAGCACCAGGGAGCTAAGTTCATCGGAGCAGAAGCCGTGAAAGTATTTGTAGAAGAGACACAGGAAAGCCCCAGTGCGCCGGTGAGAAAGTGACTGTATCTGAGCTGCCAAGTCGGGATCGATCACATTACAGATTCTCCGTTGGATTTTATCAAGGACACCGAGGTGGATAGCAGGAGCACCCGACCAGATATGGCAGCAGTATTCAATGCACGGGCGGATGGTAGATTTGTATATGTTTTTAACATAATCGACGTATGTCTCTTTTCTTTTCCTTTCCCCATCTTTCAAGCCAAGGAGGTTTTATTTGCATTTTCAGTCGAGCGAAGCACTCTACAGCTCCCGACCGCTGCCTCGCGTCTAAATTGGCTCAGCAGGTTTTCAAGATGAGGTTAAAACAAGGAGAATATGGGTGGCCTTCATGGATATTTTACACCAGTCCCTCTGCTTCAGCAAACAGATATTTCAGTCCAATTTACAGGGAAGTGACATCAGGATTTCCCCCAAATATTAATACTACTTACTTTTAATTGCTTTTATAGATTTTTAAAATTTATCATGGCAGAATAACATGCTCATTCGTCATAGTATTAAATGTATTTTCATTTTTATACACCTTTGCGTCAAAGCTTATTTGATACAGACATTTAAATCTATGTGTAAGCTTTATTATTATTATGTCATTTTTCATCATAATTCGATTTCTGCTATGGTCGCACTGCCTACCAAGTCTGCAAGAAGACTGCAGGTCGTGGTGTGTTGTTATGGCTTCATTTCATGTTTTTCTATCTCTCCTAACCTCACTAGAGGTACATAGACAAAGTTCTCAGTGTGTGGGCTGTACTTAATAAGACAATTTTTTGTATATCTCTTAAGCTGGGGTTTCCAGGGATTCTTTCAATGTTTTTTTTTTTTGTTCCATTTTTTATAATTCCAAGTGCACCTAGTATCACTGGCACGACTTTTGTTTTCAATTTCCACATTTTTTTCTATTTCAATTTCCAGGTCTTTATATTTTGACACTTTTTTCGAATTCCTTGGTTGCTATATTACAATCCGCTGGACAAGCCATATCAATTAATAGACAAGTTTTTTCTTCCTGGTTTTTAACAATGATGTCCGGCCTATTTGCTTCAGTTTTTTTGTCCGTGTAGCTGGTGTAATCCTATAGAATGGTAACATCTTCTATTTCTGTAACCGGTGCTGGGTGATGTTCATACCAGTGTTTGTTTACATATTTCTATAATGTTTGCACATTGTTCAGTGTAAATATTGTCCCACTCTATCATATCTGTATATTATTATTATTATTTTTATTATTATTATTATTATTATTATTCATTTTTTGGAACAGACACCCGCAAGGATATCTTTTCCCGACAATACTATTTTAACCTCTTCAAGACCAGGGTTAACTGTTTTCTGTCTTAACTCTCTTCATAATATGTACCTCTTACTCTTCTCTTTACGCTTGTACAGCAAACTTATTCCGTAAGGCTCTACTTTGAGTACTTCGTTATTATTATTATTATTATTATTATTATTATTATTATTATTATTATGTTGTCATTTTTCATCATATTTCTATTTCTGCTATGGTCGCACTACCTACCAAATCTGCGGGAAGACCTAAGGCAGGACGTGGTGTGTTGTTATGGCTCCAAATTTCATGTTTTTTCTATCTCCCCTAACATCCCTAGCGTTACATATTATTATTATTATTATTATTATTATTATATTCAATTTCTGCTATGGTCACACTATCTACCAAGTCTGCGGGAAGACCTAAGACAGGTCGCGGTGTGATGTTATGGTTACATTTCATTATTTGTTTTTCTAAGTCCCATAACATCACTAGAGGTACATGGAGAAAACTTTTGTCAGTGTGTGGGCCGTACTTAAGATAATTTTTTGTATTTATCTTAAGCTAGAATTTCCAGAATTTTTTTGAATATGTTGTTGTGTTCCTTTTTTTATCATTCCAAGCGCACCTACTATGATTGGCGCTATTCTTGTTTTCAATTTCTACGTATTTCGATTTCCAGGTCTTTATACTTGCATAGATTTTCAAATTCCTTGGTTGCTTTATTTCAATCCGCTGGGCAAACCGTATCAATTAGTAGGCAATGTTTTTCTTTTTTCTTTTCGGTTTTTGACAATTATGACCGGCCTATTTGCTTCAATCTATCTGTCTGTGAAGATGGCATAATCCCATAGAATTGTGATGTCTTCTGTTTTTGTAGCCGGTTCTGGGTGATGATCATACTAATGTTCAACTTTTTTTCAGTGTTTGCACATTGTCCAGTGTAAATATTACCCCACTCTTTATTATTATTACGTCATTTTTTCATCATATTTCGATTTCTGCTTTGGTCTCACTACCAACCAAGTCTGCGGGGAGACCTAAGGCAGGTCGTGGCGTGTTGTTATGACTCCATTTCATGTTTTTCTATCTTCCCTATCATCCCTAGCATTACATAGATAAAGTTTTCCTTAGTGTGTGGGTTGTACTTAATAAGACAATTTTTTGTATATCTCTTAAGCTGGGGTTTCCAGGGATTCTTTCAATGTGTTGTTTTGTTCCATTTTTTATCATTCCAAGTGCACCTACTATCACTGGCACAACTCTTGTTTTCAATTTCCACATTTTTTCTATTTCAATTTCCAGGTCTTTATATTTTGACAGTCTTTCAAATTCCTTGATTGCTATGTTACAATCCGCTGGACAAGCCATATCAATTAATAGACAAGTTTTCTCCTTCTGGTTTTTAACAATAATGTCTGGCCTGTTTGCTTCAATTTTTCTGTCTGTGTAGATGGTGTAATCCCATAGAATGGTTACATCTTCTATTTCTGTAACCGGTGCTGGGTGATGTTCATACCAGTGTTTGTTTACAGCTTTTCCATAATGTTTGCACATTGCCCAATGTAAATATTGCCCAACTCTATCGTGGCGATTTTTATATTTATTTGGAGCAAGCACAGAACAGTCTGAGATTATTATTATGTCATTTTTCATCATATTTCGATTTCTGCATTGGTCTCACTACCAACCAAGTCTGCGGGGAGACCTAAGGCAGGTAGTGGTGTGTTGTTATGACTCCATTTCATGTTTTTCTATCTTCCCTATCATCCCCAGCATTACATAGATAACGTTTTCCTTAGTGTGTGGGCTGTACTTAATAAGACAATTTTTTGTATATCTCTTAAGCTGGGGTTTCCAGGGATTCTTTCAATGTGTTGTTTTGTTCCATTTTTTATCATTCCAAGTGCACCTACTATCACTGGCACAACTCTTGTTTTCAATTTCCACATTTTTTCTATTTCAATTTCCAGGTCTTTATATTTTGACAGTTTTTCAAATTCCTTGGTTGCTATGTTACAATCCGCTGGACAAGCCATATCAATTAATAGACAAGTTTTCTCCTTCTGGTTTTTAACAATAATGTCTGGCCTGTTTGCTTCAATTTTTCTGTCTGTGTAGATGGTGTAATCCCATAGAATGGTTACATCTTCTATTTCTGTAACCGGTGCTGGATGATGTTCATACCAGTGTTTGTTTACAGCTTTTCCATAATGTTTGCACATTGCCCAATGTAAATATTGCCCAACTCTATCGTGGCGATTTTTATATTCGTTTGGGGCAAGCACAGAACAGCCTGAGATTAGGTGGTCTATTGTTTCTTGGTGTTTATCACAAAACCTGCATTTTGGATCCATATTATTATGCATAATATTTGCCTGAAAGTTTCTCGTGAAAAGACTTTGGTCTTGTGCTGCAAGTATAAATCCTTCAGTTTCAGACTTTAATCCAGATGCACGTAACCATCGATGAGTATTAACTTTGTCAACATTGGATTTATTGGCACGTACTGGATATTGGCCATGCAGAGGTTTGTCTTGCCAGCGCTGTTTCATCTTTTCAAGAGCTTTATCTTTGGCTTTCATTTTCATATTTTTTGCCGCAATAGTTGGTTCTTGGCTACTGTTTTGCTTTTCTACAGAATCTACTAACTGTAATTCTTGTTTGTATTTACTGCCTTCTTTTATTATTGAATATTTTTTCTTTCTTTCTTCATGTTGCCTTACTAATTGTATCATCCAATCCTTTGTTGTTTCTATGTATGTTAGTAAGCCAATAGTTGTTGTCTTGTATGACAATTCCAGCTGAATAAGACCCCTTCCACCTTCTTTACGGGGTATGTATAGACGGTCTACATCAGCCTTTGGGTGATGCATCCTATGCTTAGAAAGAAGCTTTCTTGTTTTAGCATCCATTCGCCTGATGTCGTTTAGAGTCCAGTTTAAGATGTTGAAGCTATATTGGACAACTGGCATTGCAAGGCTATTAATGGCCATAACTCTATTCTGTGAATTATTATTATTATTATTATTATTATTATTATTATTATTATTATTATTATTACTTTTGTTGTTTTTCTTTTTACCCTTTTAATTATGTTCGTTATTTTTGGTCTAATACTGAAAAACTCGTCTTCATTTGATCATTGTTAAGCAATGTCGAGCCTGGACGGTATTTAGATGGGTAATCCATTTCCTACACTCAAAAATGTTTCGGTTTCAAACAGTTAACATTAGACAAAATGTTTCCGAATGTAAATACTGTGAATAATGATAACTCTTTTCGGTTTTTGACAATTATGACCGGCCTAGTTACTTCAATCTTCCAGTCAGTGAAAATGGTGTAATCGATTTCTGTAACCAGTGCTGGGTGGTCTTCATAAACAGAAATAGAAAAATAGAAAAAATGTGGAAATTGAAAACAAGAATCGTGCCAGTGATAGTAGGTGCACTTGGAATGATAAAAAATGGAACAAAACAACACATTGAAAGAATCCCTGGAAACCCCAGCTTAAGAGATATACAAAAAATTATCTTATTAAGTATAGCTCACAAACTAAGAAGAACGTTGTCTATGTAACGCTAGGGATGATAGGGGAGATAGAAAACATGAATTTGAGACATAACAACACACCACGACCTGCCTTAGGTCTTCCCGCAGACTTGGTAGGTAGTGCAACCATAGCAGAAATCGAAATATGATGAAAAATAATAATAATAATAATAATAATAATAATAATAATGTTTAATATTTTTAAAATAATAAGATCAAGTAAAACATTCCTGATAATTCTGAAAATAAAAAATATATTAGTTAAAAATTAATTTTAAAGGAAGCAGTGACATTATTCATCGGAGTATATTAAAAATACAAGATTATCAATACGTAATTTGTTTGCATGAACAATCTCTCTTTTATGCAGGTTTCATTAAAAATGATAGACAAGGTATTTCATTAAATAAATATTAATTAATATTAAATTAATATTAAATGTTAAATTCTATTAGGGGCAGATGTTGTACGTGTAATCGAAGGAGGACTATTTTTAGTTTATAGTTTTTATGAAATGAAAAAACTAATGAATATAAAAAAACAAAAACAAAAACATTCTAAGATTACACACAGAGAAAGCTCTGTGATCTGTACTTGGGAGTGCAACTTCTTGCATTTCTTTAAGGCTACTAGGGACCCCTTCAATTAGTTGATCGGAATCTTTTTTTTTTTTTTTTTTTTTATAAGCGTTTCACCCCGAGCAAGGCATGTCACTGCCACTACTGTGCAGGGGGCTACGTAGAGTGGAGAAAGGGTGGTTAAATATAGGAAATAACAGAGGGTGGGTGATAGGCGGGTGAGGATACCGAGAATGAGGGTTGGGTAGATGAGAGTGTTGTGAGAATAGTTGGGAGTTAGTGTGATAGGAGGTGTCTATTGACCCTACATTTAAACACCTGGGGATTGTAACTGTCAGGAAAGCAGACTTGTGGAAGGGAGTTCCACAGGCGGGAAGCGCGAGAAAAGAAGCTGTTGGAGTAGAATTTACGGTTACATCTTATTTGTTTAACTGTAAAAGGGTGGGACCTAGTTGCTAATCTAGTATCTCGTGTAAATTCGTGCTTAGGCGGCACCAGTGATCTAAGCTCATCGGGGCAGAAGCCATGAAAGTACTTGTAGAAGAGGCACAGGGAAGCTACATCACGCCGGTGTGAGAGCGGCTGCAGCCGGTCTGCCAAGTCAGTATCAACCACGTTACAGATCCTCCTTTGTATTTTGTCAAGAAGCCCAAGGAGAGCAGCAGGGGCACCCGACCAGATATGGCAGCAATATTCAATACACGGGCGGATGGTAGATTTGTATATGTGCAGAATAGTTTCAGGTGGGAAAAATTTCCGGGCCCTGCACAGAGAGCCGACTTTCATAGCAGCAGATTTGGCAATGGATTCAATATAGTCATTCCATTTGAGGTCCGCCGAGAGTGTAAGGCCAAGGAGGCGTAGTATTTTACTCTCTGGGAGGCTAGCCTGTCCCATGCTAATGGGAGGTAGATGCGATTGTCTATGGTGGTTAGTTGATAACAGCTTTGTTTTGGAGGCATTGAAATTTACCAACCATTTCCTACCCCAGGTCACTACGGATTGGAGGTCCCTTTCAAGTGCGGCAGCGAGGTTCACTTTGTCGTCCAGACCTGGTTTCTCATCGATGCGGGAGTAGATTGTTGTGTCGTCGGCATACATGCCAACTTGGGATCTAATGGTGTCGGGGAGATCATTAATGTAGATCAGAAATAGCGTGGGACCTAGGATAGAACCTTGAGGGACGCCCGCGTTCGTCTGGTAGTTTTGGGAGGCATGCCCATTTAATACCACCTTTAATGTGCGGTTAGAGAGGAAGGACTGGATGAGGTCAAACAGATGTCCAGTTATCCCATAGCTCCGCAGTTTGCACAAGAGGCCAGCATGCCAGACCCTGTCGAATGCTTTGGAGATATCCAAGGCAACGGTTCGGGCTTCACCATTCTTGTCGAGTGCCTGGTATATGTACTCGGTAATGGTCGTTAGCATATCAGCAGTAGACCTGGTGAAGCGAAACCCATACTGTTTGTCAGAGAGAAGCCCGTTGGTCATAAGGTGCTGAATCACCTCGGCGTTGATAATGGCTTCGAAAACTTTGCCAAAGATTGGAAGGAGACTAATAGGACGGTAATTGGCGGGGTCTGAGGGTTCGCCAGAATTCTTAAATATAGGTACTACGCAGGAGGACTTCCAACAGGCAGGAAAGCAGGAAGCAGATAGGCAGAGGTTATAGAGTTTAGAGAGGACAGAGGAGAGTTCTGGGGCACATTTCTTCAGTACTATGACTGGGATTCCGTCACCGCCGCTCGCTTTGTGTGGGTCAAGTTGCGCAATTATCTTGGCGACCAGCGAGGGTGAAATGTGGACGTTATTTAGTTGAGCCTTAGTTCTGGGTGGGAAGTCTGGTGTAGGTATTCCTAACGAGTCCAGTGTCGAATTGGTTGAGAATTTACGGGCAAAGCATTCAGCCTTGTCGGCTGGGGAGGTGAGAACTTCAAATTCATTGATTAGTGGCGGTATTGAAGTCTTGTTCCTGCTGAGCACGCTTTTGCAGAGACGCCAGTAATCTTTGGAGCCAAACTTAGAGGATGCTATGCGTTGCCTAATTCTGGTAGCAAACGCCCTCTTGGCTTCGTTCAGTACTTTTTTACACTTGTTCCGTGCTGAGGTGAAAAGGCGCCTGTTTTGGTTCGACGAGCAGCTTCGATAGAGCCGGAAGAAATGGTTCCGGTGGGCAATAGCGGCCGAGCAAGCGGGTGAGAACCAGGGGGATGAATTAGGTTTTAGTTGGAATTTTCTGGCAGGGATAAAAGCATCGATGCCAGCTTTAACCCAAGAGGAGACTTCGGAGGCACAGTCTTCGACAGGAAGATCAAAGACGTTGTTCCAGGGGACGTCGCAGAGGAAGTCCCTGAACGAGTTCCAGTCGGCTCTTTGGTAGCAGTATGATATTCTGCTGGTCTGGTTTTCTTGGGTAGAGTTAGTGCGGATTGATATGTTTACGGAGACTACGGCGTGGTCAGAGTTTCCAAGGGGGCAGAGTTGCCTGGTAGTGCAGGAGTCTGGGATGGAGGTAAAACAAAGGTCGAGTAAAGAGTCCCTTCCGTTAGGGTTTTTAGAGAAACGCGTGGGGAAGTCCACCACTTGCGTTAGAGCTTGGGCTATTGAAAAGTGCATGGTGCGTATCCCAGCAAGGTCGGTGGCTGAGTTTTCAAGCCACTTGGTGTGGTGGGCGTTAAAATCGCCAAACACAAATATATGGGCAGATGGGTGAGAAGAAATGGCCCTGTCGATGTTAGTCGAGATGCAATCAAGTAACGTACAGTCAGAGGAGGAGGGGGAGCGGTAGAGGAAGAAGAGATAGCTAACCGAGCTTAGAAGTGAGAGACGGAAGCACATGAAGGAATGATCAAGGGATTCAAGAGATGTGACCCTGGCTAGGGGGAGTTGTTCGCTGACATATACACCAAGCCCATGCATATGGACATTGGAGTCCTTCCTGAAGAGAGGAAGGTAACCAGGAACGAACAGCTCTGAAGAGGGGGTAGAAGGGTCAAGGTTAGTCTCACATATAGCTAAGATATCGGGTGAGTTAGTTAGAAGGAAAGACTCTACACTATTAAAGTTACTGCGAATACCTCGTATATTTGTGAAGGTAACGCAGATAGGTTTGGGCGATTTACGACTAGCTGGTTTAGGCTTGCTATTTTGTTTGTTAAATTTCATGCTGGTTCAAATCGAGGACTCCACCTATAACTGGGGTTTTTCCTGTCTTCATGTGCTACATTTTCGAGATTTTCGTTTTAAGATCTTTGTTTTTGGTTAGTTTTTTAACTTTATTTTATTTTTATTTTGAGATATTCGAAGATACATAGCAAGCTTCTGGAACTGTCATGTCAATAAGAAAGCAAATTTTGTTTTTGTGGTTTTTGATCACGATGTCTGTGGGATTTTTATTATTATTATTTCTTTTGTTTTCTGCTATATATACATTTTCTTCCTGGTCCAAACCAGCGTTCTAAGATAAGAAATGTTTTCTTGACATTTTCCACGACGATTTTAGCAATAAAGAAATCCCTAAGATTACACACATCTAAACTTATTTATAAATG
This sequence comes from Ascarosepion bandense, assembly GCA_037127315.1. Taxonomy (NCBI): domain Eukaryota; kingdom Metazoa; phylum Mollusca; class Cephalopoda; order Sepiida; family Sepiidae; genus Ascarosepion; species Ascarosepion bandense. The sequence goes on from JBBBDQ010000413.1 coordinate 352,985, forward strand.
GAACTTTGTGTGTGTGTGTGTCTGTGTGTGTGTGTGTGTCTGTGTGTGTGTGTCTATAGACTCCGAAACAGCTGAACCGATTTTCTTGAAAATTTACACAGTCGTACTATAAACGTCTGCGAGTGTTCTTAGCTAGGTTTTGTGTCGAGGTACACCCGATAAATATCGAAAATCGATAATCGAAAAACTCGGGTTATAGAAGGAGTGTTCCGATTTTAATCAAATTTGATACACTCATAGACAAAGACATAAGATACGATATTTATAAGTTTCAATGTTGCAGTTCTTACAATAGTGCAGAAAGTCGATAATATATATATAAAAGGCAAGATGTTTGTGTGTGTGTCTGTTTATCTGTCTGTATTTTTTCAGCCCTTTTATTTTAGTTTTTGCTTCGGGTTTGGCTCTACGTAGGTATAATTGTAGTTCTTAGTCTCAGCCATGATACCATTTACTCAGAGGACATATTTAGCCTTCAAAATTCAGTTTACGACGAAAAAAAACTTATTTGATATCGATACCAGGAAATCAAAATTTGACTTACATTCATTCATTTTTCTTTCAGTCTACGGTTTCGCTTTAACTGGAAACAACTATTGCTTTTTAGTCTTTCTTGCCAACGTCCAAAGAGTCTGAGTTTCAGGACCATGGATTAGTTTTAAAGCTTTCATTACACCCGAGCAACGCTGGTCTATACTGCTAGTATATATATATAGTATTGAGTTGTGATAATGTTTAGCGCAAAGGTTGTTTATTTTTTTATGTAGCTTTACTGATAAAAGGTATTCTACTCAAATATGGACATCCACTATAAATAACGTTTAAGTCATAAAATCTGCCGGATTAAAAAATATTCTTTAGCGCCAAGGTTGCTTATTTTTTAAGTAGTTTTACTGATAAAAGGTATTATTTAGTTTTACCAATATTATTAAATTTTTAATAAACAACTATTGCTTTTTAGTCTTTTGTGCCAACGTCCAAAGAGTCTGAGCTCCAGGACCATGGATTAATTTTAAAGCTTTGATTACACCCGAGCAACGCCGGGCTATACTGCTAGTTTTACATAGATAAATGCTTTCGTAATGTACTTGTGAGTATATTTCTTTAAAAAACGGGCTACCCTAAATTATTTCAATCAATCCGAAAACTCCAACTCTAACTGGAATTATTTATGTGCTGATGTGTCGCAAGAACCTTGTTTTTGGAAAATATTTTTGATGATCTTCAAAGATACAATCTGCAAAGACTGCCGTATCAATAAGAAAGCAGATTCTGCTCTTGTGGACTGTAGTAGATAGGAAATTAAGAATTAAAATCAATTTTCTTCTTCAATTTTACAAAAATTCACAATGACGTGTAAAATTCTGGTTTTGCCGCATAGAAAAAGGATTGACCTCGTGCTTACAGAAAAAGCCGAAGTAGATGTTTTCTGACCAATGGGTGCGATTTGCAAAACTAAAAAAGACTTCGCGATCCAGTGCGAAAAATCTAAAGGATATATAAATGACTTTAATTAGCGTCAGTCCATCAGAGAGAGAGAGAGAGAGAGAGAGAGAGAGAGAGAGAGAGAGAGAGAGAGACTTCAACCACGACCCGGATGTAATTTTTCCTTATTTTTGTTATTCTTTCCTTTTAATGAATTTCTATTTTAACATGAAAAATGTATATTTTTATTCTTCCACTATTCCACGCATTCAACCAACCTTCTGATGATGAAAACCTGATAATTCTGAATAAATCCATAAGCTCTAGGGAGTTCATTTATGTATGACACAAGACCAAATAGATAAACATTAACCATCTCCCTATAGAATCACTGGAGCTCCTCGATTCCCAAAGAGCACGCACCCTATAGCAGCAGGACTTTGATCGCCATGCCTGGTAGATTAGTTTTAATTGTTCTGTCTGTGCGTATTGTAAGGTCCCATAAAATTGTTACAGGGCCTATCTTCGTAACCCAGTTTGGGTGATGTTCATATCAGATTCTTGCAGTTTCATTTCCGTAAGAGTGGCATATTTTCCAATGAAGATAATAAAGGCGAACAATCTGATAGTTAGAGCAAAGCCAGCACGCTCATATCCTCGATCACGACGACTTGTAACTTCGTGCTAGCACAACCATTGATAGCTTCCAAGCAGTTTCTCTCTCCGGCTAGACACTTTCAAACATGTATCTAGGCCGAAATTATCAAGGCCACTTTCACGGTGAGATACGAAAGCCGATCTGGCGGTCGGAATGCTAATGTTCTAGTCGTTAGGCGACCCGCCCCTATAAACACACACACACACACACACACACACACACACACACACACACACACACACACACACACACACACACACACAGAGGTGCAAACATATAAACGTATTTTTTAGTTGTGCTTAGCATTGCTATATTTATAGGACAAGATTTCTTAAGATGGGATATGTAACATTATAGATATAGATTGGGCACTGAATGGCGACTGTCTGTTTCACGTTTTAGCGATAATTAGACCATATCTATCTATCTATCTATCTATCTATCTATCTATTTCACCCATTCTTTTCATTATCTATCTATCTATCTATCTATCTATCTATCTATCTATCTCAGGCTGTCCCATCATCTATCTATCTATCTATCTATCTATCTATCTATCTATCTATCTATCTATCTATCATAGTTTGTTCCTAATCTAGCTATTTCGGCTCAATGGGTCAACATATTCGCAAGACAAGCAAAGACGCTCCTTGGGGAAAATATACAAAATCTATTTTTTTTTATCTGATTTGATTTCCTGTCTACGATTTTGTCATAAGGTCAAATATTGAGAAATTCTTGGCAGGAAATGAAAATCGTTTATATATATATATTTTAGGTCGTCCAAGGTGTGTCATTTTGTGTGTGCGTGTATGGTTTACACACACACACACACATACACACACACACACACACACACACACATATATATATAAGGAGTGTCTTAGCTTTCATCAGGAATATGTTGGCCTCTTAAAGGCACCACATTTGTAAGATGATAGGCTTGGGTTCGATCCTTGCGGTAATAATTTAAAAGCTTTGTGTATTTTCCGGGCATAGAAGATTGGGGTGTGGGCATTCTGTTAATGACATTTGCATTTCTGCATAATAGTCTTGGTGCTTTACTGAACCGGAAGAGAACACACACACACACACACACACACACACACACACACACACACACACACATATATATATATATATATATATATATATATATATATATATATGTATATATTCAAAATCTAAAGCTAAATCTACTAAAATAAAAGTTTAAAATAAAGAATAAACACAGGTTCCAATACGAAAGTCAACAGAAATTAAATATATTATTATAGTGATTATATATATATATATATATATATATATATATATATATATATATATATATATATTACGGAAATTAACGAAATTTGGTTATAAACTAACCGACAATTTGAAATCATTTGTTTGAACATTATTTTTTATCGATACTCGCATTTAAGTAGACATTCTGTTTTTAATTAAATAGTATTATATATTTATATCTACTGTTCAAACAAATCATTTCAAACTGTCATTTGTTTATAACCAAGTTTCGTTAATCTTCGTTAATTTCCGTAAAATGTTTACATTTGTTGAGATTATGATACGTTTCCCAGCAGATATGGTTATTGCGATAAATCGAAATCTGTGTTATATAGGCTTGATTAAAACCTCGTTTAGACTGATGGTCATTCGAGGTCGAGAGGTCTAAGACGTGATAGATCCCCCTATGTGAATAGGGGTCGCAGGTTCGAATCCTGCCGAATGGCAGACATTTTCGTTATTAAAATTTATCGTAAATCATTAGGCCAGAAGATATAAATGGATAATACTGTTTAATTAAAAACAGAATATCTTCTTAAATACGAGTATCGATAGAAAATAATGTTCAAACAAATCAATTCACATACAGTACTGTGCAAAAGTATTAGGACAAGAACTATTTTATCTTTTATGAGGCATACTGACAGAAAATATACAATTTAATTAAAGTAATTTTATTTGATTTAGTCAACAAATGCTTTATCAAGAAAAAATAATTATTACAAATTAAATTTAATATTTAGTATATTAGCCTTTTGCTTTGATCACAGCCTTCATTCTGTTAGGCATTGGCATCACAAGCTTCTTCAATGAATCTAATTGTATTGCCTGCCAAGCAGCTTGTATTTGTTCCCAAAGTGTGTCTTGCGAAGTAAAATTAGATTTATCAATTTTTTATCCAAAATGTCTCATAGATGTTCAATAGAGTAGTTTCAAAATAACTTGTTTCATAGAAAATAGGAAAAATTAAATATAACTTCTTTTTAATACATTTCTTTTACACCTAGTTTTAAATAATCAATATTTATTAGCAATTTACTTGGCTTTTCCCCCCGTATTTGAATTTCAGTGAGGTTTTTAGGAAAATCACCCCTGTCCTAATACTTTTGCACACTACCGGAAGTGTGCAAAAGTGTTAGAACAGGGGCGATTTTAACCTTTATTTTGATGCCTCAGAAAAGATAAAATAGTTCTTGTCTTAATACTTTTTTACACAGTACTGCATATATAGTGTTACATTGTTATGATACTTAGTGCTAAAATCCCTTTTTTGGAGTTGTTTTTTATTAGAAAGGCATTTTAGGCAAGCAGATGTTTTGTCATAAAGTGCTCGTTATCAAGAAAAAAAGAGACCGTTCATATAATTAATGTTGAGTTTGAATAAAACTAGTTTATAATAATCCTAAATCCTCATCATTAAAATTCCAGTCAAATACCTCCAAAGAAAATTTGTAAGATATAAAAGTGGCCACGTCTTCGGGATATAAAAAAACAAAAAAACAAAAAACTAAAAAACCAAAAAAAAAAACCAAAAAAAAAAGACGAGCGGTTTTCGAATTGTGTTAATTTCATTAAACACCACAAAAGCAGGCACGTGTTTGTCTCTAGTGGCTTAAGGGTGACACTTGATTGTTATTTGATGTTCTTTGTCCTCAATTTGAAAGATTCAGACCAGTGGCTCGCATCAGTTACATTTTTTTATCCTTTCAATCCCCGAAGGAGTTAAAAACAAACGGAATTGATTGAATTATGCAGACGTAGACAACATTTTTTTGTCTCCAAGAATCAAAGTTTTGTCATAGTCTAATTATTAAAAAAAAATTTAATATTTCACCCAAATAAGCACAGACGCAATATACAGGGTGATAGAAAAGTAATTCCATATTTTAATTTATTTATTAAGCATAATTTTTTACAAGAAATGGATATGAAAGAAAGCGTTTAGCATGAGTGTGCCCCTTCCGTTGAAAATGATGGCAAAATATTTGAGACGTTTATATAGACAAATACAGAATGGTCTTTATTATAATAGATAGAATATATTTTCTATCTACTATAATATATATTAATATTAATTATAGTTATAATATCAATATCGACAAAACTAATTCTGTCAAGATTATCAATAATTAAACTACAAATGAAATCGTTTTGAAACCCACCGGGAAAAGAAGGGGAAGAAAAAAAGAAACAAACGAAATACTTGAACAAAAAGACAAGCATTCGTGAGAAAGAAAAAAAAAACCCAAGACGAAAACCTTAGCAATAAAGAGCTCAATACGAAAGCAGAGTACAAGAAGTACCCAATGCGAAAGTAGAGCAAACAAGAACGAAAATCTAAGGGTGAGCCAGCAACCTACCACGGTTTCGCTTAACAGCTCGTCAGGAAAAATTGGCTCTTTTCCCTGACAAGTTGTTAAGCGAAACCGTGGTAGGTTGTTGGCTCACCCTTAGATTTTCGTACTATAATATATATATATTAGTCATCCACATATAAGCCTGTTTCGCTGTTTCACAGCTTATCAGTGTGGCTAGCCACAGCCACTTGCTTTTGGCCGAGATCAAAACTCGACCGATGAGGTGTCAGTCGGAGTCGCTACCACCTAAGCCATAGGCGCATGGAATGTGAGCAAAGAAATTTTAACGTGTTGTATATATAAGCATACACAAGCCAGTCACCGAAAGAACTTAACTCATTTGAAGAGTAACGCATATATCGCAGAAGTGGAAACTGTTTTTAAAATGTTCTTCTCTATAGAGCTCAGTCGTAATAATAGCATAATAGTCATCCATATACAATCTTGTTTGGCTGTATCACAGCTCATTTACTGTGTCTAGACATCCACTTGCTTCCAGCCGGGATCGAAACTCGACCGATTTGGAATCAGAGAATTATTTTTAGCGTGTTATATATATATATATGTGGTGTAAACACACACCAGTCACCGGGAGAACACAATTCATTACTGAAGAGTAACGCTTAAATCGCAGAAGTGGTAACTGTTTTTTAAGTTTTCCTCTCCAGAAAGCTCATTCGTAATGAGAGCATAATATACATTCTTACTACTCAACAACATAATTATTGCAAAAATATAACATAAAACACTGCTAAAGAGCAAACACACAGCAAGCAGCAATGATGTTTAATAACTGGTAGTAAGTGAATGAACTGAGCCAACGCTGCCTGGTTATTTATTTTTCTAATGAACTCAGCCGAAGCTGCCTTGCAATTGTCTATCTCTTTCTCTCACTCCATGAGCGTGATTGGAGGAATATATATATATATATATATATATATATATATATATATATATATATTTCAAGGTGCTGGAGTCTGTTTACATTAGTTCTTGCAGACCATCTTTGTGTAAGCAGCGAGAGTGTTTACTGTGCCGTGTTCTGATCAGTCTCTAGCAATTCATTCCCCGTCTCCCATCATTGGCCATTTCATTTTTTCACAACCTTTACATTTTATGTTAGTTCTCCCAATGAAAAATCTTTGACACGCGGGCACGAATCCGGTTGTTTTCTTTTTATATATTTTATTCTCATTATGGCCTCTAACATAAAAATTATAACTCTTAATGCATTACTCAATTCTGTACCACAAAAAATAAATTTATATATATATATATATATATATATATATATATATATATATACTAGCAGTATAGACCGGGGTTGATCGGGCATAATGAAAGCTTTAAAACTAATCCATGGTCCTGGAGTTCAGACTCAGCCTAAAGAATATTTGTGTGAAGTTTGGTGAGAATCGGATAAATAAACAGACACACACACAAACATCTTGCCTTATCTATATATATATATATATATATATATATATATATATATATATATATATATTATCGATTTTCTGCACTATTGTAAGAACTGCAACCTTGAAACTTCTGAATATCGTTTCTTATGTCTTTGTCTATGAGTGTATCAAATTTGATTAAAATCGGACCACTCCTTCTATAACCCGATTTTTTCGATTATCGATTTTCAATATTTGTCAGGGGTACCTCGAGCTAAGAACACTCGCAGACGCTTATAGTACAACTATGTAAATTTTCAAGAAAATCGGTTCAGCCGTTTCGGAGTCTATAGGTAACGGATACACACACACACACAGACAGACAAACACACACACACACACACACACACAGTTTCATTTATAAATAAGTTTATATATATATATATATATATATATATATATATATATATATATATATATATATCTTCCAGCTTCTATAGCCGACCAAGAATCGCGTCGGTTGATTTCATGAGAAACTCTTGTGGTACTGATATTCGCCCTTCAAGTTCTTCGAAACTCTTGGTTTGGTAGAGTAGACTTGATCCTTTAACAAACTCTCACAAAAAACAAAAAAAAACAAAAACAAAAACAAAAAAACGTCTGGCTACATTTTTATTGCATTTATACGTCAAATCACAGATAGAAATGTGGCCCAAAAGATTCTTTTCACTCAGATCATGTGGTACCCAAAACATTGAAGCAATTTGAGTACGCAAGAGCTCATGGGTGGAGGATTTGAAATACAGTAATATTCAATTTGAGATGTGCGTTGTGGTGCAGTGGATATTGGCTCGGAACGAGAAATCGGGAAGCCGAATTCGAATTCCAGTTCGATTCAATTCCAGTTCAATTCCTTACGCACAAATACCCTTGGGAAAGGTACTAATTCGTCTCTTCCCTCCAGTTATGGGTTAGATAAGAGGAGATATTGGGTTCTGTAGCTTTGGATAACAACCAGTCTACCGTAGAAAGTAATAAAGTGAGATAATCTTCTGACCAGTCAGTCATATCTCTTTCGAGACATGATCGCCCAAGCGTGTATCATGTATAGCATTTAAGTGACTGAATATTTAATCTGAATCCTTAGTTTATAAACTGAATGGCAAATGATGTAGTCAAATGTCTCTGTATTAAACGTCTAGTCTGATGATATTAGAAGCCTGGTCAAACGACTTTATCATAAAAATGAGTGGGTGAATTTCCGTCTTAATCAGGCCGAGAACTTTACTGCATTCCTTTTAAGCTTCCAAGAAACGCTTATGAGAAAAACACATTGACGACTACTTTTTGAGCCTCATTTACTTGTGGATAAACAAAAATCATAAAACTCGGACCGATGTCTTGCAATTTAGAAAGGAGTGCCGAAAGTTCTCGACCCGACACAGACGCCCCTTCCCGCAAAATATTTTGCGAATTTGGTGAGAATGAAATTAATATCAACCAGCTGATAGGTAAACAGCAGAGATGGATGTTTATAATCCGACGTTATTTTTGATGAATATAAATTTGCTGGAACCATTGTTACTAATTCCAAGGTTAAAGAAAAAACAAAATAACAACTCAATCGCGTGTATCCACGAAGAATAACGTCTATAGTGACAAGAATTTATTTTTAATCAACTCACCCCAAGCAACGCATTATCACTAAGATGCAAGGGGGCTACTGGGAGTGAAAAAGAATGAAAAAACAGAAGAAACCTGAAACCCTAAACAGGAAACAAGAAATAAATCTCTACACACGCACAGGGAAGCACTTTTACAACTGAAGTAAAGTAACTGAAACCGAGATCCCTGGTCAGTACCAATAATATTGCCGATTGTTCTTTGGATTTTATCAGGAAAGGCTCTACTATTAAAACATAACCGTAATGTTCGTTGTGGTACAGTGGATATCGACTCAGAATGACAAATCGGGGAGCCGAGTTCGAATTCCAGTTGAATTCCTTGCATTCACTTACGCAGAAATACACTTGGGAAAAGTATTAATCTGTCTGTTCCCTCCAGTTAGGGGTTAAATAAATAGGACAGATTGGGTTCTGTAGCCTTGGAAGCAACCACTCTAACGCAGAAAGCAATGGCAATCTGCTGTGGGATAATCTTCTGCCCATTCAGCCATGTCTCTTTCGAGACATGATCGCCCAAAGCGTGTATCACGTATGGCACTTAACCGACTAGTTATATAACAGTGACATCTGACCATTTGTGGCAGCAATATTCTAAGCATAGACGAATGGTACTTGTAGATATCAACGATATATTCTAGAGAGAAAAATAGTCTAGCACCACGCAGTGAACCATCTTTCTTAGCAGCTGACCTAACAATAGATATGATATAGAATTTTCACTTCATGTCAGTCGAGAATGTTAGCTCGAGAAGGCGCAATGAAGCATTTCCATGGAATTTAGCATTAGCCATACTGATGGAAGGAAGAATGGTGTCTCTCAGATAATTAATAGAGAACTGTTTTGTTTTGAATGCGTTACAATTAACCGCAGTGAACAACAAACTTCAGGTCCTTTTTGAGCTCAGCCGCCAATTTGATCTCACCGAACTGATCAACTTATCACCTGGACGGATTAGCCACGATGAGATTCGAAACGTAAATGTTCAAACTACTGAGTTACTACTAGTATTTAGCAAAGCGTTTAATAAATTTCAGATAATAACTATAAATTGGAAAACCGTGAAAATTTCACGGTTTTCCTATATTAAATTTCTGACGGATCTTAATTCTTGAATTAAGGAGAAAGCTCATAACACATCACTCAATAAGTCCCGGGTCTGAATTACAGATGGCGCCACTAATAAAAAATTCATATAGTTTTTATTAAGTACTAATCTTCAAATGCTACTCGACAAAATCTGGGCCCATTCGGATTATTTGTTTACAAATTACAATTATTTAAGTGAAGCTACTGTTGCAAATTTTCAAAACAATGGAAAAATCTGAATTTCGTGTGTTGATAAAGCATTGCTTTCTGATGAGAAAAATACTGTTCAAGCAAAGCAATGGCTTGATAAATGTTATTAGGATTCTGATCCGTCGGAAACAACGGTTAAGAGGTGGTATGCTGACTTTAAATGCGGTCGTATTGACACAAATGATGCTGAACGATCAGGTCGCCCCAAATCGGAAGTTATCCTGGAAAACACCAAAAAAATCCATAAACTCGTTTTAGCCAATCGTAAATTGAAATTGCGTCAGATAGCATAAAAGTGGAACATATCAGAAGGTAGCATATTCACCATTTTGCATGAACATTTGTCAATGAGAAAGCTGTGTTCAAAGTGGGTGCTACGTTTGCTCACAGTTGATCAAAAACAACAACACATCGAGATTCAGAGCATTGTTTGCAACTGTTTCAACGCAACAATCTTTGCGTAAATATGCAACAATGGATCCACCACTTCACTCCGGAGTCAAATTGGCAGTCAGCTGAACGGACAGTAGCAGGTGAAAGACGTCTAAAGCGACCAAAGACGCAAACATCAGCAGACAAAGATTTGGCCTCCGTATTTTGAGATGCGCAAGGTATTTTTTCATAGATTACTTTGAGAAAGGAAGAACCATCAATAGTGAAGATTATATAGCATTGTTAGTGCGTTTGAAGGAGAAAAAAAAACCCCGAAAAACGGCCAAAAATGAAGAAAAAGAAGTAATCTTTCGCCAAGACAACGCACCATGTCACAAGTCGATCGCAACGATGGCAAAACCAAATGAACTGCACTTTGAATTGCTTCCGCGTCTACCCTATTCTTCAGATCTGGCCTCCCAGTGACCACTGTCTACTTACAGACCTCAAAAATGCTCCAGGGAAAGAGATTTGGTTCCACTGAAGAAGTGATATCGGAAACTGTAGCTTATTTTGAGGCCAAAGACAAATCGTTCTACAAAAAAGGCACCGAATTGTTAGAGAAGCGTTGGAATCAGTGTATCACCCTAAAAGGAGATGAAGTTGATGAATAAAGTTGAATGTTGCTTCAAAGTTGTTTTATTAATTAGGCCCGGGATTTATCGAGTGATGTCTTAGCGTGTTTTGTGGCAATAAAATATCAACAGGATTCCTCTTATCACATCGTCAAATATTGGAGCTTAACAACTTTAAAATATTGCAAAAACAATCCTAAATATGAATGCTGAATGTTATTTTAAGAAGTAAGGAGGTACAAATGAAAAGATCTAAAATTGACAAGTTTTTCCATTTCACTGAAACAGCAGTTAAAATTTTCATTCTTTCTATCTTTGTTTCATTTTTTTCTTTCTTTCTCTTTTGTGTTGTTTTTTTCTTTTGCGCCGCGAAATCAAAACGGAATAGTCCATTATTCATCAGATATTGCAAAAAACTTTAAACACTTATATATTCCATTTTTTTCTTTCTCACTGAAACCAAGTAGTGGCATTTTCACTTTTCCATGCGATCAAAAAAACAACAAAAACAAGGCTATTATATATATAAAACAGTAAGCTTTCAAAGTATCTATGTTGTAAATTTTAATGAAATAGGTAATAGCTTAAATCATGTATATTACAGGATTTATCGATATTAAACACGAAGAAACCCCCGTGAACACTATATAATTTTTATATCGGCGTCTCGTTCCTACGTGTATGTTCAGCTTTCCCTGACGATCCATTTAGGTGAAACCTAGGTAGGTTGTCTGGCTCTCTAGGTATATATATATATATATATATATATATATATATATATATATATATATATAGTCATCCGCAGACTGATTTGTTTCGCTGTATCACAGCTCATCAGTACGGTTAGACTCCGATTGCTTTTAACCCAGGATTGAAACCCGACCGCATTGGCGCCAGTCGGCGATTCTACCTTTGGGCTATGGGCGTTCGGTAGAAGAAGGTAGACTTTTTAGCGTGTATATTGTCATTATACCCGCCCAATAGCCAGAGTGCTCTAATCCATTACTGAATGAGCGATATATATATATATATATATATATATATATATATACTATGAATTAGTATATATTAATCTTTAAGCGTTTCTATGAAATATTACCTAAAAAATATAAAATTATTTAAATGTTAGAAAATTTTGTGATATTCGGCATTTAAAAAGATTTTACATTTAAGGGGACCTCCCAGAATTTTCCTCTTCCCGACAACAGATCTTTTTACATTTTCCCCCCGCAACGCACATGCGCCAGTCTATATCGATTCCGGCAGTCCATTTCACCACAGGAATCTCCACAAGGGGGCACTTTGACTATCAGTCCAATTACTTTTTTATTGGAATTAAATTGCTGAGTAAATAAATGTTCGCATACGAGAGAGAGAGAGAGAGAGAGAGAGAGAGAGAGAGAGAGAGAGAGAGAGAGAGGGGAGGATGCGGAGAGAGCATGAAAAGGAAAAAGTGAGAGCGAAGAAGAAAGAGAATTGAAAAGAGAGGAGAAAGTAACACATAATAGAGTGTGAAAAACGGGAAAAGAAAAAGAGAATAGAGTGAAGACGAAAAAAAAAAGAACAGATGGAGAACGGAAATAAAAGACGAAAAGAAAAAAGAAAGAAAAAAAGAAAGGTAGAGAAAAAAAGAGAAGGTAAATGATAGATAAAAATAGGGAAAAACAAAAAGAGAAACTAAAAGTAAAACGAGAGAAAGGAAAGGGAAAATGAAAATATGGGGAGAAAACAAGAGAGAGAGAGAGAGAGAGAGAGAGAGAGAGAGAGAGAGAAGAAAAAAGCTACGAAGGAAGGAAGGAAGGAAGGAAGGAAGGAAGGAGGAGTAAGAAAAGACTAGAGTTGATGCGGATAACAGAATGCCCATAAAGAGAAATGGGAAAATATAACAAAACAAAAAATTAAGGCTGGAGACAAATTGTCGGATAGAATGGCGGTTTTCACCGGCTGTCAAAAAAGGGTCTCCGTCGGAGGCTGACACTGACAGGTTCAAAACTGACCCACACTGAGTGCGACAAAAAAAGCAGTTTAAACAATGAAGCAAAATTAAATCTTTGAATCAACACGATAGAAGTGTTTAATAAAACTGTCTAAGAAATGAACAGGTTGAGAGATAAGAACTGCGATGGATATTAACTGGCAAATACGAACAAGATTACGAATTAAAAGATGTCGATAATAAGACTTATATGCGAACTGATATAGGCAGGCATGAAAAGGATTACGAATTAAATTATATTAAATTTTATCGGCACAAATTCATTGAGGTAGGGATAAGAATTTTTATAACCAGGTTTGTTTGTTATCAACCCGTGTCATTTCGTTAAGGCTGCTTAATGTCCATTTTCAGGGAGCAGTAATTTTATTTTTAGTCGCATGCACGTTTACACATATATATATATATTGTGTGTATTTTGGCAGCATTTTTTCATTAATACATGTTTCTTTGTTGTCTTTCAACGATAGCACCATCAAGCTTATCAGACGATACGAACGGATCCTATACAAAATAAATAGACAAAACTTGTCAATATTATTCAACGAAACCTGTATTAATATATATATATATATATATATATATATATATATATATATATTAGTCATCCACATACAAGCCTCTTTCGCTGTATCATAGCTCATCAGTGTGACTAGACACATCCACTTGCTTCTGGCCGGGATCGAAACTCGACCGATTTGGTGTCAGTCGGAATCGCTACCCACCTAAGCCATAGGCGCATGGAATCAGAGAATGGAAATTTGAACGTGTTGTATATAAGCAGTGCATACACACGCGAATCACCGAAAGAACTCAATTCATTCCTGAAGAGTAACTCATAAATCGCAGGAGTGGAAACTGTTTTTAAATTTTTCTTCTTTAGAGAGCTCAGTCGTAATGAGAGGATAATATATATGTCATCTACATACAAGCCTGTTTCGCTGAATCACAGCTCATCAGTGTGGTTGACACATCCACTTGCTTCTGGCCGGGATCTAAATATATATATAATATGAGGAAGAGATTACTATCGTTTCAACGAAAGAAAAGTTTATATTTGAAAAAGATAAAAAAAAGCTACCCCCCCCCAAAAAAAAACAACAAATCCCAAAACAATTAAAAACAAATGCCAATAAATTAGAACCTAAAACATATTAATCTCATCTAAATTTGTCAACACAAAATGCAGGGACTCAGAAATTCAACAAGAAAAGATGTGGTGTTTGTGATATAATTATAGAGTGAAAATCACACAACAGCATTCGCAATAAAGAAAAACTTAAACTGTAATCCCAAAAATGTAATTTATCCACCTGGGTGCACAAAGTGCAACAAATTTTACATAGGTATAATTCAAGAGCCAAACAACAGTCTCTCTGCTCAAAAGCAATATTAACTGACCAGCCAGACAACGAAAAAAACATTTGTGTGACAAAACAACCACATATGCAACAAGGGAAATTTTAAAATTATGGCAACACATCAAAGAGACGATTTCTCGTACCTAGAAATACAAGAACAACTCAATAGACAAATTTAAACCAGCACGAATCATAATCTTCCAGACATAAACACATACCATTACAAAGTGGCTATGTACGTATATATACTATATAGAATTACTTACAGTAATGCAATATATATATATATATATATATATATATATATATATATATATATATATTTAATCGTATCACCCCGAGCAAGTCGGTAACGCCACTGATGTGCAGGGGCTACGTAATAGTGAAAGGATTGGACAAGAGAAAGCCGGAAACCACATCCTAAACAGGGAACAAGGGATGAGCATCTTAACCTGTTCAATAGACGTGGATGAAGTGTGAACCGGGCGATAGATAGATCTACCTACTCCAATATATATATATATATATATATATATATATATATATATATATATATAGTAGCAGTATAGCTCGGCGTTGGTCGAGTGTAATGAAAGCTTTAAAACTAATCCATGGTCCTGGAACTCAGACTCTTTGGACGTTGGCACAAAAGACTAGAAAGCAATAGTTGTTTACAGTTAAAGCGAAAAGTTAGACTGAAAGAAAAATGAATGGATGTAAGTCAAATTTTGATTTCCTGGTATCGATATCAAATAAGTTTTTTTCGTTGTAAACTGAATATTGAAGGCTAAATAAGTCCTCTGATTAAATGGTATCATGGCTGAAACTAAGAACTACAATTATACCTACTTAGAGCCAAACCCGAAGCAACAACCAAAATAAAAGGGCTGAAAAAAGAAATACAGCCATACAGGCAGATAAACACACACACACACACAAACATCTTGCCTTTAAATATATATATATATATATATATATATATATTATCGATTTTCTGCACTATTGAACTGCAACCTTGAAACTTCTGAATATTGTTTCTTATGTCTTTGTCTATGAGTGTATCAAATTTGATTAAATCGGACCACTCCTCTATAACCCGATTTTTTTATTATCGATTTTCGTTATTTATCGGGTGTACCTCGACACAAAACCTAGCTAAGAACACTCGCAGACGTTTATAGTACAACTGTGTAAATTTTCAAGAAAATCGGTTCAGCCATTTTGGAGTCTATAGGTAATGGACACACACACAGAGGCTCACACAGAGGCACACACACACACACACACACACACACACACACACACACACACACACACACACACACACACACACACACACACACACACACACACACACACACACACACACAAAGTTCCAGTTATAAATAAGTTTAGATATAGAATTGCTTATAGTAATGCAATATATATATATATATATATATATATATATAAATTTGTTTTTTATTTAAAATTAATCTCATTTACACTGAGACACGAAAATTTCTATGTTTTGAGATTGAAAGCTTTTATTTCATAATCAGGCAATGTTCAACTTACTTTGGTGAAAATGATTTACATTTGAATGCAGAAAACAATAAGTTTGCTTATTAAAGAGTTATTTTGGAGTGGAAAGACATAATTTAGATCATATGCGTGTTTTTATATGATTATATGGTTAACAAATATGCTTTACAATATTAGTTGTATTGAACACTTTTATAAAAAAAAGTAAATGTTGGAGAACTCGAAAATGTAAAACTGTTGGTTCCCTTCACCTGGATATATATATATATATATATATATATATATATATATATATATATATATATATATATATATATAATGTTACATGAAAAATAATGCTAACCTAATCTATATAAACCCCAACTCTAATTACCCACCATCCATTATCAAGCATATTTCATCATCTGTTGAACGTCGCATTATCACACACTCCTCAAATAAGGAAATATTCGTTAAACACAAAGTAATTTACGATAAAATTCTAAAAAACAGCGGATATCAATCTCTCAAAATTAACTTAGTGGAAAAATTCCGGAGCTCAAAAAGAAAAAAATGGAAATAGAAAAATCATATAGTGTAATCCTCCTTTTCACCAGTTAGTTAACTTTAAACTAGGACATAAATTTCTTAAACTAATAGATAAGAATTTTCCCCAAAATAACCCTTTAAGCAAAATTTTCAATAGGAATGCAATAAAACTAAGCTATAGCTGCTCCAACAATCTAGAAAAATCAATTAAAATACATGACAGTAAAATATTAAAAGCATACAACAAAAATAACCCCAACACTCAGACCAGTCTGCCCCATAATAACCACCTTTGTAACTGTAGAAACTCAAACCAATGCCCCATTCCTAATAAATGTTTAACGACATCCTTGATATATATGTGTTCGATTTCATCTATGGAGGATCTCAAAGATGAGAAAATTTATATGAACATATTTAAAAAGCACTTTTACAATCAACTCTCATCCTTCAATTACAAAAAAAAAAAGAAAGAAAAAAAAACATGACGTCTCTTTCCAAATACTTTTGGAAGTTAAAAAATGAAAATAAAACACCTAAAGTTAAATGGAAAATTTTAAAACAAGCAAGAAAATCTAAATCAATAAAGGAACCATGTTTCCTTTGTCTTCAAGAAAAAATTGAAATCATTACATACAAGAATAGCAACAGGCTTTTAAACCGGAGGCATGAAACCACACTAAACTGCAAACACATAAAAGAACTAACCTTACAATCATGCTAAAAATACTACAAAAGCCAAAGTTAGGAGCCTTTACAGACGATAAAACTTTATAATATCAACAACATTCTTACATTAAGTTTTACCTATTCCATAACACCAACAGTGATCTATTTTAAAGTTTTATAGAAAAAAGTGATTTCCTAAATTTAAAATTAAATTTACAAAATTAGATTAATTATAAAAACTGAGTTTAAATAAAAAAATAGTGTATAGATTTACAATTAAATAAGAAAGATAGGTCCAATAAAGGGTAACTACTATCCACACCTCATCGAATCTAATCCTATTCTTCCCCACCCTTACACTTCCTTACTCTCCCCTTTACGAAACCCGAAGAAAAAATCCAGCCACAACGCGAAAAAGTTATACAATATCTTAACGTTAAATCTGTCTACAAAATTCCCGACAAGTACATTAATCAACTCTATCACTCACAAACTCCCTCTTTTAAAATTTCCGACAGACAATTTACAAGACTTATCTCTTTATCACTAACCCCACCTACATCCCACGCACAATTCGCCAAGTGTAAGAAAAGAGACTTTCCATTGCTTTCCACACCACCTGGAGAGACATTGTCATTTCAATATCGAAGCAAAATGTACACTTTGTAGTGGATAAAAATTTGTACATGTTCTAAACTATAATTTATAATAAATATTCACAGCTCTATATTATATATCGAGCACTATTTTAAATTAATGTTTTGAACGTTGTAAATTTTTCTTCCTTCCTTATTCACTTATATATATATATATATATATATATATATATATATATATATATATATGTTGTTAAATATAACAGACAATGAATGTCTATTACGCTTAATCATGCACCGTTCTAAACATCCTATTTTGGCTTTAATTTCAAATGAAAATAAAGACAAAATTTGTCCAACATTTCGATATGTTTTTATTTTACTGGTTCTAAGCTTTCGGATCACATGAGCCATCTTCAGAGAGTTTACAGGCACGTTAACATAAAGACATCCGCCATCAAAGATGATTTTATCTTGTGTTGACATAAAACATTGATATGCAAGGATAACAGTCACCGAATAGCAGACGCAGTTCGTAAATTTGCGATGCGGTTCTATAACGTGACATCGTGTGTGAGAGCAAAATGTCAACATGCAATGCAATGTGTTGCGACCAGATTGAAATGTGATTTTATTAAGTGTGGGTTGTTTTGATTTAATGTAGATGGCACCCAATATCTGAAGGTTATTTTTACTGTGTGTATAAGTGAGTATTATTGTGTTATCAACTAAAATATGTCTGATTTTTGTCTTTACTTTCACCTGATATTAAAGCCAAAATACGATGTTTAGAACGGCTCGTGATTAAACGTAATAGACATTCATTGTCTGTTATATTCAACAATATATGTTTAGAAAATTATCTGCCTCGATACACTAAATATATATTTTTTCCCGTAGTAGGTTGTCATTACTTTCTGCGGTTACCAACCAAAGCTATCAAACCCAATATGCCTTGCTATTTAACCCATAGCTAGAGGGAGAAGAGACGGATTAATAGCTTTCCGAAGGGTAGAAGTAAATGCAACGAATTCAACTGTAATTCGAACTCTGCTCTCCGATTTCTCATTCCGAGCCGCCATTTACTGCACCACAATGCACATTTTTTGCAGTAGTGTCCCAAAATCCATTTAATGTAGGTATTTTATATATCATATTTATATGTCCTTTACAGGTCATATTTGAAGAAAAGCTTAAATTCACCTTTAACATCAATTTGAACAAGATTTCAATGGATTTACATACTTGACAAATGAACGAACAGAATTAAACCAAATTTGAAATCCTGATCAACTTGAAGACTAAACTTGCGAAATGTTTAAACGTGTCAGATGTATGCTTGAGAGTCAACCGTTAAATAAAACAACTGATTGTACTTAAAGACTGGACTGGCGAAATTGGAAGTCTTATTATGGAGATTGATTGCGTTGATCTTTGAAACAAAGTTCTGGAAAAAAAAAAGAATAGTATTAACTAAAATTACTAAGGAACGCCAGAAGACCACCGTGCCGAATCAAAAACTCGCACAAGTCTGAAGAATATAGAAGTTAAAATGCTGTTTTCAGAACTAGAAAGTTAAAGATAATCTTCGAAAAATATGCAGACTAATGGAAATCGTCCATCCCTGAATTTCAGAAAACAACAGTTATAATTCAGAACATTAAAAGTCTAAGTTCACAAGGGGGGGATGGCTACCAGTCAAAATGTACTTCCTGGACTTTTATTTTTCCATCCTTTAACATATCTAACATATTTTTGACAATTTTATTTGTTCTTAATTGACGGTTTTATTTTATGTTTTTGCTGCTCTGATCCCACTTCCGTCGGGATTTTGTCGGGTCTTGGGGGGGAAAAAGGTGTGTCTCCTAATATTTATAATCGGCCATCTTTGAAAGGCAACTTCCGCTCGCTGGGTATGGCCCAAAGCAAAAGAAGGAAAAACACTTTTTCTAGTGGCACTCTTACCAACACATACACACACACACACACGCACACACACATTTATATATATATATATATATATATATATATATATATATGTATTTACCAGTCGCCATCGCACCTATTTTCTAAATCAACAGGACCGTCCCACCCATTTTATCATCATTTGTTACGCTTTTTCTTTTTCTGTGGTTTTCCGTAAATGTGCGCCATTTTGACATTCTTCATATCCCATCGCTGAGGAGAAAGGTTGTTGTCTCAGCGGCTAGCACTCACTCAGACAAAATATGCTGTACTATATTTATCGGTTAAAGTGCTCAGTATCAGGGATACAGTGTTTGTAAATATAAAATGGACCTTGAGGTTAACGCCTTACGGTGATAGTCTGTTTAACGTTTGAACACAAATTTCATGTCCTGAAGATGACATTGAAACGTGAAACAGTGTACTTACTCTGGGTGTTAACCTCAATGTACTTCGTTTTATTATTCCCGCACACACAAAGTTACCGACTTATAAACACACACTTTCATGCATCTAACCACCCATAATTTTCTCATACACATATTTAAAATATCGGACATCGTTTTAATACACTCGTATTTAATAATACGAGTGTATTAAAACGATGTCCGATATTTACACACATACATCTTAGCAGACAAGCGTTCCTGTACATACATAGACTTATATTTAAAATAAACGTATATTGCTTTATTACACGTGGTACACATACGTATAAACAGACAAGCGTTCTTATGCATACATACACATACATTTAAAATGAATTTTTATTGCTTTATTAGATGTGACACGTATCTGACTAAAGAAATCAAACCCCAAATCATATTCCAGTATACTATCTCTTTGTTACTAAAAATGAACAAAACATTTAAGTTCTTCTCTTGTAAACTGATCTTTGAAGAAGCTTAATAAAGTGAAAGTTAGATTAAAACAATTTTTCTAATTGGTTTCTTTACTTATTCTGTCATATATATATATATATATATATATATATATATATATATATATATATATATATATATGTACGAAGTAAATCTAAAAGTGAGCCAAAAGTCGACCGCGGTTTCACTCGCCGGATCGTCAGGACTTGGCTTGGTAGTACCTTTTGGGTTTGACGACTTACTTTACCGATTTGTTAGCAGTAGGTTTTTCTGATTTCGGTCGTGATTAGTGCTACTGTTTTTTTGGTACGTTTTACAATATATATATATATATATACTGTTTAATTACTTAGTTTTTGGTCATAATAAGATTAGACTAGTGCACATTTGTATTACAAAGTATTCAATATATTTATATTGTAGACCTTTTGAATATTTTCATTTGTAAACGAGTTATTACGCGACCTAGGTTTCTACCATGAGTGGTGTCTTCAGACAATTTGCAATAACTGATTTTACCGTTTACCGTTTTTTTTAAAGAACGTTCACGTAATGATGTGTTTTTATGAACTCTCACGTGGCAGGGAATTTTTGAACGCGCAATTCTTAAAATTACAAGAAATTATAACGTTTTCATCCATGGTGGTATGAACCTAATAAGCATTTTTTAGTGTGGTTACACTTAGTCATAATTGCTGTTCTTTCATTCAATAGTTCATTTTTGTTTGGGAATAGCATAATCTCTAACTTTTCTTCCTGGCACAGTCTACATATTTTGCCACCGTTGTAAGGCTTGGCTGTTTTCACTATACTCCATGTTATGTCCGGCTTTTTTCTATATTTTGATTTCAATTTCTACACGTGGCTAGCCAATTTCTTACAGCTTTTTAAGTTTTCTATTTTGAATGTAGACTTGTGATTGAACCACCTGGTCTTAAAGTTGTCTTTGGTTGATCCCAAATATATTTTATTTTGACCATTTAAGTCATGTACTTTTGCTTTGTAAATGACTTCTGTTGTATTGCAAAGTCCTTGAAGTGGACATTTACTTTTGTCCCTGCGGTTGCATTCTCTTCCACTAGTAAAGAATGCAGCTGCAGGGACAAAAATAAATGTCCACTTCATTTATATTTCTAACATCTCCGCCTAAACTATTATTTTATTTAGTATTTTGTATCTATCAATAAGAATAGACAAGTTGCCCTATCGTCCAGTTGACACTCCTCATTGGTCTTTAGAGCAGGAATAGTGGTTTATCTTTTAGTTTTTTGTTTACAATTGGGTTTCCGGTTCCTTCTAAAGAATTCTCATTCATTTTCACTCCCAGTGATCCAATGTGCCTTAGTGGCCTTATCGCCTTCCTTGGGGTGAATTAGTAAAAAGAAAGGAATGATTTTTACAAATTTCAACAGACAGTAGCGCTAACTGTTCGATTCGCTGTTTGGTGCTTGACAATCTTTCTCGCCAGAATCCATATAACATATTTATAGGTCTACCATTCATCTTTGCTTCCAATATTAGTGCCACATCTGGTATTTCTGCGATATATTCGGGAGATTCTTGATAAAATCCAAGGAAGACTCTGCAATGATATTGTTCCTGACCTGGTATCTCGGCTTCAGCTATTTTTAACCGCTGTAATATACAAATATGCAGAAGTAAAAATAATGAGCAAGACTAATAAAAGAGACATGCATAAAGAATTTTTTTTTTAATCATTTCACTCCGAGCAAGGCAGAAATGCCACTGATGTGCGGGGGGCTACATAACTGTAAAAAGATTAATTAGAAAAGAGTGAGGAGTACAAACTAGTTAGAAAGGAGCACTAGAAAGTTGAGAATGCAGGTGCGATGACAGATACATAGGTGGAGAGAAAGGGAAGGATATACGGGGGTGGGGAGAGAGCTAGAGTCCAGTGGTTAATAGATGAGTATTGACATTGCATTTAAATTCTGGAGGTTGTAGCCGTCAGGAAAGCAAGAATATGGGAGCGGGTTCCACAGGCGGGAAGTGCGAGAGAAGAAGCTGCAGGAGTAGAATTGTCGTCTGCATTTGGCTAACCTGACTGTGAATGGGTGGGACCCAATTGACAGTCTGGTTGCATGAGTAAACACCTGTTGAGGAGGCACCAGTGACTTAAGTTCGTTGGAGCAGAAGCCATGAAAGTATTTATAGAACAGAACATTTCGACGGTGGGGAAGTGGCTGCAGTCGAGCCGTCAGATCAGTACCTATCACATTACAGACTCTCCTTTGGAGCCTGTCGAGAACACTGAGGAGAACGGCAGGGGCGCCTGACCATAAATATATATACCTGTTCATAAGGCTACCGACCTAGAGATCGAAAGTCAATTTGCATCTTGATTTATATTAAACCTGTATTCTGAGAAACCATCATCAAGATAAGAGTGCATTACCATCAAGCTAAGAGAAAGTACAAAAGCAAATCTCTGTATTATCCTATCTCAGATATGCGCATCTCTTTCTGGGACATTTAGAAGTTGATGTCTGCTCACATTTCGTACCTAGAAAGTAAATGAAATCTATTAATGGACTTTTTAATCTAATACCATTTCTTAGACGTTATATTCTTCTTCTATGTGCTGTGTCCCTTTAGGGCGTTGGCGATCATGGCACTCCACATCTTCCTATCCCTTGTTGCTCTTAACAACCTTTTTTCTGTTATTCCGCTGAAACCCCGCTCCACCATTAATCTACTCAAGTCCATCAACTATGTCACGCGTTGTCCTAGTCTCTTCTTCGCTCTATCTGTCCCGTGAGCATCAGATTATCCAAGCCCTCTTTCCACACTACATGTACCAAAAACTTCAGCTTTTCCTGAAGTTAAGTATCAGTTTAATTTTCATCCTCTCCAAAACTTTGTCGTTGCTCACATGTTCTATCTATGGTATACTCAGCATGCTTCTGTAGAAACAGATTTCGGCTGTTTCAATTTCTAAGATACTGAAGTAAAGTTTTAGATTTGTTTTACGCGTTTTAATAGATGAATTTATCTGGATTTGTAGGCATTAACATTTATCAATTTACCTTCATCAGTGCAGTTGCGGTGGACGTGAAATATAACACACAAGTTCAAGTTAACCCCGGGGTAGTACGAAAAAGATTTCAGATTATTGGAAGGTTATTTGAAAGTGTTATTGATAAACTGGATATCGGCTCGGAACGAGAAATTGGGGAGCCGAGTTCGAATTCCAGCTGAATTCATTGCATTCATTACGGGCAAATACCCTTGGGAAAGGTATTAATCCGTCTCTTCCTTCCAGTTATGGGTTAAATAACAGGACAGATTGGGTTCTGTAGCCTTGCTCGGCAACCAGTCTACCGCAGAAAGCAATGGCAACCTACTGCGGGATAATCTTCTACCCAGTCAGTCATGTCTCTTTCGAGACATGATCGCCCAAGCGTGTTTCACGTATGGCACTTAACTGACTGAATCTCACTCACTCACTCACTCACTCAGTACACACTTCTGTAGAGTATGAAACCACAACCTCATGACGATAGTATCAGGTCTGTGCAAAAGTTTTTGCCGGTTTGTAAAAGTGGCATTTTAAATCATTGTAATTTATTTTATGCATATTGTTATTACTTAAACATATCCCCATGATTAATTTATAACTTTTTCTTTCAGATTATTAAAGCATCATTCATATTTTTCTGCAATATTCTCACCCATGTTCTTTCCATCAAGAGAACGCATTAGACATGCTCTACTCTATGAGTTTCACAGAGGTTCCAATGCAAATGAAGCAGCACGATCGATTCAGGATGCTTATGGAATTGATGCAGTGATAGAAAGAAGTTGTAGGTGGTGGTTTTCCCGTTTTCGGAAAGGAAATTTCAGCTTGAAAGATGAGGCTAGAGGTGGTCGCCCAAAAAAAACTTGATTCACATGTGTTGAATGCCGCTGTTACTCAAAGCCCTTACGGTAACCTCAAGAGAATTTGCACACCAATTTAATGTATCCCATACAACTGCGTCACGCCAACTGAAAAAAGTGGGAAAGATTTCAGTATTCGGAAAATGGGTCCAGCACGGACTGTCTCCAGAGAACCTGCGATAACGTGTTTCTTGTTGCGAATTTTTGCTTTCACAACACCTTTAGACACCATTTTTGGGCAGGCTTGTCACGGGCGATGAGAAGCGCCATTTTTGCCCCATCCTGCATATTCTCCTGACCTAGCTCCCTCGGATTATCACTTATATCGAAGGTTACAAAACCATTTAGATGGCCTTAGGTTAACATCACGACAGGAGATTGAACATGAGTTAGATTCATATTTCACATCAAAACCTAAAGAATTTTACAAGCGAGGCATTTATAAGCTCGCTGAGAGATGGAATCAAATTATAGAGAGGGGAGGTTGTTATTGTTCTGAATAAAAAAGTTTCAAAAACACAGTTTTTCATTTTCAAGATGAAATTTTAAATCGGCAAAAACGTTTGCACCGACCTGACACTTGATGCCGTAGCATCTCCCTCTCTATAGTGGCTCTTAGCGCGTTTTATCTTGTTACTTACTTAAGCCCGTCAAGTATGTGACGCCATGTTTGCTCCTGTCTGTCTTTCTCTCTATTTGACCAGTGTGTATCAGATTCTCTAAGCACTCTTTCCTTATTATATATCTCAGGAATTTTAGCTGTCTTTCCGTAATGTGAAATATTCATTCTTTTACGTTTCCATCCTCTCAAATACCTCATCATTGCTTACATATTGGGTCATTAGTATCCTCAGCATCCTTCTGTAGAACCACATTTGGGTTGCTTCAAGTCACTCCTTCATCTTTGATGAGATTGTCTAGCATTCGCTGTCATATTGAAGGACAAACAACACATAACAATTCAGTACTCTCTTTTGTTTCTAGCCAAAATTTTTCTCTCTCAATCTCTACATTAATACTTAAAATTTTTCTGTCTCTCAATAAACTACTTTAATACTCTAAATTTTTCTGTCTCTCAATAAACTTCTTTAATACTTTAAATTTTTCTCTCTCTCAATAATCTACTTTAATACTCTAAATTTTTCTCTCTCTCAATAATCTACTTTAATACTCTAAATTTTTCTGTCTCTCAATAATCTACTTTAATACTCTAAATTTTTCTCTCTCTCAATAAACTTATTTAATACTCTAAATTTTTCTGTCTCTCAATAAACTTTAATACTCTAAATTTTTCTGTCTCTCAATAATCTACTTTAATACTCTAAATTTTTCTCTCTCTCAATAATCTACTTTAATACTCTAAATTTTTCTCTCTCTCAATAATCTACTTTAATACTCTAAATTTTTCTCTCTCTCAATAATCTACTTTAATACTCTAAATTTTACTGTCTCTCAATAATCTACTTTAATACTCTAAATTTTTCTGTCTCTCAATAATCTACTTTAATACTCTAAATTTTTCTCTCTCTCAATAATCTACTTTAATACTCTAAATTTTTCAGTCTCTCAATAAACTTCTTTAATACTCTAAATTTTTCTGTCTCTCAATAATCTACTTTAATACTCTAAATTTTTCTCTCTCTCAATAATCTACTTTAATATTCTAAATTTTACTGTCTCTCAATAATCTACTTTAATACTCTAAATTTTTCTGTCTCTCAATAATCTACTTTAATACTCTAAATTTTTCTCTCTCTCAATAATCTACTTTAATACTCTAAATTTTTCTCTCTCTCAATAATCTACTTTAATACTCTAAATTTTACTGTCCCTCAATAATCTACTTTAATACTCTAAATTTTTCTCTCTCTCAATAAACTTATTTAATACTCTAAATTTTTCTGTCTCTCAATAATCTACTTTAATACTCTAAATTTTTCTGTCTCTCAATAATCTACTTTAATACTCTAAATTTTTCTCTCTCTCAATAATCTACTTTAATACTCTAAATTTTTCTCTCTCTCAATAAACTTATTTAATACTCTAAATTTTTCTCTCTCTCAATAATCTACTTTAATACTCTAAATTTTTCTCTCTCTCAATAATCTACTTTAATACTCTAAATTTTTCTCTCTCTCAATAATCTACTTTAATACTCTAAATTTTTCTCTCTCTCAATAATCTACTTTAATACTCTAAATTTTTCTCTCTCTCAATAATCTACTTTAATACTCTAAATTTTTCTCTCTCTCAATAATCTACTTTAATACTCTAAATTTTTCTCTCTCTCAATAATCTACTTTAATACTCTAAATTTTACTGTCTCTCAATAATCTACTTTAATACTCTAAATTTTTCTCTCTCTCAATAAACTTATTTAATACTCTAAATTTTTCTGTCTCTCAATAATCTACTTTAATACTCTAAATTTTTCTGTCTCTCAATAAACTTCTTTAATACTCTAAATTTTTCTGTCTCTCAATAAACTTCTTTAATACTCTAAATTTTTCTGTCTCTCAACAATCTACTTTAATACTCTAAATTTTTCTCTCTCTCAATAATCTACTTTAATACTCTAAATTTTTCTCTGTCTCAATAATCTACTTTAATACTCTAAATTTTTCTCTCTCTCAATAATCTACTTTAATACTCTAAATTTTTCTCTCTCTCAATAATCTACTTTAATACTCTAAATTTTTCTCTCTCTCAATAATCTACTTTAATACTCTAAATTTTTCTCTCTCTCAATAATCTACTTTAATACTCTAAATTTTTCTCTCACTCAATAATCTACTTTAATACTCTAAATTTTTCTGTCTCTCAATAATCTACTTTAATACTCTAAATGTTTTTGTCTCTCAATAATCTACTTTAATACTCTCAATTTTTCTGTCTCTCAATAATCTACTTTAATACTCTAAATTTTTCTCTCTCTCAATAATCTACTTTAATACTCTAAATTTTTCTGTCTCTCAATAATCTACTTTAATACTCTAAATTTTTCTCTCTCTCAATAATCTACTTTAATACTCTAAATTTTTCTCTCTCTCAATAATCTACTTTAATACTCTAAATTTTTCTCTCTCTCAATAATCTACTTTAATACTCTAAATTTTTCTGTCTCTCAATAATCTACTTTAATACTCTAAATTTTTCTCTCTCTCAATAATCTACTTTAATACTCTAAATTTTTCTCTCTCTCAATAATCTACTTTAATACTCTAAATTTTACTGTCTCTCAATAATCTACTTTAATACTCTAAATTTTTCTGTCTCTCAATAATCTACTTTAATACTCTAAATTTTTCTGTCTCTCAATAATCTACTTTAATACTCTAAATTTTTCTGTCTCTCAATAATCTACTTTAATACTCTAAATTTTACTGTCTCTCAATAATCTACTTTAATATTCTCAACACTGCGATCTCAGTGTTGCATTTTTGGTTTTCTGTTAGAAAACTTCGCAGGTATTTAAATTTCTGTACCTGTTTGAATTTAATGTCTGAGTAGATATCGCTATTTTTTAACTGTGAAATGAATGTTTACCGGTTTAGATATAAAAAATAATATACTGAAGTAAACGCACCTCTCGCCATCCAATCGAACAGATTCATTATTGATCACTAAATTTACGTTGTATGTACGGGTGGTTTAATAGATAGCGGCTGGAAATGAGAAATCGGACGAGCAAATATAACTGGTAAAGTTACGAATTCATCTCTTCTCTCCCCTATGGGTTCAATAGTAGGACATGTATCTGGAAATTATTCTAAAAAATGTGTTAATGCAAAATACGCTCGCAAAGAGAGAAATTATTTTCATAATCCCAAAAAGTTTTCGGCTCCCATAAACGGTTGGCAAAATGTAAAATAACATATAGCCACCAATCAACAATCTTGCAATTATTTCGAACTTTTGTTCTCATCTTGGTTGAGATAGGTGTTATAATAGACACAATGTTTCGACTAAGTGCCCTCTGGTCATAATCAGGTGTCCATAGATTGGCTGATGTGGATTATCTCGTTGATTATTGCAAAATATCCTGTGAAATCAATTATTGTTCTTTCACGTTGGTATTTGGTTCGAACACATGGTCACTAGATGATACTAACACGTATATAATTAACTACTTTATCCATTATGCCACCGTCCCGAAGGACTGTAGTGGTGTATTTTTGGAGCCTTTTATATTTAGTGTCTGATGGATTTTGACAACTGGATTATTTTAGTGGGTTCGTGCCACTTGTCATAATTCTGAGATGAGAAATTTTCAATAATCTTGGAATTATTTCCAACTTTTGTTCTCATTTTGGTTGATATAGGTGTTATAATAGCCTTCTATATTCGTGATAATGACCAAAGGGTACTTGGTCGAAACGTTGTGTCTATAATTAATTATTATTAGTAATCTCTAAATACAAAAGCAACCAATCAGTCGATCGATATCACTACAGTTAAAATAGTTAGAAAAAAGATAACAGTGATAATAAGAACAACAGGAACAACAACAACAACAACAACAACAACAACAACAACAATAATAATAGCAACAGAAACAATAATTCATGAAAATATATAAACCAAGCAAGAAAACTAAGTTATTAATCATAAAAAAGTTTGTCATTCGTACATACTTCGAATATTGCTGCCACATATGCTTCTACTCTATATCTGGAGATCCTTGATAAAATCCATAGAAGAATCTGCAATATTATTTGTCCTGATCTGGCTTCTCGGCATCAGTCAGTTTATCACAAACATGAAGTTGGTTCCCTTTGCTTATTTCTATAAATACTTTCTTGGTAATTGTTTATATAAGCTCTTTGTTTTGGTACCAAGATTTTCTTAATTTAAGCGCAATAATAGACTGGCGTCGGGATCCCATCAATTTACAGTTGGGCTCGATAGATATAACCGTAAATTCTATGATAAGAATTGCTTTTCTAGCACCTCTCGCTAGTGGAACTCTCTTCCGGCTCCACGCTTTCGAGTCAACTTTAATCTACAAAAATTTAAATTTAATTTTAATTATCTACTGTCCACCTGATTACACTTTTTTTTGATTTTTAATTATTCCAAACGGGTTAACCCCCCCACCTTGCATCTTAGTGACTTTATTGCCTTGCTTAGGGTGAAATCGATTACCAAAAAAAATAATGATACAGTCCACTGTTATTAGACCACTTAGAAAGGCCTTAAAGGGTTTAAAACTGTGATAACTGTTGATCTGACAAAGAAACAAACCCACCCATTTTCACTGCTAGAACTAGCTGCCAAGAGTTCTAGTTTATAGAGTAGACTTCTCATTAATTCTCCTGCAACACCTGCTAAGTGCGTTGATTACGTGCATATTTAACTTCGGTGACTGTGAACCCTTGTTCGATCCTAAGTGAAAACATGAATGCAAGTTTTTGGTAGGCATTTTTTTCTCTATTTGGAAGACTGGCATAAGAAAATCTTCCTACCATATTTCTCCAAATCTTATCACGTGATGTACCGTAAACTGCGGTGTACAAGTCAACCTGGCGTACTAGTGACCTCAAGGTTTTATTCTCAGAATTCTGAGTTAAACCTCTATCTATCATATAGGTTGACCCTCCCAAATATACGGTAGGCGAGTAGATATCAGCTCGGAACGATAAATCCGAGAGCCGCAGTTCGAATTCTAGTTGAATTCGATACATTTTTGTGAAAAGTGATAATTCATCTCTTCTCCCACCAGTTATGGGTTAAATAGCAGGACAGATTTGGTTCTATAGCGTTGTTTGGCAGCCAGTCTACCGCAGAAAGTAATGGCAACCTACTGCCGGAAAATGTTCTATCTGGTTGGTCATATGTCTTTCGAGACATGATCACACAAGCGTGTATCACGTATGGCATTTAACTGACTGACTGATCAAATCTTATACCGAACAGTAAATGTTATTAGGCTACGATATACAATAATATGTGCCCAAACTACCGTATATTGTAACTGTTGTGGGATCTCCCCTTTGTATATCATAATAGACTCGACTGAGTGTACATATACTCCTGCCATAGAGAGAACAGCTATAGAGAGATCCGTTAGCGTTATCGAAGAGTACCGGAACTGATACGTAAGTTACCAAGAGATACTGAAGTTACACAGAGATTACCGCGTCAGAAGTCAGAATAGCTCTGAGCTCCACTCAGCTAGAATAAGATACACGGATATATTATTTCTAACGACTTCACTTCAAGACTTGTATATATTTATTTCTTACTAATAGTATTCCTGGATTTACTAATCTGCGTTCAATTTTGTATATTACGTTCAATATAACCTACTTTTCTATTTCAATCTCGGTTTCTGTTGTTCATTATTTTGTGTGGTTCCTCACCCGGAATCCACAACAAATTGGCGACGAAGACTCGAAATCACGTACACGTAAAACGCCACAACAGTAACATTAAAGAATACTAAATTTGTGTTAGTATTTTATAAGTTTTTAAATAAATTTCTGTGTTAATATGCCAAATATGTTTGCCAAACGCAATTTTTAGGAGTATATAGAGTAGCGGCCATAATATAAGGAACGGAAACAACAAAGACATAAATATGTGTATTACTTAAAAAGTAATCCATAATTACCAATGAAATTTTTACCGAATAAAGATTAGGTTGTAATGCATAAATATTATGCAAAGTTACAAAAATGTACATAATAGTTTTTTTTTAAATAAACATTAACTGGAACAAAGGAAATAAGCTGATTGACAAAAGTTAAGGAAAGATCTTTTTAATACTTGATTGGCAACAAAATATCAACAAAAATTAATATTTGATAAACATCCCCTTATTTTCAATGGCTTCTCTGCATCGTCGACCACATGATCTAATTATTTTCTTGCAAAAAATAGCAGTAATTTCTTCCCATTCATCTTTCAATAACTCTCATAGGTGATCCAGATTTTTCGGGTTTCTTTTCTGAGCCCTTTCTCCAATTAAATTCCAAACATTTTCTATTGGATTCAGATTGGGGCTCTGGGCTGGCCAGTTCATTAGGGCGATTCCTTCTTCAAATAAAGCCATAACATTCTGAGCCTTGTCGCAAGATGCATTGTCCTGCATGAAAATAGGAGATTCATAATGATTATAGTGTAATCTTACTACCACATGCTGCTGAAGAAGCCTTTTGTAAATCTCAGCATTGATATTGCCATGCACACGGATGATAGGGCCAACTCCTGCAGATGAAATCATTCCCCACACCATCACACTGCCGTCATCAAACATAATGGTTTTTTTGACACATTGAAAAGACAGTCTTTCACCTGTTCTACGGCGTACATCAGTTTTGCCCTCAAACCCAAATATAGTAAACTTGGAATCGTCACTGAAAGGAACTGTATCCCATTGTGCGTCAATCCAAACAACGTGTTCTCTCGCATACTCCAGGCGTGCACTTTGGTTTCGCTTTGAAATGAGAGGCGTCGAAGCTAGAATACGGGCATGCAATCTTGTATTTTTAACCTGCGAGCAACCGTTTTCCTTGAGATCTTATTATCTGTCTCTTCATTAAATTTACGGGCAATTGGTGTAGCAGTTTCAAAACGGTTTTTTGTACATATTCTAACAATTCTTCGATCTTCTCTTTGCGATTTTTTTTGGAGGTCTGCTGGTTTTAGTTTTGATTCTAACGTTTTATCGGTTTTATACCTGCTAATTATACGATGAACGACACTTTTAGACCTATGAACAATATAAGAAATTTCTGAAATTGACATTTTTTCTTGATAGTTAGCAGTAACGTGTTTTTTTTTCTTCAAAAGAGAGCGTTTTGCGTGTAGAATTTGCCATATTGCTTAAAAATAAAGTCCTAATGATAAATGAACTTTTATTGTTGAAAAGCTCCATCGAGTTTTTTTAACAATGTAAATTAAAAGTTTATGCAAATTATTAACATCGTTCCTTAACTTTTGTCCATCAGGTTATTTCCTTTGTTCCCTTTAATTTTTTTTTTTTTGTAACTTTCTATATTCATGCATTACAACCTAATCTTTCTTCGGTAAAAATTTAATTGCATTACTTTTTAAGTAATACACATATTTATGTCTTTGTTGTTTTCGTTCCTTATATTATGGCGGCTACTGTATCTATGGCAGTCTGCTGGATGTACGTAAGTGATGTACAGTAATTGTTGGGATTTCTGCCCCACTTGCTTACAACTAAGTGATAAAGTATTTGTTTATATTTCTGAAATGAGGTAGTATTTACACTATTTACATTGTTCGAACTATTGTCCTCATCTTTGTTGCCATTTGTGCGACGTTTCAGCCGTTCAACACTGCCTGGTATTGAACCTCGCAACTCTTTGGGTCAAGTCACGGGAACTAACCAACTGGGTCATGTGTCCTTAAAAAGCAAGGGAATTTCTGAGACTTATAAACCGAATGTTCAGTAACCATTTTTACCATAGTCGTGAGTTTAATGACAGGCTACACTCAGTGGTGAACAAGTAACTTAAAGAGTCCGGTTAGAGGGAGATAACTCATAACTAACCAAAAGAGACTTCGTGCAAGAAATGAGAATGATATACCTAAGTGATTGTAGGGCCGGAGCGTATAACGGCTGAAACGTCTTACAAATGGCAGCAAAGGTGGAGACAATAGTCCGAACAATGTAAATTAAGTGGTAAAGTTTTGCATTTATATCTGCCAAATAAGTCAACCCCTAATCTTGGAAATATTTTTTAGGCATGAAAACTTGATTTTTGGACGCCGCAATTTACGGTATCAATTTTAGTACATGTGATTCTGTTTTTTTTAAGTTTTGAGTTTTGTTTAAAGACGTATCCACCTCTGTGGGTTATTTAATGTCAAAACGGTAGAGTTTTAAGGTATTTTTTTAAAATTTTGATTAGAGTGAGAAGGTTGATTCAATCAGATTTTTTTGAAAAATTTATTTTTTTTATTTTAGAAAACTGAAGATGTCTTCTAGTTTGTATTAAAAAATGTATTGCTTGTAATAATTTTTTCTTCAAAAATGTTATGGTAATAATTTTTTCCTTCGGAAAAGTATTGTTGATAACATTATTCTTTCAAAAATGTATATGTTTATATAAAAGTCTATTTTTATGTATATATTTCTATAAAAGTCTTTTGACCCCAGTTTAGGGGTCAACTATTTGCCCATAGCTGGGACCCTCACAGGTGCTAACACTCCGGGTCAGGGTGGACCTGGGAACAACAGCAATTAAGAGGTGGTTCCATGCTCCTCACAACCTCCCAATCAGAGGCCTTGCTGCCGGATGCAGTTTATCGTCATACCCAGAACCTTTAGAACAAGCGAAAACATCGAATGTCATTTATGCTTAATGTGGTCTGGATCAAAAGTTTGAAAGATTTTAATGATGAAATAAAAGTGAAACATTTCAAGGTTTGGATTAGTTTGTTTTGTTTTACGGTATATCAACCTCAATGGGTTATTTAATGCCGACAAGATTTTTACAATAAATTTGTATGAAAAGAAACCAATTGTATATCAGGTTTCATTGAAATATTTTTGTAAAGAGGGTTTTTTCGAGAACCTGATGTGTTACTGGTATATATATATATATTTTTTTTTTTCTTCAGAAACATATAGCTGGTAATATTTTTTTTCTTTAAAGATGTTTTCTTGGTATATTTTCTTCTCCCCAAAAGTGTTTGCTGGAATTTTCACTTTAAAATTCTATTTCTATACTTTCATAATGTTTTGACCCGATTTTAGGGGTTAACTTTTTAACCCATAGTTGTTGAACCTAACAGATGTTACCACTCCGAATTAGGGTGGATTTGGGAACAACGGCAATTAAGAAGTGGTTCCATGCCCTTCAAGAATTCCCAAATGAGAGGCCCTGCTGCCGGAAGCAGTTTATCGTCAATCCAAGAACCCAGAAGCAGATTTTTATCATACCTAGAACGCGGATATAGTTTATCGTCATAATCAGGACGCCTCATTAGGAAGGGGGCTTACTCTTTTGCCGAGGTGCAATCTGGGTATTCTGAAGCCCCAGCAAACAGGAAGAGGAAACATTTAAAGAAAATTAAAATTAAATTAAATCTTTTTGCTGTTAATCTTGAGAACTAAAACTATAGATACAACCCTAATCTCGTGACAAGTGGAATATTTTACGCCTTCATTTTAGAATATGTTTTGTTATTCTTGATCTTGTCAATGTCAGTTCACAGTGTTTGGAAATCTGTTGAACCTTAAGATTCCCAAAGAATATAAATAAGAAAAACAAAACACCCCAACAACTGTAAAGCAAATGCTTTCGCGAGCCTTTTCTTCATAAGATCCCTTCATCAAAGGTTAAGGTTTCATTGTGGTTATCTCAAAGCTCCTTGAAAGGAGAAATCCGAAACTGGTGACGTAAACATGAGGTTCCTCTCCGCGGAAAATAACCCAGTTCACTGATGAAGAGAATGACCAGGCTGGAACCCGCCTTTTAGTCGGTAAACATCCTGTCAATAAATATAAGAACCGGGTGTTGTTAAGGTTGGCGATATACTGATCACAAAAATTCTGGGACGCCAAAAATTCAAAAGCCAAAATAACGTCTCCCTCAAAATTAGTGTTTAAACCCAAGTTAGCTTTGCACATTTGAAATATTAGTATTTTCGCAAAAAATGTTTATTGATTTTCTTTTCTTTTCTTTTCTTTCTTTCTTTTTTCTTTTTTCTTTCTTTCTTCACATTTTTGGGGCTCTGTTATACGGAACTAAGAATTTCTTCAATGAGTTTGAGAAGGGGAAAAATCCGTTAACGAATTGGGAATCTAGATGAAGTCGTGAAAAGGCAGCAAGCAGTATCAGTTATATTTTCCTTATATTGGCTTTATTTACATTTTTCTATATTTAACATCGAGCACTGACCCTATAGTACCTTGATTTGGTTTATTATACTTTAAATATACATAACAACATTTTTTATGTTTCAGAACAAAACTGTTTCTCTTGAGGGAATATTGCAAAAACAAAATTACAATATTAAGCTCTACTCTGTATCGAGCACTCTTTATAAAAGTAAATACTTGAATAGTGGGTTTTTAATCTGCGAGTTCTTTCACTTCTTTATAATATATATATATATATATATATATATATATATATATATATATATAATATTATAAATACACACATATATATATATATATATATATATATATACAAAAATCTAAAGTGAGCCAAAACCTACCGCGGTTTCACACTACGGATCGTCAGGGCAAAGGCCTGACGATCCGTAGTGTGAAACCGCGGTAGGTTTTGGCTCACTTTAGATTTTTGTGTGTCTTTGCTCTACTTTTGTATATTTTCTTCTTTTGTACTTTGTATCGAGCACTTTTTCTTGTGGTTGGTTCCGTTTGGGTTTTTTTTTCTTTGCTGCGGAGTATTGAATGTTTTGTTCTTGTTCCGCGGATTTCTTTTTTTCTCCCCATTTATCCGACGCCTTAGTGCACCGGATTGTAACGGAATTAGGTTCTGTTTGTTAGTGGTTTTTTTGAAGGTTTATTTTAGTATAAATTTACGGCCTACATACTTACAGAGTCTATTTAGTTATTATATATATATATATATATATATATATATATATATATATATATATATATATATTATAAATATCATATCACCTGAAGAGGAACAGCTTTGTCCTTAAAGTTGAAAATTTTTGTGTAGTGATATTATGCTTTTATGAGCCATTGTAATAACAAAATTATAATAATAAGGTCTACTCTGTATCGAGCAATCTTTATAAAATAAATGCTTGAACAGAGTTTTTTTAATCTGCGTGTTCTTTCATTTTTTTTGTAATTCTGCGTCTAAATTAATGTTTCGGACGAGCTCATGTGCGGTTCGCCTCTAAATGGAAAGTGGCTCTGACTGTCGCCAATCGGAAGCATTTGCAGGGTTTCGTACCGGGCCTAAACGTAATTTTCCAGTGTCTGAAAGCGCTTATCGAGGGTGGGCCAGAAACCGATCATCTCTGGTCGGGTCGGCGTGGTGAGGGGGATATGATGTTGAAAGAGCCGAAACCTCCTTGTGATCCTCGCGATGACATCACTGACGACACCCTCTAGCGCCCCCATTACGGTGCGTATGTTTGAAAGAAAAAAAAATATATATGTATTATAAATATCATATCACCTGAAAAGGAACAGTTTTGTCCTCAAACTTGAAAATTTTTGTGTAGTGATATTATGCTTTTATGAACCATTGTAATAACAAAACTACAATATTAAGGTCTACTCTGAATCGAGCAATCTTTATAAAAATAAATGCTTTAACCGTGGTTTTTTAATCTGCGTGTTCTTTCACTTTTTTTGTAATATACAGGGTGTCCATACATTTCATGCGCAATTTATAACTTTATTAGCATATGCGATACATATAGAGTTTATGGACACCCTGTATATATATATATATATATATATATAAACTTATTTATAAATGGAACTTTGTCTATAAACTCCGAAACGGCTGAACCGATTTTCTTGAAAATTTACACAGCTGTACTATAAGCGGCTGCGAGTGTTCTTAGCTAGGTTTTGTGTCGAGGTACTCCCGATAAATATCGAAAATTGATAATCGAAAAAATCGGGTTATAGAAGGAGTGGTCCGATTTTAATCAAATTTGATACATTCGTAGACAAAGACAGAAGAAACGATATTCAGAAGTTTCAAGGCTGCAGTTCTTACAATAGTGCCGAAAATCGATAATATGTATATAAAAGCTTTCATTACACCCGAGCAACGCAGGGCTATACTGCTAGTATATATATACATATATATATATATGCTAGTATATATATATATATATATATATATATATATATATATATATAAATAAAAATAAACAAGGTGAGATGGATGAATTGTTGATTAAATTACACGAAAATGAAAAATAACACTGACATCTCATTTTAACAGATATATTTACCAAAATTACACAAAAATATCTTTAAATACTAAGGAGTAAATCTATTCAATAAAATTTCCATTGGCTTCAACCTCGGACTACCTCTTCAAGGCAATTAATGTAGTCCTCTGCGTTGAGTTTGATATTCTGTGAAAAGATTAATAGAGAAATAACGTTGTTATCACAAGTGATCAATCTAAAGACATTCGTAATCACCATTAGAATGATCCAACTCATCCGAATCCTCTGTACTGTCCTCAGATTGATCCATGAACACACTGAAATGTTCCTATTAGTGTTTTCGGCGCAAATGCTAAACATCACAGCATTCCATCTCCAAATTTCTAGGAGAATGAATGGCATCATGGGACTCTTTTTGCTATAGACGGTGCCCAACTGACCCTACTATACTGTACAGCCGACAAATAAATAAAAAACACCGCGCATACGTGAAATTAAAAATATAAAATGGTGACAATTTACACATCGCAACCTATATATACACAGACAGACAAATAGACAGAAAGACACACACACACACACACACACACACACACACACACACACACACACACACGTATATATATTAGAGAAAATTTTCCAAATTCAAAGGTGTCAGATGTACATTTCGACATAGGAGCTCTAACAGAGATTCCACGTCACGTCAGCGACATTGTTTTGTTCCAATATATATATGTATGGGATAACTATATATGATTTTTTAGATGCCAAAAAGAAATGTGCAGAAGCGATATATGACAAAATTTAAACGGTTTTTGTTCCTCCGAACGTCATCGGACTAGTTTCATTGATAATAATATGACCACACCTGTCACTCACTCACGAGAGACAATTGGAGTTTTAATTTTTGAAAAATGTTATTTTTTTATGATTTTTGGGTATATAATCTTTCGCTTTCTCTCTCTTACTCTCTCTCTCTCTCACTATACACACACACACACACACACACACACACATAGATAGATAGATAGATAGATAGATAGATAGATATTAATACAAAGGATATATAGATATTAATACAAGAGATAGATAGATAGATAGATAGATAGATAGATAGATAGATAGATAGATAGATATTAATACAAAGGATATATAGATATTAATACAAGAGATAGATAGATAGATAGATAGATAGATAGATAGATAGATAGATATTAATACAAAGGATATATAGATATTAATACAAGAGATAGATAGATAGATAGATAGATAGATAGATAGATAGATAGATATTAATACAAAGGATATATAGATATTAATACAAGAGATAGATAGATAGATAGATAGATAGATAGATAGATAGATAGATAGATAGATAGATAGATATTAATACAAAGGATATATAGATATTAATACAAGAGATAGATAGATAGATAGATAGATAGATAGATAGATAGATAGATAGATAGATATTAAAGAGAAATATTTGTAGTAATATTCTTCTTACTGGAGTTTATAATAAAAAACAATTTGCGCTACACAAGAGCAGTCGTGTACATGATATCGCCTGATGAAGTGCTAAATATAGCACCGAAACACAACAGCTCTTGTGTACAGAAACATGTTTTTATTATAAACTCCAATTATTAATATTATCATTATCATTATTATTATTAATAATAATAATAATAATAATAATAATAATAATAATACATATATATATATATATATATATATATATATATATAAATTATAACATGAATATGTTATAATATTACTACAAAACTAGCTATTTTGTTTCGACCCTTCTTGTGTCTTATCAAGTGATGAGGTTTATTTCAAGTTGAAGGGTTTTTAAAAAGTTAAAAACAAGCAAAACCCCTTCAATCATGGAGGCATTGTTGTACAGATAGTGTGGACCAATCAAAATAAAGTATCTTCTAATTTGAAAATATGTGAGCAAACACAAAATAATTTTGGGGGCATTAGTATTAATATTTAATTAAATTGAGATCAGCGTTATTAATTGACTATTAGATTTACTTTATCATTATTGCGAATTTAAAAAAACAAATTCTAAGTTTAACAATTTATTAGCTTTAGAAAGTTATTCATATATTAAACAAGGAAGAGAATATATATATATACAGGGTGTCTATAAAGTTCGGATGCACTTTAAAAAATTATAGCATTATTTGTATTTGCGACAGAAATAATTTCTAAAAAAGATTACAAAGAAGTAAATCTATATTTTTTAAGGTTTTATTGAAATGTTATTTAAGTTTTGTCGCTGATACATGGTTTGCCAGACCGTAGCTTATCAGGGACAGTGCCTGTTTCTTAAATTTTTTCATCCATTTAGCAATAGTGTTCCTATGAGGTGGTTCTGTATTGTATTCAATTCTAACCTTTCTTTGTACAGCAATAGTAGATTTCAGTTCAGCCAACCAAAGGACACAGTTTACTTTTTCCTTAGTTGAAGCCATGGATCAAATTGATTTTGAAAAAATAAATTTTTTTTACTTATCTAAAAATTGTTTCAAATTTTGGGATAAAGAATTATTTAATAATAATACTTAAAACTAAGTACATTAAACTTTATAACATTTTTACAGATTATTTCTATCACAAATACAAATAAAGTTATAACTTTTTTTAAGTGCACACGGACTTTATGCACACTCTATTATATATATATATATATATATATATATAGTCATCCGTAGACAGATCTGTTTCGCAGCTCATCAGTACGGTTAGACATCCGATTGCTTTTTAACCCAGGATTGAAACTTGACGGAATTGGCGTCAGTCGGCGATTCTACTTCTGAGACATTGGCTCTCGGTAGAAGGAGGCAGACTTTTAGCGTATGATGTATCATACGCCAATAGCCAGAGTGCTTATTCATTACTGAATGAGTGATGCGTAGATGCTAGAGTTTAATTGGAGTAGATAGACTAAACTATCGCCCGGTTCACACTCCACCCACATCTATTGAACAGGTGAAGAGGCTCATCCCTTGTTTCCTGTTTAGGATGTGGTTTCCGGCTTTCTCTTTTCCATTCTTTTTACCCTTACGTAGCCCCCTGCGCATCAGTGGCGTTATCGCCTTGCTCGGGGTGATATGATTAAAAAAGAAAAAAAAAAGCTACTATTTTTTCAAAGTCTACCATTCTTCCAGAGTGCACAAGCAGGGTGATATATAATAATAATAATAACTACATAGACTCTGTAAGTATGCAGGCCGTAAATTTATACTAAAATAAACCTCCGAAAAAACCATTAACAAACAGAACCTAAATCCGTTACAATCCGTTGTACTTAGACGTCGGATAAATGGGGAGAAAAAAAAGAAACCCGCGGAACAAGAACAAAACATTCAATACTCCGCAGTAAAGAAAAAACCCCAAACGGAACCAAACACAAGAAAAAGTGCTCAATACAAAGTGCAAAAGAAAAGATACAATAGTAGAGCAAAAACATTATATATATATATATATATATATATATATATATATATATATATATATATATAATGAAATAAGGTGTGCATGATTGACTGTCTGTCACGTAATCGCTAGAGCTCACAGTTATGAAGCTGCCAGTTTCCTCTAAAAATACATGATCCCTCCGCGTATTTTGATCTGCCATTTTGGCATATATATATATATATATATATATATATATATATATATATATATATATATGCCTGTGTGTGTGTGTGTGCACGAGCCTATGTTGACAGTTTTGCAGAAATGTAATACTTTTGAGAAACTGTTAAATAAACAAAACGTGTGGTCTGTAATTTTGATGTTTCAGACTTTCAGATGGTATCCTCATCGAATACTAAGCGTGGAGGAGTAGATTTCTGTTTTTAGAAAATCAACTTGATGAACTCAATATTATTTACGACTGTTCCTTTGTTAATATAGTCGGGTGTCTATGTTCCTTTCGGCAGTAGATGATCAACATCTCTCGTCTGCCTTAAGCACAAATCCGTTATGTAGAAATCTTCCCTTATGTCGTTCAGATGTGGCTTTTCTATCTGATTGAACACAAAAAACATTTATAAGACCTTTTTTTTTTCTTGGCTCAAAGCTTTCATTTTTCTTTCAAAGTTTATACAAATTTAGACGGCATCACAAACGGGAATCCAAAAGAGTTTTTCGATTCATTAATGGCCTCGTTGCTTTGAATTCGGAGCTTTATGGAAATGAATAACGTACTCAGAACTTTGAATAACTTGAATAAGAGTATCTTTTCTTTTGAATAAAGGTATCTTTATATCGAATAAACGAATCTATTGAATGAATAAAGACCGTTTTATTTTTAATAACCCTCTCTTCTATCGGAATAAAAGTATCGTTAATTTGAACAAATGTATCTCACCTAGTGAATGATT
The DNA here is from genome assembly GCA_037127315.1 of Ascarosepion bandense. Taxonomy (NCBI): domain Eukaryota; kingdom Metazoa; phylum Mollusca; class Cephalopoda; order Sepiida; family Sepiidae; genus Ascarosepion; species Ascarosepion bandense. Next base: position 394,803 of record JBBBDQ010000413.1, read on the forward strand.
GTACGGTGCACAAGGTCTTTTTAAGCTCCCTGCAATGGATGGTTTAACAGTACGAAAAATGGTATCGGGGAAACGGACTCAAATTTCGGTTGAGATATTTTATGCTCACTTCGAAATATTGACTTGGGAAAACGACCTGAAACCATCTCTTTTATGCTACCGTTCCTGATTTTTTTTATAAGGAATTCTTGGGTCTTTTACTATATTTAGCAACCAGTCTAGAGAAAGGATAATTCTGATTTCAAAATAAGCAGTGGTTTTCAGTTATGGCAGCAAAATAGCAAAACCTTTGTTTCTTTTTTGTTTGTATGTGTGTGTGTGTGTGTTTGTTTGTTTGTGTGTGTGTGTGTGTGTGTGTGTGTGTGTGTGTGTGTGTGTGTCTGTCTGTCTATCTGTCTCAGCTATTAGCAAGACGCTTTTTTACCGACAGGATTCATAATCCCACCCGTTAAAAAAAGTTTCCTGCTAATAGCCGAGGCAAGGATCAAAGCTAGGATTCAAATAAAAAGATACGAACATAGTAATGTCAATCCGAATGTGTGTGTTTAGTTTGGGAACAGTTTTCAGTTCGGAAAACATAATCAGCAAACCGAGTTCGAATTTAGTGGGCGGCTGCTTAAGTGCCAGTGGACTAGCGGCCGGCAAATCGAGAATTCAAACCCCAACTAGGACATTTTGCGTTCTCTTTGCACTAGTGCTCTTAACGAAGGCAAGAATTGGCATCTAGGCTCCACCATATTACCGTTTAAATGCCATCACCTCTTCTACTCTAAGAGTTGCTATTTTCGCACCTCCTGCCAATGGGATTCCTTTCAGATTACATGCATTTCCGATAGCTAAATTTTCCCAAAATTTAGATATAACAACACTTGTCATCTTCTATCTGCTTGAATCCTGTCCATTTTTTTCGACGTCACTTGTACTCATCCCTTGGATGTACGTTGTCGTACAGTGGATATCGGCTCGGAACGAGAAATCGGGGAGCCGGGTTCGAATTCCAGTTGAATTCCTTGCATTCCCTTACGCACAAATACCCTCGGGAAAGATATTAATCCGTCTCTCCCCTCATGTTATGGGTTAAATAATAGGACAGATTGAGTTCTATAGCCTTGGCTGGCGAACTGTCTACCGCAGAAAGTAATGGCAACTTACTTCGAGATAATCTTCTGCCCAGTCTATTTCGAGACATGATCGCCCAAATCGTGTATCACGTATGGCACTTAAATGACTGACTTTTACCCAGTCTTTTTTCTCGCTGTAACCTCTAGCGCACTAGTGACGGTCCCGTCTTGCTTGGGGTAATGGAATTAAAAACAATTATCAGCAAATCGCAGGCAGGTTGGTGTCTTTAGTACATGTAACATTTTAGATGTTCTGTATATTCATTGTTGCTAATACATTGTAACTCTGCACAATCTGTCGCATGAAGATGACAATCGGCAAGTAACTGCCGTTGGATGATGTGGAGAGTAATAACCGGCATAGAACCCAGAAGGATCTAATAGGTCAGGTATCAACATTCTGTTTGTCTACTTAAAAATAATAGAAAGTTTTGTTGACTCTCCCGACGCTATATTGCGCCATGTTCATAAAAGAAATATCTTTTCTCAGATATGCGACCATGGTTGAGCAACAGCTTGGTGTGTAGTGGGGAGAGTCGCTTACTATTAAATCTAAAAAAAAGAAGCCGATATACTGTTGACAGAGGCCAATGAGTACACAGTGACGGACTAATGTCCGTAGTCGTAGAAATGTGAACGGGAAATGAAAACGAACGCATAGAAACGAACATTAAAGACCCGAAACAGTTAACTTTTCCAATTTCAGATTCCTTCCGTTGAATTCTGTCATCTTTGGGGTTTCGGAAAGTCTTTTGATATATCAATTTCAGTGTTTATTGGAATCGCAGACCGGATTTTATTTATGGGAGGTTAGGGCTATGATGTCGGGGAGAACTTTTTCTACTGTTTCCTCCTGATATTCTTGAACGGAAAAGGAACTTTATGTCCCATAGTTTTCGATTTCAATCTATCTATCTATCTATCTATCAGTTTATAATATATTCATATTTCACTGTTTCTGTCGATCTATCTATCTATCTATCTATCTATCTATCTATCTATCTATCTATCTATCTATCTATCAGTTTATAATAGATTCATATTTCACTGTTTCTGTCGATCTATCTATCTATCTATCTATCTATCTATCTATCTATCTATCTATCTAATTCTGTTCATATTAATATCTATCTATCTATCTATCTATCTATCTATCTATCAGCATCTTGATATATATATATATATATATATATATATATATATATATATATATACTCCACCCACATCTATTGAACAGGTGAAGAGGCTCATTCCTTGTTTCCTGTTTAGGATGCGGTTTCCGGTTTTCTCCTTTCCAATCTTTGCACTCTTTTCTTTTTTTCTTTTTTTAATAATTTTTTTTCAATTGGAGTAGATAGACTAAACTATCGCCCGGTTCACACACCACCCACATCTATTGCACAGGTGAAGAGGCTCATCCCTTGTTCCCTGTTTAGGATGTGGTTTCCGGCTTTCTCTTTTTCATTCTTTTTACCCTTATGTAGCCCCCTGCGCATCAGTGACGTTATCGCCTTGCTTGGGGTGATATGATTAAAATATATATATATATATATATATATATATATATATATATGTGTGTGTGTGTGTGTGTGTGTGTTTGTGTGTGTGTGTGTATGAATATATTTCACTGCTCATATCTATCTATCTATCTATCTATCTATCTATCTATCTATCTATGACAGTTTGAATCTGTTCATTTCAGTCTGTTCATATATATCTATCGATTATGGTCTGTTCATATCTATCTATCTATCTATCTATCTATCTATCTATCTATCTATCTATTATGGTTTGTTAATATCTATCTATCTATCTATCTATCTATCTCAGATTGAATCTGTCTATTTTAGTCTGTTCATACATATCTATCTATTATAGTTTGTTCATTATCTATCTATCTATCTATCTATCTATCTATCTATTTATTATGGTTTGTTAATATCTATCTATCTATCTATCTATCTATCTATCTATCTATCTATCTCAGATTGAATCTGTCTATTTTAGTCTGTTCATACATATCTATCTATTATAGTTTGTTCATTATCTATCTATCTATCTGTTATGGTTTGTTAATATCTATCTATCTATCTATCTCAGATTGAACCTGTCTATTTTAGTCTGTTCATACATATCTATCTATTATAGTTTGTTCATTATCTATCTATCTATCTATCTATCTATCTATCTATCTATCTATCTATCTATCTATCTTTTTCAGTCTGTTCATATCTATCTATCTATCTATCTATCTATCTATCTATCTATCTATCTATCTATTATGGTTTGTTAATATCTATCTATCTATCTATCTATCTATCTATCTATCTATCTATCTATCTATCTATCTCAGATTGAATCTGTCTATTTTAGTCTGTTCATACATATCTATCTATTATAGTTTGTTCATTATCTATCTATCTATCTATCTATCTATCTATCTATCTATCTATCTTTTTCAGTCTGTTCATATCTATCTATCTATCTATCTATCTATCTATCTATCTATCTGTTATGGTTTGTTAATATCTATCTATCTATCTATCTATCTATCTGTCTATCTATCTATCTATCTATCTATCTATCTATCTATCTATTATGGTTTGTTAATATCTATCTATCTATCTATCTATCTATCTATCTATCTATCTCAGATTGAATCTGTCTATTTTAGTCTGTTCATACATATCTATCTATTATAGTTTGTTCATTATCTATCTATCTATCTATCTATCTATCTATCTATCTATCTATCTATCTATCTATCTATCTATCCCAGATACCTGTGTAAGGGTGAATAAATTGCAATTTCCTCCCGAATGAATACCAACCTTTTTCTCATGTGTGTTCCCCTCCTATTAATTTATATGATTTATAGTCAGCATCAGATTGCGTATGAATTCCCTATCCGTAAGACGTGTTAGTCATATGACTCTTAGTTTTCGGGCTTGTCTCCCTCCTCCTCCATCTTCTTCTTCTTCTTCTTCTTCTTCTTCTTCTTCTTCTTCTTCTTCTTCGTCTTCACCCGAGATGAAGCTACCCTTAATTGTACTGAGAACACGTGACGACGAGGAGGGGTGAAGATGAAAGGAGGAGATGAACGCGAAATTCACTTGCCTATTTCTCCGACATCTCTTTTGTTACCACACGCATGCGCAAACATATACTTGTAAACGACCGCTCTTGCTATACAGACATACATAGAAATACGTGTACGTATGCATGCACACGCTAAATCATTCCAGCACACATTCGTCTGTTAAGTGCCATACGTGATGCACGATTTGGGCGATCATGCCTCGAAAGAGACATGGATGTGACTGGGTAGAAGATTATCCCGCAGTAGGTTGCCATTGCTTTCTGCGGTAGACTGGTTGCCGACCAAGGCTATAGAACCCAATCTGTCCTATTATTTGACACATAGCTGGAGGAAGAGACGGATTAATATCTTTCCCAAGGTTATTTGTGTGTAAGTGAATGCAAGGAATTCAAACTCGGCTCCTCGATATGTCGTTCCGAGTCGATATCTACTGCACCACAACGCACACATAAATGTCCAATAGTTATATATATATATGTATGTATATACACTCTCTCACACATCTGCGTATATAATAATGGCTGGTTGCTCGTTTCTGAGTATAATCGTTTGCTAGGGTAGCTAATCCTTGTTGCAAACGCCTGCTCAGGCACATTTGTATTTCTTCACACACACACACACACACACACACACACACACACACACACACACACACACACATATATAGGTATAGGTGTCAGATCATAAATGGTGAGGATAATCCAACAAGATTACCTTAATATAAAATATTAATTGGTAAATCCATATAGAGTGCTCGATGGGTGTTAACCAGAGCGATATGAAGTTTATAAAGGAAAACTCAACGCATCATATTTGTTATGAACTTGTTATGAACTATAGTTTATAACAAATATGACGCGTTGAGTCTTCCTTTATAAACTCTCTCTCTCTCTCTCTCTCTCTCTATATATATATATATATATATATATATATATATATAATGAAATTTGTTTTTAATTAAAATACATTGCAACACGGAATTTCTATGTTTCGAAAATTTTCGCAACTATGATCTAACATTAACTGATGACGATGACAGATGGCAGCATTCATTTATTTAAACAGGGTGACCCTCCAGATGATCGTCTATAGGCCGATACCGATTTTATTGAATGAACTTACTAGTATTTCAAGATATTTTTGTCTAATTTTGGTAAATATATCAGTAAAAATGAGATGTCGGTGCTATTTTAATTTTGGTGTAATTTAGACGAAAATTTATGCGGTAGACTGGTTGCCGACTAAGGCTATAGAACCCAGTCTGTCCTGCTATTTAAACCATAACTGGAAGGAATAGACGGATTAATACCTTTCCCAAGGGTATTTGCACGTAAATGAATACAATGGATTCAACTGAAATTCGAAATCGGCTCCCCGGTTTCTCGTTCCGAGCCGATATCCACTGTACCACAACGCACATCCTTGAAATCTGTTAAATTTCAAATACATGAAATTATATAATTTTACGTATATTAATTGCTGTTTATTATTATTATCACACACACACACACACACACACACACACACACACACACACACACACACACACACACACACACACACACACACACACACGTACTAATCATCTGAGAGTGTCCTTTCTGATTTCCATCCGCATGGCTGATGTTAACCCCCAGAAAAGTGACTCGTTGCGCCTTCTATGGGTTAATGTTTTCAGCTGACATGAAGTGGAAGTGTAGCGTAGGAAGCTGGTTAATGTTTCTTTAATTCGGACTTAACCCAACTCCCTACAACTTTACAAGCTTTATGCAGAATTTATCAAAATTCAGAAGATTTTCATCATCAGAAGGTTGGTTGTCATTTGGAATGTGTGGATTAGTGTAGAAGGATGTAATAATAAGATATACATTTTAAATGTTAAAATAGAAATTTATTAAAAGGAAAGAATAACATGAGTTGTAGAATTTAATGTGCAATTAGAAACATTATTAAGAAGTTAAGGGTAGAGTTCGTGTTCAATGATAAAGTTGAGTTAAGGGTATCAACATTCGTAGAAAATGTTCATAGTAGTAATTGTTGAAAGAGATAACGGAGAAAGAGAAAGAGGACAATGTCCTAGTCGCTTGAAGTTGAAGCTAGATTTTAAATGTCTTTCTCACGGCTCCTATCTGACCTTCTGTCTGACCGACGTTGATGAAGTCCTTTTTATTGTAATCTAGATATTTCGCACTTACTCGCGAAGTCCTTTTTGATCTTGCAAGTCGCTCCTATTCGTCAAAAAAAAAATCATTTTAACACCTACTTGCGAATTCTGGGTTCTACTTTTTCTTTAAGCACATGGTCAATTATTTTTCATTTTGAGAAAACCCGGATTTCACTGATTTTAATTTATTTCTCATCCGCTACAGAAGGACTATATTGAATTCATTACTAGTTCAGCAGCTAAGAAACTCGGTTCATTGAGATATTGGTGCCACGTGTAAACCAATGTCCCTGTTATATACCTTGAGCCCCTTCATAAGATCCAACGATGAGCTCTTCACTATGGCAGCTAGACTTTATGAATGTAAATGCAATACTAGACTGGCGTCAAAATCTCATCAATTTACTGTTGAGCTGGCTAGATGTAGCCGTAAGATCTATGCTAACAGTTTCTTTTCTCGCACTTCTAGTTTGTGGAGCTCTCTTCAGTTTCCTTGCTTTCTAGGTAACTTTAATTTAAATGCAATATTAATCGCTGTGTACTGTCCTGCTGATCACTCTTTCCCTTTCCTACTCATTGTGAATGTTGATGATCCTAATTCTTTTATACCCTATAACACCTTGCGTCATAGTGGATTTATTGCCTTGCCTTGGTTTGATACTTATTAAAACAAAAGAAAAAAATGCAAAAACAAAACAACTATATATATATATATATATATATATATATATATATACAAATGAATAAGGAACAAAGAAAATATTTACAACTTTCAAAGCATTAATTTAAAACAGTACTCAATATAGAAATAGAGCAATGAATATTTATTATAAGCTAGCAAAACCCGTGGGAATTTTCCACGGAAGGATAATTATGATTTCCTGGAAAAATTTTACTTTGTCATACTACAAATGATAGTAACGTCTTCAAACATAAAGTTACTGGATAATAAAAAAAACGATAATACTGAGTGTAATTTTATTAAAATATTTATAAAAGTAATGTCCACAGAAGCTACTTTACTGTAATCTTATATTATAGTAAGCGGCGTATTCACAGACCATAACCAAAATACTGTACGCTATTTTGTGAGAGATTTTGAAAGAGAAAACTTTTTTTATTACTGAAAAATCATGGCTCCTGTGTCCATAGTAAACAGAAAAGACCAACTGAGTAATGATCAAGGGTGTAGAGGCCAGAAATTTTGTTATTAGGTGGCGGGATACGACAACAAACCTACCTATTTTTACTATATTGTACAGTACACACACACACACACACACACACACACACACACACACACACACACACACACACACACACACACACACATAATTATTGCTACAACCACCAGCTTAAGCTGCTACTGATAAGTTAGTGCTATAGGTTTTTTCCTCCTACTCTCTCATTCTTTACTACCCTTCCGTTTGGCAAAGGTGAGAGAAAGGCCGAGGAGAGTAAAAAGATAGAAAGGAAGGAAATGCTCGTGTAGAGAGTAAGTGTGTAACGGACGGAGGAACTAAGTAACTAAGGAAGGAACAAGCAGAATTATTATATAGATTATGCTTTAGGACATGTACAAACTAAAATCTACTACAAAATGTTTCAACATTGAAAGAACAGTGTCTCATACGTGATGAGACATTGTTCTTTTAACGTCGAAACAAAATGTACAATTTTGTAGTAGATTGTAGTTTGTACATGCTTTAAAGTATCTAAACTTATTTATAAATGGAACTTTATCTGTGTGTGTGGGGGGGGCGTGTGCCCATTACCTATAGACTCCGAAACGGATGAACCGATTTTCTTGAAAATTTACACAGTTGTACTATAAGCGTTTGCGAGTGTTCTTAGCTAGGTTTTGTGTCGAGGTACCCCCGATAAATATCGAAAATCGATAATCGAAAAAATCGGGTTACAGAAGGAGTGGTCCGATTTTAATCAAGTTTGATACACTCATAGACAAAGACATAAGAAACGATATTCAGAGTTTCAAGGTTGCAGTTCTTACAATAGTGCGGAAAATCGATAATATATATATATATATATATATATATATATATATATATATATATATATATATATATAAAAGGCAAGATGTTTGTGTGTGTGTGTGTCTGTTTATCTGCCTGTATGTCTGTATTTTTTTTCAGCCCTTTTATTTTATTTTTTGCATCGGGTTTGGCTCTAAGTAGGTTTTTTTTATCATATCACCCCAAGCAAGGCGATAACGCCACTGATGCGCAGAGGGGGCTACGTAAGGGTAAAAAGAATGGAAAAGAGAAAGCCGGAAAACACATCCTATACAGGGAAAAATGTTATTCTTAGTCTCAGCCATGATACCATTTACTCAGAGGAATTATTTAGCCTTCAAAACTCAGTTTACGACGAAAAAATCTTATTTGATATCGATACCAGGAAATCAAAATTTGACTTACGTCCATTCATTTTTCATTCAGTCTACGGTTTCGCTTTAACTGGATTAGTTTGAAAGTTTAAAAGCTTAAAAGCTTTCATTACACCCGAACAACGCCGGGCTATACTGCTAGTAATTTTAATATGTATATATATATATATATATATATATATATATGTGTGTGTGTGTGTGTGTGTGTGTGTGTGTGTGACATATACGCCCCGGTTTCTTCTCGATCTCATCTTTCCTGAAAGAATTATCTCTTTCCCACGCCGACATACATGACCAGAATAACGTTAAAAAATAAAAATATAACAGTAAAATTCATCACTTAATGTTTCTGTTCGTGTATATTACACACGTTCATCCAAAACCATATCAATCTGATCACAATTTAAACATAATTCATTCATTATTAAAAAAAAAAACAAACCTTGATTCGTTACTATTGATTTATCAGATTTTGAATTATGGCTCTTTGTGTCTTCCACACTTTTGACTAACCTTTCAACCAGCTTATGAATATTCATGAACGTTTACAAATTCAAAGGCCTTGATAAACCAAGACAATCCTTGCTCTTGTATATAAACACGTGCAAGAAGACAAATCCCTACATTTGCCTTAATAAAATCTCTCAGAGGACGAAACACGTCGGCTAAGAAAAGTTTTTTTTATCGTATCCGTTTATTTCTACTTATTACATTCATTTTAATTATTATTTTTTAATTTATTTTAATTATTTATGTGTTTTTTATTTGTTTATTTTAATTATTTAATTTATTTTAATTTATTTGTATTTATTAAATTTATTTTAATTATCTCATATATATATATATATATATATATATATATATATATATATATATATATATATATATATACCATTTTTAAACGAATTATTACGCTACCCAAGTATCTACCATGAGTGGTATCTTCAGGCGATTTTTACTAACAAAAAAATTTTAATAACAAAAAACTAAAAATTGTCTGAAGACACCACCCATGATATAAACCTGGGTATCGAATAACTCTTTTAAAAATGAAAAATATTCAAAAGTTCTACAATATAATTGTATAGAACACTTTTTAATACAAATGTGTACTCTTCTAACCTTATTAGGACCAAAAACTAAGTATTAAACAATCAATATATATATATATATAGTTTGAAGGAGTGCTATATTTATAGGATAAAGTGCTCAATATCAGAGATTGAGCGTATGTAAATATAAAAGAGTGAACATTGAATTCAACACTTAAGTGTCTGTTTCATGCTAAGCGCAATCATCAGGCCTGATTGCGCTTAGCATGAAACAGACTGTTGGCCTTTGAGTGTTGACTTCAATGTTTACTCTTTCATATATATATATATATATATATATATATATACAAAGAATCTCAAGCTAGCCAAAACCGCGGTAGGTTTTGGCTAGCTTGAGATTCTTTGTATGTCTTTGCTCTACTTTTGCATTTCGTTTGTACTTTGTATCGAGCACTTTTTCTTTCTTTTTTTGTGGTTGGTTCCGTTTGGGTTTTTTTTTCTTTACTGCGGAGTATCGTATGTCTTGTCCTTATTCCGCGGATTTCTTTTTTTCTCCCCTCTTATCCAACGCCTTAGTGCACCGGATTGTAACGGAATTAGGTTCTGTTTGTTAATGGTTTTTCTTAAGGTTTATCTTAGTATAAATTTAAAACTTAAACTACTTGCAGAGTCTATTTAGTTATTATTTTGAATATATATATATATATATATATATATATATAGGGATAGATGTCCAGTCCGCAACACACACACACGCATATATGGGTGCGGGAGCATCTATGAGTGGATATACGTATGGATGGTTGGGATGTGTGTAAGTATGAAAATATATGCATAATTTTTGAGTCTGTGTGAGAATTGTTATCATGCTTAAATATATGTAGCACTATTTATACGCATGGAAATCCCGTCTTTATATAAATATATATGTGAGTATACGAACGCAGGATTCATATGTGGGCATGGATGGATGCAGGTCTATCGGTATGTATAAGTATAAACACTGTCGCATTTGTATGTACATATGTGGATGTGTGTGTATGTGTTTATGTGGATATAAGGGAGTGTACATGGGTGAGTTAATTTGTGGGGTTGCACATACATACGTATCCATGGATTTGGGAGTGGGCGTTTAATGACTTAGTGGTCAACATCTTCGCGATTGGTCTGGATACCCCCAACTGAGATGACGCCAATGTCTCTGTCCTTAATCTTTTTACTTATTTTTCTCTTCAGTTAAAAGAAATTCTTATTCCGATAAAAAATTTTTGTACCAAATGGAACGAATATAGTGTGGGCTGATGAAATGAGCTAATTTAGCTTATTGAAATGAATTATAATTTATAACCAATTTAAATGAAGTGTTGAGTTTTCCTTTATATATGTTATTTACCTGTAAATTCAGATACAACTTTGCGAGGAAATAGCCATTTTCAACATGTCATTTAAGACATGCATTCTTCAACTCTTTATAAACAGATAATGAGGAAAAATTCTAAGCTCAGAGGTTAGCTTAGGTAAAGGAAGGGGTTGGGAGGTATTGGTTTTATTACGGTAGGGCTGGGGAAAAGTCAGTAGTTAATTCCTCTTTGGCAGTGGGAAGTATGTGGTTTGACACTTGAATTAGTAGTGGTAGGTGGTAGGGAAATAACTGCTTGGCTAAATTTAAAAAAAAAACTTAATATGACTAATTGGAAGAATAGAATAATTATTGTAATTTATACTTATTTCTATGGTGGCACATACTTATGATCTCTCTTCGTTTATTTAGGAGTATATTTTGGTATTGAAATTTCAAAATTTTATTTTTTTCTGTCAAACATAGATTACATCTATCTCTTAAGCTATTAGGAGTTCTAGCCTTGCCTATGAGCTTCCATTTTAACTGGGAATTTAAGTTACTTTCTTTTAATTCCAAGTAATTTCTGAAAAGGTCTACATATAAAATAATTCAAATTTTCCAAAAACGTATAGCCATTTCAGCCAGTTAAGTGCTCTTTCGAGACATGACTGACTGGGCTGAAGATTATCCCGCAGTAGATTGCCATTACTTTCTGTGGTACACTGGCTGCCAGCCAAGGCTATAGAATACAATCTGTCCTATTATTGAACCCATATCTGGAGGGAAGTGACTGATTAATACCTTTCCCAGGGGGATTTGTGAGTAAGTGAATGCAAGGAATTCAACTGGAATTCGACCTCGGCTCCCCGATTTGTCGTTCCGAGTCGATATCTACTGCACCACAACGCACACAAGGACTGGTATTGTATTACTATTCGCTAGTCTTTTCTTTGTTTTCAGGTCCTTGGTATGACGATAAATTGCATCCGGCAGCAAGGCCTCTGATTGAGAGGTTGTGAGGAGCATAGAACCACCACTTAAGTGCTGTTGTTCCCAGAGTGGTAGCACCTGTTAGGGTCCCAGCTATGGGCAAATAGTAAACCCCTAATCTGGGGTTAAAACATTATTAAAGTATAAAAAATAGACTTTTATAGAAAAATATACATTTTTGAAGGAAAAACAATTATTAGCAACAATACATTTTCAAACACAAAACTAGAAGACATCTTCAGTTTTCTAAAATAAAATAAAAACTTTTTCATCAAAATCTGACTATTTCAACTTCTCACTAAAACCAAACATTACAAAAATACCTTAAAACCCCACCTTTTTGGCATTAGATAACCCACAGAGGTTGATATGCCGTTAAACAAAACTCAATCTCTGGCTCAATCTCTTTCTCTTTGTTTTCAACGAAATTTTCGTCTTTGTTAATACTTTGCTTAGTTTTTGGAAAGCATCTTGTGTTTTTGCAATGCGCATTAAGATTTTGTTGCCACATTTTCCATTCTTTGTTAACATATTTTCCGATATTTAACCTTCTGTACTTTTGTGTCTTTGTCTTGAGATTCGTAGTTCGTAGTTCGCCTTTTGGACTTTATCTCTTGCTGACAACCATACGTTCTGTCTTTTTAAATCTGATGGTTAGTCTTTATTTCCATCTTTCCATTACCAGCTTGTCTAGGAGTTCCTGCAGTTTTCTTCCTGTGTCTGCCATCAACACAGTATCCTCAATCCATCACAAGAGAATTGACGAGCAATCGTAATTTCCGTTGACACAAATGGAAGAAAGACATCTTTCACTCCATGACCTGTTCTCTGAAGCATGTCTCATGCCAAACCGGAAATGAATACTGTCATTTCACTCCCGATTGGGTATACTGTTCATAGAAAACATTGAACATGGAGAACTTCTGGTTCATTTCTGGGTGGGTGGCTTCTTCAAAATACATAAGTGTACTGTTCAAAATTTAAAGTCTTCGGCAGAAAATTGTGTTCACCGAGATGTGTTGGTTGGTTGTTTTGTTTTTATGGCAAATCAATCTCGGCGGGTCATTTATTGCCAACTAAATTTTATTTATTTATTGTTGGTAATACCTTTTTCTTTCAACAATTTATTGTTGTTTTTATATAAGGTTTGTGTCTGGTAATATTTTTTTCTCTTTCGAGTATCAAGATTCATTGGGGTTTGTTTTTTTTAAGGGCTGGGTCCTCAAATCCTACTCTTGTTATTTAACCTATAACTGGAGGGAAGAGACGGATTAATACCTTTCCCAAGGGTACCAGTGCCTAAGTGAATGCAGAATATTCAACTGGATTTCGAACTCGGCTCACCGATTTCTCTTTCCCAGCCGATATCCACTGCATCACAACGCACATCCGTCACTAAACGCTTACAGTATCTGGTATTCCCAAGAGGTCACCTATCTAAGTACTGACCAGGCTCAACGTTGCTTAAGTTCGGTGATCGAGCAGAACCGGTGTATTCAACGTGATAGGCCGTAAGCCTCATCGAGATGTGGATAAAAGTTTTATAATTTTTTAAAAGTTTTCTAGGATGTGCATTGTGGTGCAGTGGATATCGACTTAAAACGAAAAATCGAGGAGCCGAGTTCAAAATCCAGTTAAATTTCTTGCATTCACTTACGCGCAAATACCCTTGGGAAACGTATTAATCCGACTCTTTTCCTTCCAGCTATTGGTTAAATATCAGGATAGACTGGGTTCTATAGCTTTGGTCGGCAACCAGTTTACCGCAGAATATAATGGCAACCTACTGCGGGAAAATTTTCAGCCTAGTCATTCATGTCTCTTTCTCTAACATCATTATCATCCGAATGAATTCGAGCTCTATAAACAATACCTTCGGGCATACATTGGCAATTCAAGTTTTATTTTTCGGCAGTTGCAATTATTTTTAGAAGGGTAATTTTTGCTATGTGGGCCAAATATTTATTTGATACAGCATTATGTTGTGAAATATATTTATTTATATATTTTAACTTTTACATTGTTTTTGTTGAAGATTTCTTTGAGAGTGGATGATATTAAATTTTAATTTGGAAGTACTTTTAACAGGTGGAAGATAAGATTTAACAACCACATGTCTTTAAACAGCGGCAAATACAGCAAAAGTACTTCTTTATCTATAGATCATTGGAAATTTAAAAATAACAACAAGAACGCAATTATTACCTGGAATATCGTAGCTAAATACAAAAACATTACAATGGAAAAGGAGATAAATGTAATCTATGCATTTTAGAAAAACTTGTTATCTTAAGGCATATCAATAATCCAAATTTACTGAATAAAAAAAGTGATTTTATGACAACATGCTGTCATAGAAAATATACTTAAATTCTTAGACCAAGATTGACATAGATCCTCTTTATATTTGCCTCTTTTTCCTTTTCTTTGTTTGTTTGTTTGTTTGTTTGTTTGTTTCTTTCTTTCTTACGAAATATAAATTTTAACAATTATGAATTAAGCCCCCTTTATTTTTGTTCCTTACATTGCTTAATTTTTAATTTTTTAATTCCAAATTTTAATTTTTAATTTTTCTTTTCATTTATCTTTTCTTCTATCTTATTTTTATTCCAAATTTCAAAATTTTAATTTTCCCTATATTTTTATGTACATGAAATATTTGAATATTTAAAATTTTAAGACTTATGATTTACGCCCCTTTGATTTTTTCTACCTGCATTTTATTACTTTTATTTTTAATTTTAATTTTAATTTTAAATTTTGAAATTTAGATTTTTATCCATATGTAGAATATCTGAATTTTTAAACTTGTTATTAAAAAAAACAGTAACTTAACTTTATAAGATTTAATTACAATGAAAATCGAGTGAACTAAAATTCAAATCTAATGAAACTCTGAGTCGTTCCGTCCACGTAGGATAATATGTATATTTATTAATATATATATATATATATATATATATATATATATATATATATATATACTAGCAGTATAGCCCGTCGTTGCTCGCGTGTAATGAAAGGTTTAAAATTAATCTATGGTCCTGGAGCTCAGATTCTTTGGACTTTGGCACGAAAGACTAAAAAGCCATAGTTGTTTCCAGTTAAAGCGAAACCGTAGACTGAAAGAAAAATGAATGGATGTAAGTCAAATTTTGATTTCCTGCTATCGATATCAAATAAGTTTTTTTCGTTGTAAACTGAATTTTGAAGGCTAAATAAGTCCTCTGAGTAAATGATATCATGGTTGAGACTATGAACTACAATTATACCTACTTAGAGCCAAACCCGAAGCAAAGACTAAAATAAAAGGGCTGAAAAATACAAACATACAGGCAGATAAACAGACACACACAGACAAACATCTTGCCTTATATATATATATATATATATATATATATATATATATATATATTATCGATTTTCTGCACTATTGTAAGAACTGCAACCTTGAAACTTCTGAATATCGTTTTTTATGTCTTTGTCTGTCTATGAGTGTATCAAATTTGATTAAAATCGAACCACTCCTATAACCCGATTTTTTCGATGATCGTTTTTCGATGTTTATTCATATTATGCATATTTATTTACAGCTTAATGGTTTGGGATCATTCTTTGTTTCATGCCTTTTGAGGTTTAATTAACTCATACTAAACTAGTATGCTGAAAGTATTTAACCCATTAATAGATGGCACTTAAGTTATTACTTAAAGTTTTAAATCTATTAACGCTAAGAATATCATTGTTTAGCAAGATACACAAGCCAAAAAGAATTAAAATTTCAGGGAAGCCATTAAACATTATGAGTTAATTTCAACATTATTATTATTGCATTTATTGAATATATTATAACACCGGTCAATAAGAGAAAGTCGCCCGATGTAAGTGATTAAATTCATTTTGAAAAAAAAAAAAAAAAAAAGAAAAAGAAAAAAGAAAAACTGATACATCGAACTTTTATCCGATTCTTTGAAATTTAGAGGGCGACATCAAAATGTACGCCAATAGTATATATATATTTGAGAAATTGTAGGAGGATTTGAAATATTAAGTAAGTAATTCATCGAGTTTCATTTGATCTCAACAGAATGCAGAAAGCACCGGACGGCCGTTTCGTCCTATATTTGGGACTCATCAGCAGTGCGCATCCACTAACAGGAATTGAAACCCAGACAGTTACTTTATTAAGCGAAAGTATTACCAACTGTACCACGGGCCCCGGTGACGCAGGAGGCACAGTCCTATGGGTAAAAGCAGCTCTGCAGAGTTCCACCACGGAATATGAGAAACTATATTGAGTTTAATTCATTACCTCTTCGTCACCGGGACCCGTAGTACAGTTGGTATGACGTTCGCTTAATAACGCAATTTTCTGGGTTTCAATTCCTGCTAGTGGATGCGTACTGTTAATGAGTCTCACCTATAGAGCGAAACGGCCAGTGCTGTCTGAATTCCGTTGAGGTTGAATAAATCCCGATAAAGTATTTAGTTAATGTGTGTGTCACATTAAATAAGCGTCTGCAATTAACGTTTATTTAATCTGACATGTCCTAAAAAATTTGCTGTCTAAACGCACAAAATATATATGTATTGTTTTTGTTGGGCCGGGTGTAAGTGTCATCTAACTTTCCTATTAGGTAATAAATGCACCCCACCACACACACACACACACATATATATATATATTTATTATAAATTATATTTTAGAACATGTACATAATTTTTCTATATATATCCACAACAATGGTACATTTGTTTCGACATTGAAACTTCAATGTCTCATCAGGCGGTAAATACTCACAGCTCTATATATTATATATCGAGCACTGTTTTAAATTAATGTTTTGGACGTTGTAAGAATTCTTTTTTCGTTCTGTATTCACTCAATCTATTGTGAAATTAAGATCGCAATTCGTTTTTATGGATTCTATTAGTTTCTTCTGGTGCATTGGATATCGGCTGAGAGCGAGAAATCGGGGAGCCGAGTTCGAATTCCAGCCGAATTCATTGCATTCACTTACGCGCAAATACCCTTGGGAAAGGTATTAATCCGTATATTCCTTCCAGTTATGGGTTAAATAACAGGACAGATTGGGTTCTATAGCCTTGGTTGGCAACCAGTCTACCGCAGAAAGCAATGGAAATCTACTGCGGGATAATCTCCTGCCCAGTCAGTCATGTCTCTTTCGAGACATGATCGCCCAAGCGTGTATCACGTATGGCACTTAACTGACTGATTAGTTTGTTCTGCCATTTTTCATGTTGTTTTATTTTGTTTTTAATTTTAAGCTCTCATATTTCCCTTTTTCTGTTTTATATTTATGCGTCATTACATTTTCTTTGGATTTGTTTATCTATCTTCTCTTTTCTTTTGTGTATATTTATTGTGTTCATCCTTTTCTCGCGTTCTGTCCATTTTCTTGCCCAGTCATACTTTTTCAGAAGACGTTGGCCCGATTTTTTCTGTTTATTTTTTGTTTCTAATTCGAGGATTTCAATAGAGATTAAGAATGAGACATGGT